>SJYW01050638.1:758882-784390 GCA_006410735.1 Raphicerus campestris
GAGTCCGTGATGCCATCCAGCCATCTCATCCTCTGTCGTGCCCTTCTCCTCCTGCCCCCAATCCCTCCCAGCATCGGAGTCTTTTCCAATGAATCAACTCTTCGCATGAGCTGGCCAAAGGCTTCTTAATTTTGAAATCTGAAATTCTGGCTTTCTTTAGTACAACCAAGAGATTAGTTACTCTAGATTATAATTATAACACATTCATCTTGATTTCTATGGAAAGTCCTAATTTTGCAAAATTCAAGATTCTGTAAGAAACAAGTGAGAACTATACTTCATCTTCATCCCCCATCTGACCTCACATGAGGCAAATTTTGTGTGAACATCAACAATATACTGGACATGGCAGAGGACATGGTGAATTCTCAGACAATATTCTCATTGGGAAAGCATCACACAAGGTAGAGAATGTTCCCCACTGATTTCTTTTGGTAAGTTGTCATCTTTCTCATTAAGAAAGAAAATGACAAATTATAATAATCTTGATGTTCGTACTTATCTCACATTTATGTGCACTCTATGCCAGCTTCCATTCTTCATTCATTTTGTGTCTTGGTCTAGTACAATACCAAATTGGGTAGTCTATGAAGAACAGAAATTTATTTCTCACAGTTCTGGAGGCTAGAAGTCCAAGATCAGTTTACCAAGCATGGTCAGGTGAGGTCTCTCTTTGGTTTGTATCATCACTTGGTGGAAGGGGTCAGGGAGCTCTTTGGGATCTCTCTCCCTAAGAGCATCAATTCCATTCATGAGGGATTCATCTTCACGACTTAATCACTTCCCGAGGTCCCACCTCCTAATACCATCACCTGTGAGAGCAGGGTTATTGGGGGCCATAAGCATTCAGGCCATAGCATCTGGTAGGTGGTCTCCCCATCAGCACAAAGCTGGATGAAATCCAGGTGACTCACTTGACAGGTTCTCTTCCCCCCTCACCCTTCAGTGAAGCTCATGGTCAGGTGAAAAGATGGAGGCAATCCTGATGGGCTAGTTTGTCCCAAGGTAAGCCAGGTAGGAGGACTAAAGTAGTGAGTTCTGAATTACCATGTGAAGCACACTGTGAGGAGGAACATAGCGTAAGTTCTTAGAGAGCAATTTCTGTGTCTTCCATCTCGTCCTCTGTCCTCAGAAGCTAGTGGAGTTACCTTTCATTGATAAAAACTCAGTGAGCATATTCAACTTACTGGAATAGGACAGAGTTTTGGGCCTAGTAGATATAAAAGTCAGTCTTATTTAAGCAGGGTCTAATTTGTTTACCCAAGGTGGTAAATTAGGAATGAAGAAACCTGAATTTAAACTTAATCCACTGACAATTTATTGAGGACCTAATAAAGTGAAGTGAAGTCACTCAGTCGTGTCCGACTCTTTGTGACTGTAGCCTACCAAACTCCTCTGTCCATGGGATTCTCCAGGCAAAAATACTGGAGTGGGTTGCCATTTCCTTCTCCAGGGGATCTTCCCAACCCAGGGATCAAACCCAGGTCTCCCGTATGGAGGCAGACGCTTTAACCTCTGAGCCACCAGGGAAGTCCTGAGGACCTAATAGGTGCTAGAAATTGTGCAAGGTGGATTAGGCGACAGATGAATCAGAAATGAATTTCAGTCTCAGAGTCTACAGTTTTAGGTCTGATTTATTCATAGCAGAAAGAAATCCATGTTGTGAGAAAAGAATAATAGAGGTAAAGGAGTGGGTAGAGACTTCTGCATGGAAATATCCTGCAGCATGGGTACCACGAGGGGAGAACTGAATATTCCTAGAGCAAAATGTCTGAAGCCCCAGGCGGTGAAAGCTGTAAAGGCAAGAAGACGGGCAACTGTCCCCATCCTGGTAATAAGCAGGGCTGCGTGTGAAACAGTGTCTCTCTCTGCCTGCTGTTTCCTGCTCCATCCCACTAGAATTTCTTCTCACTGACTCTTTTCTCTTGCTTCTAATATCCGTTTCTTTCCTCTGTCTCTTTAAACTGGTCACAAATGACTCAAGATTCAGTATGTATTGACTATATTGAATACATTTTTATGTGGCTTGTTTCCACTTTTCGAAGACGCGTGAAGTAGCTTGTATGTCTCATAATACTGAGTTTTATTTAATATCTGTGGATAGTGACTATGCTAAGCTCTTTTAGGCAGGAATATGTATATCTTATTCACCCTACATCAAGAATAGTGCCTGGGTTGCAGCTGGTGTCTCTAAGCTACATTGGATAAAGATTTCAGGCTGGACAATCTGGGCTGTGTATTTATGAGCTCAGTGGCAATGGAAATTCTGCCCAATCACTTTTAAGTATCTCTCCTCATTTAAAACATGGGATGAATAACCATGTTTCAAAGTTTACTTGTAAAAATCAGAGAAAATAAAAGGGTAGGAAAACATCTGAAACCATGAAGTATTGCATGTTGCTATTTGTGTGCATGACATCAGGAGCTCTCAAAAGAATCAAATTTCCGGGCCTGAAAAAGGCCCCATCCAGCCTTTCTAGTTAACTGGGTTTGATATGTTTTTGAAGTTTCTTCAAGCCCTATGATTACACATTTCAGGGTCATCTCATTACACTAAGCTCAAGACACATCTCCTGTGAATCTTTTCACTTGGGCCAATATTTCTAAACCTATTTCCTTTCTTCTCCCCGCATCTCTGCACTACTGAGTACCTTAATGCACGTTAGGGAAAGGTAAAGTCTTTGCCTTTCTAACTTGACACGGACAGCAAGGTCCTACAGGTTTATTTGTAAAAGGGGTCATTATGCAGCACAGAGCTCAAGGTTGCATAAAAAATATCTGGAACCTTTTCAAATTTTAGCCCATTAGCAGATCTGTCCCCCCACGTACATCATTAGAATCTTCCGTGAAGTGAATTTAAATGTCACTGCTTTTGTAAGGGCTGTATGGGTGATGCAGCATGGCAGAAAGATGCACATAGATGAGCCAGTCTCTTCCAGACTCAAGGCTGTTGGGATCTGGCCCCAAGATGTCCTCTTGACATGCATGTGTGGATTATAAAAGACTTCTGAATAAAAGATGCCAGGAGAAGAGGAAGGGAAATGACATGTTGAATAATTTCCAGGCTCTTAAAGAATCTGAGAAAAGAGTAGACAGGAGGTTGGGAGTTCTAGGCCACTCACTGCCCCAGGACACATACACTTGGGCATGTGCACACACAAACTTACATACCCCACCCAAACTAACCAGCACTGGGAACAGACAGATCACTTCTTTTTTTGAGCTTAAACAATTTTACTATTAAATAAGATTGATTATCTTACTGTTCTCCAGTCAGATATCCAAAATCAATGTTTTGGTAGAGACAAGTTTCTTCTAGAGAATGTGCTTCCTCTCCTGTCCCAACTTCTGTAGGTCATCTGAGCCTTAGCTCACGACTTCCTCCTCCATCCTCACAGCTGGAAACAATGGATTCTGGCCTTCTCATACTGCCATCTTTTTGGTTATATAATGCTCTCTTCTACCTTTGAAAGATTCTTGTAATTACATTGGGCCTACTGATGGAGGTAATCTAGAATAACCTGCCATTTTAAGATGTTGATTTCATGGACAGGTCACTTTTGAGTGAAGCAATCTCTCAGGAATAGTGTCAGAGCAGGGTGGATTTGTGCTTTCCTTGTGGCTCAGCTGGTAAAGAATCTGCCTGCCATGTGGGAGAACTGGGTTCAATCCCTGGGTTGGGAAGATGCCCTGGAGAAGGGAAAGTCTACCTGCTCCGATATTGTGGCCTGGAGAATTCCACTGACTATATAGTCCGTGGGGTCACAAAGAGCTGGGCAACTTTCACTTTCACGGGTGGACTCACTGTTAGTTTCTGCGCTCGTTTGCTGTGGCCTCTGCAGTTTCATAGTCTCTTTCACAGGTGTTTTGGGTTGTCAAGGTGAGCTCTTCTGTGGACCGAAGCATTGTCTTTATGTTGCAGCAGAGACATCCCGAAGTGGCACACCTCAGCCATTCTCTGTCAGTAACAGGATAATAGGCATCAGTTTCCCTGAGTCAGCATCATCTTTTCTGTTGATGATAACTGTCCTCAGGGGTGGTGCTCTCCTATCACTTAAGGGAGCCCACCAGCTCTAGCAAAGATAAGGCAGGATAAGGACTCAACACAAAATCCAGTTCAGAATAACTTAGTTTATCCCAAACTCCAAGCTGGTTGGCACTAAGGTGGCATTTGCTAATCACCGCCTTATGGANTGGGGACCCTCTAAGCTTCTGCAAATTATTTGTAGAAGAAAAAAAAGGGGGACTACATTTCCCAAGCTTTTCCAGCTATGAATACAAACATCCATGTAAGCCTACATAAATACATCCATATAAGCTTATATGCATCTTCTCCCTTTTACAGTACAGAAGAGTCTGGAAGCTTACACTGGGGGTTGGCTCACAAAAGCTTCACGAGGAATGATTCCTCCGCATCCTGAAAGGTGACTCTCAGTGGCGGGATGACCACAGTTGGCTGAGTCCCAGCCAGCCAAGAAGTATGCCTCAAGTCTTCAGTTACTAATGATGGTTAGAATGCAGAATATTCTGATTTGAAATATAGATCATCCTTATGAGAGACATGTAAGAAGCTTCCTTTGGTGGAGTAGCAAAGAGAGAGATTCAGCAGCTACTGGACATGCTTTGGGTTTTCTGGGCAACCATGCTATGGACATGGGCCTGAGGCTGGAGTGTCATTACCAGCTGTGACAACTGTGACCCCTAATTACAGCACGCTGCCTACCCTGCAGCTGTTTCCCCACGTTGCACCAGATGTGGGATACTTTCATTCATTCTGTGTTTCACAGGGAATTGGTGTGTGTGTGATCGGGATTAGTCGACGTAAACAACTTCACTGCTCTCAGTGCTGTCCTTCAGAACGCTAGGTGGTCTGAGAGCCAGGAAGGGATCTTGATTCTTTACTGCAGAAACCCAGATGGCCCGTCAGCTGGCTCCTTCTGCACACACAGCAGACAGGCCCCTTTGTTCTATGAGCATGTTGACTACAGCTGCAGTTACCTGGTGACAGGATGAAATTACACAGACAGCAGTTTACTAGCATACCCCCCACTCCGTAGTCAATTTCTGAGTGTAAGCCACTCTTCCAGGGAGCATGTAATTTTCATACCTGTTTAATTTCAATCCTTTCTTGCTTGACAGAGTGATTTCTCACCCTTTATAGATGGTGCCATGCACCCCTCAATTGGATTTCCTCTCCCTGCTGGTAGAGTTTGTTCTTGCCTAAAGTGTTTCGAGAAACAGTTCTCTAAAAGCAGTTAATTTAATTGAGATTGCACATACACACACGTGCAAGTGAGTACACGGGTTTTTTTTTTCCTCCCTTTTTCTGACACACAAGTGAATTGTTTCTATATTTTTATTTCCCAGTTTGTTAACTATTTATTCGTGGCCTCACAAAGCAAGCTTCCACACAGATAAATATGAAGCCTATAACAGCTAGAATTTTTTCAGTGGGGATGTGCCTGGGGCTGGGGCTGGGGGCAATCTAAAGATACAATTGACCAATAGCCATTTTCTTCTGTACTGAGTCTATAATAAACAAGAAATTGCCATAATTTCTAGTCCATCATCAAGTTCTTTCCTAAACGACTTAAGAATTATAAAATTTAGGTTAGTGATTCAACAAAACTCTGTTGTTGCTTAGTTGCAAAGTTTGTGTCCAACTCTTCTGGAATGCCATGGACTCCATCCCCCTCGGCTCCTCTGTCCATGGGATTTCACAGGCAAGAATAGTGGAGTGGGTTGCCATTTCCTTCGCCAGGGAATCTTCCCGACTCAGGGGTCGAAGCTGCACCTCCTGCATTGGCAGACGGATTCCTTACCATCTGAGCCACCTGGGAGTCCAGAGCCCTTAGTCATTAGTCGGTAATCAGGTCTTAGCCCTGCTACTGGAAAACAGCCAGCATCATCCAGGACGGAGATACCATGAGAAAAATGCTGAGAAAAGTGATGCGCTTGTACAAACCTGCATGCACACACGCCTGCACATCTCCCCCCCCCCCACATCCTTTTTATGGAGTATACTCAAATCAGAGACAAAACCAAAAGGATAACCCATCCCAAAATATCTCCTGACCTGGAATCCTCGTTTTCACTAGCAGCACGCATGCATGTTCTCACAGCCCACTTTTCTTTTGTCTCTTCCTTTGAAAAGGGGCACTGGTTGGAAAGAAGACTTCTCCATAAGCAAGGAGCTGACTGGACAAGTCATTTCATTTTCCTGTCTCTTTCTCTCTAACAGCATCTCCGTCTGTATCTTTGAGAACGTCAATAAAGAAATTTGTCTTTCTGAAAGATAAACTTCAACTTGTTTTAGTTTTACAAATCATTCTTTCCCTTTCCTGATGCCTTGCCCACCAATCATGTTTCCCAGTGAAGTAAAATGCATACAGCATGCCTAAGCAGGACTGTATGTGTTGGGGGCAGGGAACAGTAGCTTATGTTTGTGTAAATCAAATTCATTATGGGGCCCCATGAGATTCAGTCCCAGTACTGCCTCATAACAGAGACACGGGTCCATCAGCCAAAGCATCTGAAAAGTTTATCTTGCAGCTCTCAAAGAATAGGACTGAAACCCTAATTTACACATGATCTTAAAATGATTCTTAAAAATTCCTCTTTAAGGTGATTCTTAAAATCCTCTTTCCTGTTAGCTCCAATTCATAAACTCCACAACTATTCCAGAACCTCTCCAAATCATTTACTCTCAATTTTTAACCAGAAATGCTCTTAACTCTCCAGCCCACATGATTCTGAGAGAGAAACAGATAAACTATTGACATAGAAACACATATATATCTGTATGTATATATGTCAGATATACCACTCAGATATGTATATATATATGGCATGTACTCATGAGTGCATTTCTCTATACATATATACATACATGCGTTTGTATATTGCATGCACACACATTCAATCCCAAAGTTCTGCATCACAAAAACTTATAAACTGGACCAGCAAAGTAACTCTCCTTAAAAATGCAGAAGAGAAACTGAGCCAGCATGGAAAATATCTTCTTCAAAGGGATGGAGAATGATTTTTTTTTTTAATAAAACAAACTCCTGTGTTAATAAATTTTTATCTCCACCGTAACTACTCACCCTTTATTTTTCCCCCGTGGCAGGGCAGGTAGGTTCCTTAGCTAGTGTTGCTGCAGCAGCCCTCTCCCTTCTAAATGATTTATACTGACTTAACACTGACTTTATGCTGACTTTCTACTCTAACCTTCCAAAGCCAAATCATCATTTATTAAGACATCAAAATAATTACGTGATTCCACAAGAAATGCCCTTCTGCAGGATTAAAGTGGAACTTGGCCAATTTTCTGGACAACGAGGCGATATCAATTCTGCCTTGTCCTGTTTTAATTTTAGGTAATTTTTTTTTTGTTTTATGAATTAGTCTCTATAAATTCATGGTTATTTTCACAGTTGGATTTCTGGCTTATTTACAGATCCTTCATTGCCCATCAGGAGACCTCCAGAGGTACACAAGGATCCATTTGATCCATTATCCAACCTGAGTTACCAGTGGGTCAGATAAGGTGATTACTAGCAGCAGCAGACTGACATCTAGTTAGGATTCTAAGTCTGCTTTAACAGAAGCACTTTCAAAAGCAATAGCAATGTATTCACACTGTAGCTCACGTTCACTTACCCTGATGGGAAGAGCTTCCCAATTCTATGGGCAGCCCTTTATCCTGGGGTGGGGGTGGGGAGTCTCTGATTCATGTATCTATGAAATTTAATTTGTCATAGTACAAGCAGGACAATGATTAGACCAGCATCAGCTCAAAACATTATCATCTATGCTAAACCCAGCAATGCCACTCTTGTTGTTGCTGTTCACTTGCTAAATTGTGTCTGTTTGTGACCCCATGAACTACAACATGTCAGGCTTCCCTGTCCTCTGCTCTTTCCCAGAGTTTGCTTAAACTCATGTCCATTGAGTTGGTGATGTCATCCAACCATCTCATCCTCTGCCACCCCTCTTTCCTCCTTATTTCAATCTTTTTCAACATCAGAGTCTTTTCCAATGAGTCAGCTCTTGGAAGTGTCACTCTACTGAACTGATGTTAAAACATACACAGGGAGGCAGTTTGCCTTCTCAAATGCATGCATTTATCAAGCTCATTCATGCAAACATTAGTGGCGGGTAGAGACTTCAGATCTGAGGACAAGTCTGGCAGAGGCCAGATATGAATGAGTGGATAATCAAGGATAGAAGAGAATGCAAGTGAGCTGATTCTGAAGCCAGAGCCAGATGGGGTCTTCACTGAGTGACCAGGCCACACCTACAGCTCTGGAAACAGCCTGCATCCACGGCGACCCTTGGGTTAGCTCAGTTGATTCAGCAGGGATGGAAGGTCCCAGTATGAACGCTTCTCTGGCAAGCAGTCTGATAGAGGAGTAGCCTTGGGGGACGGCCCCTTGGAAGCAGCCTCTGTCCAGCACTAGTTGTTTACTAATGGATACAAATGTATTGCCTCATCTGAGTCTTAGTCCCTTCATGTGCAACATGCATAAGACATTCACCAACTACTTAATGAGCTTGCGAGGATCCAGTTAATGTAGGGAAGCCTGTACCCTGAAGTAGGGGCTCAGCCGTGGTGGCTCTGCTGTTACTCTGATTGGCCAGACACTCTGACCTAGAACAGGTGGGGGGTCCAACCCCAAAAGCAGTGTCACCCATAAGGTGTAGCATTGTTTCCCACCCGGGGAGCAGGTTGACTGCAGATTTCCAAAGAAGTCAAGCCCTGAAGCTTGACATTTTAGTGAGTTCTACCAGGGCCTTATGTCTTTAAAGGATGAGAACTGCTGGGTTAGGAGAGACAATGGCTAGTCCACCTACAGTGCTGACTCTATTTTAAGCCATGCATTCTTTTTTGATGGCTTATATAGAGTATACAAGATACACACGTGAAGTTTAGACATTTTGCAAATCCCTCTGTCTTTTGGAAGCTTTTTACTTTAAATATTCTGTTTTACTTTAAAAATCCATAATTTAGAACTCAGAAATACTATATTCACATAGAATTACTTTCTTTAAAGGGTGTCTATTTTTCCAGGGACATGCCACAATCTTCTCTTTAAGGATCCAACATAGTGGCCTTCTGTAGGATTCTTTAAAAAAAAAAAAAAAAAAAAAAAAGCTAGTTCTACCTTTTGCCTTAAAATCTCTTCTCCCTGATAGTGCATATGCTTGTTTAGTCACTAAGTTGTATCCGACTCTTTGGACCGTAGCTCACCAGGTTCCTCTGTCCATTTTTCAGGGACTTTTTCCAGGCAAGAATACTGGAATGGGTTGCTATTTTCTTCCTTCAGAGGATCTTCCTGACCCACGGATCAAACTCGCATTTCCTATGTCTCCTTCATTACAGGCAGATTATTTATCCACTGAGCCATCAGGGAAGCCCCACGGTCAGTATAGTTACTTATTATTAAGATCATGGTTTAGGACTTTCCTGGTGGTCAAGTAGTTAAAAACCTACCTGCCAATGCAGAGGGCATGGGTTCAGTCCCTGCTATAGGAAGTTTTCACATGCCACGGGTCAACTAAGCCTATGTGCCGCAACTAGTGAGCCCAAGCTTGAGGGCCCACAAGCCGCAACTACCCAACAAAAGAAGCCACTGCAATGAGAAACCTATGCATTGCCACCTGAGAGTCAGTTCAGTTCAGTTCAGTCACTCAATTGTGTCTCTTTGTGACCCCATGGACTGCAGCATGCCAGGCCTCCCTGTCCATCACCAACTTCTGGAGCTTGCTCAAACTCATGTCCATCGAGTCGGTGATGCCATCCAGCCATCTCATCCTCTGTCATCCCCGTCTCCTCCAGCCTTCAATCTTTCCCAGCACCAGGGTCTTTTCCAATGACTCAGTTCTTCAAATCAAGTGGCCAAAGTATTAGAGTTTCAGTTTCAGCATTAGTCCTTCCAATGAATAGGCCCTGCTACCTGCTGCTAGAGAAAGCCTATGCATTGAAGACCCAGCACAGCCCAAAATAAATAATTTTTTTGAAAAGAGAGATATCATGGTTTAAATGATGCCTACTCAGAGAGGCTATCTCTGGCCTCTCCAAAGCAGGCAAACTTACACACTTAGAATTTTTCTTTGTTGTACATATCAGGTTTTGAAATTTTATTTAGGGTGTTTATCATCTTTCTTCATACCCTAGAATATGAGCGCCATCAAACCAGAGGCCTTAATTGTATAGTTTATTGATATTCTACTGGTATACTGGTAATCCTCATACCTAATATACAGTAGCCCTTCATATATTAGATGTATATAGGTTGTATTGATATATTTATTTGTATAAATATATATATACACTTTTCCAATGTGTAAAGTTACATTGGGAAGAATTAAAGCTATTTCATCCTGTACATTGGAGGAGGGTCAGAAAAGTAACTTCTGAACACATGATGGACACTCCCTACCTATCTAGTCCAAGGCAAGTTGCTTCAGAAAGGTCATCTGAACCTTTAATATCTGGAGCATCTACTATCTAATATTTTTCATGGTAAGAGTCTAAATGAGACTAGGAGTCGAGTGGAGTGTTAAGTCACTCAGTCATGTCCAACTCTTTACGACCCCATGGACTATCGCCCGCCAGGCTCCTCCCTCCATGGAATTCTCCAGGCAAGAGTATTGGAGTGGGTTGCCATGTCCTCTAGGGATCTTTCCCACCCAGGGATCAAACCTGGGTCTCCTGCATGACAGGCAGATTCTTTACCATCTGAGCCACCAGGGAAGCCCAAATAAGACTAGGAGGTGGTGGCTAAATGATTAAATAATGAATGACAACTAAGGCTGGATCTGTTTCTATTTTAACCTTACATACAATTCTCCCCTGGATGTTAGAGCAGACATAGAATGTCATATACTTCATCAGTACTGCAGATACACGTAACCCTAATTTTTCCCAAAACCACAGCTAGGTTCCTTCCCACTTATTCTTACATAAACCCAGTTTAGTTTGAATATGGAATAAAAGAGTGATTGAGAATTTGACTTAGTTCCAATTCTCATATCTAATAATCATGGAGTCAGCAAATGTCATATGCTGGGAGTCAGTGAAACTGTAGACTTAATATAGATGTTCTTACAGTCTTAATTTTACTTAAATGTTTTTGTGTTGGGAGACAATAAATTAAACACTTCTAAATATCAATATTAGAACAAACATGGATACCGAATGGAATAAAATGAAAACTTTGTATCAATTCTTTTTCAGCTAAACACTGACCCTTCCAAATAAATTTGCACTTGGCAGACTACTCTGGCTTCTCTCCCAGACCCAGACCCTCAGCAGTAATTCTTACCCTCTTCAGCACTGGGAGACTGGATGGGGGAAATTTTGGAATCATTTAAGGGAGTGACTCTGCCCCAACTATGGCTGCTGGTATCTCACCAGGGAGCTAGCTATACAGATTCCCAACACGGGGATGTGGTTGTGAAGTCAGACAAATGTAGAAAGCAATGTGGNTCATGGTTTAAATGATGCCTACTCAGAGAGGCTATCTCTGGCCTCTCCAAAGCAGGCAAACTTACACACTTAGAATTTTTCTTTGTTGTACATATCAGGTTTTGAAATTTTATTTAGGGTGTTTATCATCTTTCTTCATACCCTAGAATATGAGCGCCATCAAACCAGAGGCCTTAATTGTATAGTTTATTGATATTCTACTGGTATACTGGTAATCCTCATACCTAATATACAGTAGCCCTTCATATATTAGATGTATATAGGTTGTATTGATATATTTATTTGTATAAATATATATATACACTTTTCCAATGTGTAAAGTTACATTGGGAAGAATTAAAGCTATTTCATCCTGTACATTGGAGGAGGGTCAGAAAAGTAACTTCTGAACACATGATGGACACTCCCTACCTATCTAGTCCAAGGCAAGTTGCTTCAGAAAGGTCATCTGAACCTTTAATATCTGGAGCATCTACTATCTAATATTTTTCATGGTAAGAGTCTAAATGAGACTAGGAGTCGAGTGGAGTGTTAAGTCACTCAGTCATGTCCAACTCTTTACGACCCCATGGACTATCGCCCGCCAGGCTCCTCCCTCCATGGAATTCTCCAGGCAAGAGTATTGGAGTGGGTTGCCATGTCCTCTAGGGATCTTTCCCACCCAGGGATCAAACCTGGGTCTCCTGCATGACAGGCAGATTCTTTACCATCTGAGCCACCAGGGAAGCCCAAATAAGACTAGGAGGTGGTGGCTAAATGATTAAATAATGAATGACAACTAAGGCTGGATCTGTTTCTATTTTAACCTTACATACAATTCTCCCCTGGATGTTAGAGCAGACATAGAATGTCATATACTTCATCAGTACTGCAGATACACGTAACCCTAATTTTTCCCAAAACCACAGCTAGGTTCCTTCCCACTTATTCTTACATAAACCCAGTTTAGTTTGAATATGGAATAAAAGAGTGATTGAGAATTTGACTTAGTTCCAATTCTCATATCTAATAATCATGGAGTCAGCAAATGTCATATGCTGGGAGTCAGTGAAACTGTAGACTTAATATAGATGTTCTTACAGTCTTAATTTTACTTAAATGTTTTTGTGTTGGGAGACAATAAATTAAACACTTCTAAATATCAATATTAGAACAAACATGGATACCGAATGGAATAAAATGAAAACTTTGTATCAATTCTTTTTCAGCTAAACACTGACCCTTCCAAATAAATTTGCACTTGGCAGACTACTCCGGCTTCTCTCCCAGACCCAGACCCTCAGCAGTAATTCTTACCCTCTTCAGCACTGGGAGACTGGATGGGGGAAATTTTGGAATCATTTAAGGGAGTGACTCTGCCCCAACTATGGCTGCTGGTATCTCACCAGGGAGCTAGCTATACAGATTCCCAACACGGGGATGTGGTTGTGAAGTCAGACAAATGTAGAAAGCAATGTGGTTCATTACCAAGAAGGCAAAGTAATTCTATTTTTAAGGCAGTAGTGAGAAACAAGTATTGGTATTTGCCACCCTTAAATGATGTCAGATTTAGGTCCCTAACATACAAAAGTTCTTTATCTACCACCACCTCATTTCTGACAGAAGACACAGGCAGACACAAGAACAGATAAACAGTAAGATCATCAAACAGCAGATGGAGGCATCAAAATGCAAATGTTGTACTCTTGGTCTCTAGTTACGGTGGCCACACAGAACCTTTTGAGCTCCCAGGAAAATGCATTGCATGCGATTTTATGCCCAGATGAATGAGACTTCAGTTTTGGGACCAGTGCCCAATCACTGCCAGAGCTCAGGACCCACGTGACCAGATCTGGTATCCTGATAGCTGTTGCTAAGCTCATAGCCTGTGCATGCGCACACGCCGCACAGCCTTCCTGATGACCTTGGGCAGTGGTGGCTATGCACCAGGAGCTCATTACCCACCCATAACAACTGTGCTAAGAGCCCCCAGTGCATCATCTCCTAGGATCTCTCACCAACCCTGGGAAGTGGACGCTGTTCTTCCATTTTAGATAAAACACTGAGCCTCAGTGATGCTAGTTATTGCTGTATATACCTACATTTCCTCTTTCCAGAGAGAGACACATTTAAAGGCATGAGGAGGCAATGACTTCTCCTCTTTCTGCCTCTTAATCTACAATGTTCTGGGACGTGTACAGCACGTCCAGAAATCCCAATGAGTTTATGCACTTCACTATTAGGGACTTTTTTTTTTTCTTGTGTGAGATGGGCTCAAGCACAGGTTTAGAGGAGCAACCCTTTTTGTCCTCACACAAAGGAGGGGCTAGGCGACAACGCTATGGGGAGAGTTTGGTGCTCCACAGATGGCTTCGGCAGTTGTTGAGTGCAGTTGGATATAAATAACATCGTTTAAGCCAGGATATGGCTTGGTGACACAGCTAATTCGGACTGCAATTGCTTTGCCAGGGCAGCTTTCAAATCTGTTTCACGTGATTTCACAAACCCTTGAACTTCACAGGGTATTTTCATACCCACAGAGGTAATAAGTGACTTTTGAGAGCACTTGCAAAGCCATTTGGCAAAATTCAAAGAAAGTGGTGGAATGCTGGCTCTCTAGGGGCCCTTTTCCTGTTCCCCATCTGCTGAGTGGAGGGATGCCACAGAGTCAGGGAGGGGGGTTGCAAGCTCACAGGCAACCTGAGGTCTCAGTCGATGCGTGGGTTTGCCTCAATTTTATCTGGGGATGAAAACAAACTTTATAGTGCCCTGGGTTTCATGGCAGCCCCAAGACATGGGGTTGGATTTCCTGCCTAGAAGAGATGTGGAGCCTCTGTTCAGAGATCATCCTGTCATCTAGACACATAAGCAAACTGTGTTCAGATTCTACATGTGTGTTAAAATCCACACCAGGAATTTACCTCCTGGGTGTGTGAAGTGTAATGTACTTCAGGGAGTGGAGATTTCTCATTTCTCTCCTCTGCTACCTCCCAACCATCGTTTAACACAGAAACTTTAAGTGTCCTAGACAAAGAGATGCCAACATCCCACATTGGGTATTCTGACACAAAGAGAAACCCAGACACAGCTATTCAGAAATCCATAGTCAGCATAGCCTCAAAGAAGAGTTTTTAAATTTATTTCTTGTGAACACTTTATGGTGGTAGATCCCATAGCATACAAAGGGACTGTGTCCCACAGGAATTAGTAGTCTGTGAAGGATTTTATGAATAAATTATGACCCCATGAATCACAGCACGGCCAGGCCTCCCTGTCCATCACCAACTGGCACCAGGAATAGAAAGGTGTACATCATAATTATGACCCTTTGCTGTGGAATTTATGGTCTGGACAGAGAGGTGGTTAGCAAACAGAAGGACAAACCAACAAGAATGGTAGCATGTGCAGGGGCAAGATTCAGAGTCCCTTCTTATGGACTCCTCTCAGTGCTCCAATGGAGAAGGTGAAGGCACCCCACTCCAGCACTCTTGCCTGGAAAATCCCAAGGACAGAGAAGCCTGGTGGGCTGCAGTCGCTAAGAATCAAACACAACTGAGCGACTTCACTTTCACTTTTCACTTTCATGCAGTGGGAAAGGAAATGGCAACCCACTCCAGTGTTCTTGCCTGGAGAATCCCAGGGACGGGGGAGCCTGGTGGGCTGCCGTCTATGGGGTCGCACAGAGTCAGACACAACCGAAGTGACTCAGCAGCAGCAGCAGCGCTCCAACCTCCCTCTTCAGGTTATAGCAGTGGGCCTGACTTATCTTTAGAACATCACTCATTGTACCAACAAGGCAATGGCTAGAGAGGTTAGCCCAGGTATTAAGCTATCAGATACTCACAAGGTCAGGTCAGCCTAACCAAATGCCATGAACACAGTGTCTTGATAAGCAGTGTGAGACAATAGGAAGCACAAGCTTGGCCATCAGGGCCCTGGGTATGCGCCAGCTCGGTGTCCTCTGGGCAAGGCACCTGAGCTCAGTGAGCCTGAGATTCCTCATATGTAAATGCAGCAAGTGTGCCAACTTCAGAGGGTTCTTGTCAGAATGAACTGATAAAATATATAACATCTATTCATTTCTATTCACACAAAATAGGTAAACAGAGAGCTGTGACTCTTGCTGAGGAAACTCAACTCTTCATTCTTTACAGGGAGATAGCATGAAAGGTACCCATAGGCTCCCATAAGGCAGGCTGTCTCTGGAAACCAGGATAGGACTTCTCCACTTCCTCCTCCTCTCCTGGACACAAACAGAGGGCTATCTAGCCACCCAAGATGAATGACCCAAGGTAACCCCACATGCTTTTCTGTCCACTAAAATAAGAGAAGCCAGAGTTACTTCTACAATCTTCATGTTACATTCTTTTGATCAAAACAAAAAGATGAGCTATGTCAATGGGTCAATTGTAAGTTCTCTCAGGGAAGACATATTTAAAATATAGATTGTACTCATTGCTATCCTCAAATTGGATTGGGGGCATTTTGTACCCAAACTGGATTTTTCTTTTTTTTAATGAGTTACTCAGTCAAGTCCAACTCTTTGTGATCCCATGGACTGTATGTAGCCTGCCAGTCCATGGAATTCTCCAGGCAAGAATACTGGAATGGGTAGCCTTTCCCTTCTCCAGGGGATCTTCCCAACCCAGGGATCAAACCCAGGTCTCCTGCATTTCAGGAGGATTCTTTACCAGCTGAGCCATAGGGGAAGCCCAAGAATACTAGAGAGGGTAGCCTATTCCTTCTCCAGCAGATCTTTCTGACCCAGNTGTTAGCTTCTATTATGATAGATAATACTGGTTTCCATTTACTTACAGATAAAGTTTCCTTTTAGAATACATTTAAGTAAAAAATTTCCATTTAAAGATAAATATGAAGTAAACAACAGCACAGATAGAAGGAAAAATAGCAAACAATGGAGGTGGTATTGAAAAGATTAATGTTTGGAAAATGTCTCACAGAATACCGGGAGCTACTGACAATTTTTGAGCAGGGAAGAGATAGGATCAAGGTTCTGCTTTGGGAAACTCCATGTAGCTGTCAGCAGCAAGGGAGAAGCGAGGCCTTCAGGCTGTGACAATGGGCTGCAGCAGTTGGCATGGAGGGGAAGAGTCAGAGGAGAAAGGGTAGAATCAGCAGTATTCATTCATTTCACGGAGGGCAAGCAAGATACAAGGCAAAAGATAATAGCTGCTACCAAAATTGCCTTTAAAAGACATTACCAGGGATCTTAGAAATGATGTAAGGGAAAGAGCATGACAGCAATCAAGGGCTGCTAACAGGTTGAGTTTTTATGTAATTCATCTCCTCTGAGGCCATCTGCAATGGAAGGAAAACATGAATGTTTATACAATGGGTGTCTATTCCTGAAGTTTCTCCACAACAGCTGGGTTTGTTTTTCAGATGTGCAGCAGAGAAATTGAGAAGGTCAGCCAGGCTTGGCATCTAGCACCGGGAGGGCAATTTTCATGCCTTGGATCAGCATCATAGACGAAGTGATTTTATAGCACACAGATATTCTGGATGTTTATTTAGAGCTTGGAAGTAAGCTGGAAGATCTATTTCCTGAAAAGACTATTTAGTTAGAAAAATGAAGTCAAACAGACATAATCAGCCAAGTGTCACAAAGAATAATTTGAAACTAGAGGTTAGGAATAGCAACAACTCATCAAGTTTGAAAATTAAGCCTTGACCTGGTAAAGATGTAAGAGTAGTTTCTCACCTTATCCTGAATTTAAGAAAAAATATTTACACATACACACAATAGATTTCTGGACCGTGCTTTACTTGTATGAAAATTACTTTCAATTAAATTCTCAATTTCTGGTTCCCTGAGAGTTTTAAGCATCATGTTTTCAAAAGAGCCAGTGATTCACAGGAATTGAGAGAAGGAAGAGACCTATTAGATTATCAAGTCCATCCCAAAAGACATCCAGGGGACTTTTTCCTGCGATTCACTTTCCATTGCCTTGTTCAGCTCTAGTTTTAAATGACTTTGGCAATGGGACTCTTCATCAGTCTAAGAGGCCCATGGGAGCCCTTTCTCAGTCTAAGAACCTTCATTTGAGAAAAGAATATTCTGATATCAAGTCTTGTTATACCACTTGCCTCTCCCAGTGGAGCCCCACTTCTTCTCTGCCAATCTGTCCTTCAGCCTCTCCAGATGCTAGCAAGAAGCATTATCTTTCCTCATCAGTTACTCTGTCCTTCCCCTACATCATTTTTTATTTCCCTTTTGTAGCTGAAGATTTCTATGCTTTTATCAGTATCTCTGATTCCCCATCACCATGGTAACTAAGACTTTGACAAGGCTATCATTTCAAAGACCAGTCACTTACCCTCATGCCCTTCAACTCCCATGCAGCATGGTACTTTCTAGAATCCTGAGCATTTCAGACCTGGATTAATTCCATGGGTGACCAGATACTGGTCTGGGGAGCAGGACCTGCCACAGAACCCATATATGGGCAAAGGTCTGTGGCAGTGTGGGAAAGGCCCCTACTTCTCTGAGATTTGAAAGATAAAGAAAATTTGGCTGNCCCTTTTGTAGCTGAAGATTTCTATGCTTTTATCAGTATCTCTGATTCCCCATCACCATGGTAACTAAGACTTTGACAAGGCTATCATTTCAAAGACCAGTCACTTACCCTCATGCCCTTCAACTCCCATGCAGCATGGTACTTTCTAGAATCCTGAGCATTTCAGACCTGGATTAATTCCATGGGTGACCAGATACTGGTCTGGGGAGCAGGACCTGCCACAGAACCCATATATGGGCAAAGGTCTGTGGCGGTGTGGGAAAGGCCCCTACTTCTCTGAGATTTGAAAGATAAAGAAAATTTGGCTGTGTATATTTGTCCATTTAGAAGCATTAGAAAAACCCCAGAGTTGAGAATCATCCTTTTTTTTTTTTTTTTTTTGCAGTTAACCAGCTCTAAGCCTCTGGATCTCAGTTTCTACATTTGCCAAAAGTAGGGGTAGGACCTCACGCCATCTCAAGGCAACTGTTGCAGTAAGTCACTAGAGCACAGTCCCAATTTGAAATAGTCATGCTAACAACCCCCACACACTTAGGATCGCTAGACTCAGCAAAACAAAACATAAAATGCTCAGGTATATTTGAATCTCAGATGAGTAAATAAGTTTTAATATAAGTATATCTTGTGCAATATTTGGGACATACTTACACTAAAAAATTATTCGTTGTTTATCTCAAATTCAGATGTAGCAGGTGTTCTCTATTTTATTTGGCAATCCGACTCTCACCTCTGCCTACACATTATCTTGGCTGATGGCTGGCAAGTAGGTGACCGAGTAGAAGATTTTGTTTCTCATTACTTATATTTTATTCTCTGATAGAGCCCCTAATGCTTGGTTGAAGCTCTGGCCTCAAGTATTTCCAAATATATGTGCATGCCTACTTGCTTCTCAAGGTTCCTGAACAATCCAATGTGACCAAATGAGGGAAAATACTTTAAAAAGTGTTAAGTACCACACATGTGTATTATTAAGCATGAAAGCCTGCATCAGAATGTGACAAGGTGGCAACAAGTCTGCAGTTCCTGTACTTCAGTCCTGCACAATTAAAAGCCAGCCTTCCTCTAAGAATTACACCACTCTACACAACGGGGTGACCATGTCTCAGCTTTAACAATAATAAAACTACTTGTTCAGTTACTGGAAATTTCCCAAGTTTCAGGTACTGTGCTAGATACTATATGTGCGTTGTTTCATTTAATCTTAGCAATAATCTTATAAAAATGAGACTACAGATTCCCATTTTACAGATGAAAAGGCAGACCGGAAGTACAAAATGATTCATCTGAAAATGGAAGCTTGACCATGAAAATGAAGGGACTGCTAAAGGATTTTCACAGATCGTGACAAAGTGATTTTAAACTATATCTGAAAGCAAAGGTCCAAATATACCAAGAAATTCCTAAGGAAAAGGCAAGCCAAGGGACTTGTCCCACCAGACAATGTTTATTTTAAAGTTACTGTAATTAAGACATTTGGTATTTGAAAAGAAGACAAAAAGAGAAATGGAAGTAAAGAGAATTCAGAAACATACCAATGCTTGTAATGGGAACTGGAATATAACAGGGCTGATATGCAGACCAGTAGAGGGTTATTCAAAGAAGAGCTGATTACATGAAGAAATAAAATTGAATCTCTGTCTTAAAACACAAACACCAAGCCTGCATGCCCAAGTCTGCATGTATCAAAACCTTAAATATGAAGGACATGACTTGAAAACAATAGATGAAAAAAATAAAGAACTATATCACTTCACCATAGAGAAAGATTTCTTAAACAAGATGCAAAATAGCACTAAAAAAAGATCGATCAAATGTGACTACAGTACAGTGAAGAATTATAAAAAGAAACCACAAGGTGAAAAGATACAGGTTGGACAAGAGCATGATTCCACGAGGGATTCTCTCTGGACACCCACTGTTCTGTCCAGTAGCCGTGACACACATGTGGCTTTTGAGCAATTGAAATGTGACTAGGATGAATTCAGATTTACCCTAAGTTTAAAATACACACCAGATTTCAAATCTTCATCTGTAATTTTACATGATAATATTTCAGGTACATGTGGATAATACAAACTAAGGTAAATGAAATAATAAGTTATCAAAACCAATTTTACCAGTTTCTTTTTTAATGTGGTTACTAGAAATGATTAAATTACATGTGCAGCTAGCATTGTTTCTATTGGGCAGCGCTGATCTAGAATATATAATCAGTGTGGATGGAAATGGCAACCCACTCCAGTATTCTTGCCTGGGAAATTAGAGGAGCCTGGTGGGATATAGTCCATGGGGTTGCAAAAGCGTCAGACACGACTTAGTGACTGAATGGCAAATAAGTTAATAACAAAGATCAAAACTTGTTAAAAATAAAAAGAAAGGAAAAATAAAATAAATAAAAGGAAATAAATAAAAATAAAAGGAAAAAGGTTAGAGATATTTCACAGAAGAAACAGCCAACAGAAGACGCTCAACCTTAAATAATCCAAATTAATTATAAACTAAAACTGCACTGAAATATATCTTATGCCACCAGGTTAGGAAAATGTAAGAACTCTAATAGTATCAACTATTGGCAAGGGTATGGAGCAATGAAAGCTCTCATTCATTGCTGGTGGAGTAAAAGTTGATACAGCCACTTCTAGAAAAAATTTGGCATTAGGCAGTTAAGACTGAACATGGCCATAACGAAGAGTGAGTTAGCCAGTTCACAGGGTTATCTACCCTAGAAAACTCTTGCCTGTGTATGATGGGAGACATGCACAGCAATGCTAACCAGAACTGATCCAAGTTTCTATCCACACCAGAGGGGGTTAAATCAGTTGTGAAAAGCTATACAGAATATTTAAGAAGAATGAACTGAAGCTCCGTTCAACTAAACAATATTAACAATATGAAGAGGTTATCTCCTAAAAGTTAAATCATCACACACAATTCAGTGGGCACTTTCTCTCTGAGGGTGGGAGGTGGGCATGCCTGGGGAGGGAATCCTGGGGAATAGGATTCAGGTTCTATTTTCTTAAACTGAGTGGTAGATTCCCAGGGGCTTATTTGCCTCTAACTTAAATTATAAATATACATTGTATGTCCTGATGTTTAAGTATACTATTTCACAATTTAAAGGGTTTTTGGAAAGGAAAAAAAACAGTTACTCTGTGCATGTGTAATATTGCATTCATTCAAAAGCATGGCCTTTCACTTGCTTTTTAACCCTGAGCCCTCTCAAGTGGGGCTGTGTTCTGTTGATCTTTTCTCTACAACTTGGCTCCTCTCTCATATCCTGTCCTACGTGATCTCTAGGTTACATATTTTACCTATGACGTGAATATCATCCTTGGAGAAATAAAATAAGGAGTGCTGTTGTGTGTCTGACTCACCTCAGTCACTTTCTCTACGTGGAGCACAGACCGAAGGCAAGCAGGACCTGCAGTCCATAGCCACGGAGCTCAGAGGACCTGGGAGAGCTGGTNTGTGTCTGACTCACCTCAGTCACTTTCTCTACGTGGAGCACAGACCGAAGGCAAGCAGGACCTGCAGTCCATAGCCACGGAGCTCAGAGGACCTGGGAGAGCTGGTGGAGGGGCCCAGCCCCTCTATTTTGTAAGCCCTCTGCATCCTCTTGCAACAGAACTCTTGGACTCATACTCTTGGAGAGAGGTAAGAAAATTAAAAGTGACAGACTTACTGAGGTTTCTTTACAATGGCCAGGTTTCCAGATGATTCTGCAGCTCTCAACCCACACTGAGGCAAGGGTGGTGAAAGCAGGTTTAGTCAACTTGCAGACCAGACCTCTAGCTTGATGCTGAAACCATTAAATGAGGTTTTTTTTTGTTAAAGAAGTCAAACCACCCCAGCATGTACTTTCCCTCAAGTCTCCTGTTTTTTTCCCCTTTCCCTTAGAAATGTCAAATTGAATCTCTGTTAGAAACATCCAGAGTTATCAGGCATAAGTCATCTTCCTTAGGTTAAAACAAAAATAAACCCGTGTTACTTGGGTCTGTATTTTAATTCTGGCACCTGTATCACCTGTAAGCCATTATCACCTTGGGACCATCATTGCCTCCACCTGAGGGCAACTGAGTCTTTCCCCGAGCAAAAGTCCTCTTAGCAGGAAGAGTTTATGGGGCCTACTAATCTTATCCATACTAGGCTGTGGGTTTCAGAACCTTGATCTTCTGTCTCCTCTAGGTCCTGGCTTTAAACAACATGTCCNAAAAAAGCTACAGGGCAAATGGATGTCACATGCTTAGCAGAGTTCCTTACAGACCTGGGAAGAGAGAAGCAGGGTGTAGGCCTCTAGGACACCAGACGACTGGGAACCCCTGGTGACCAGGAAGGAGTCATTTGAACACCCTATAGCTCCCACTGATGGAGGTCACTGGCATTTACTCACTCCCTTGGTAAAAATAAAAAGATTCCTTGTGCATCACTGCTCCCCTAATTCTGGAGTGACCCCCAAAATCCTCTGATTTGAAACCCATCCTCATGTCATCGACATAGTTTCAACAATACCCAAAGAATGATCCTTCTCACTTAAGAAAATCAAAACAACCTGTATTTGTTTATCCTTTCAACCAGGGCTGAAATGATGTATTCAAGGTGACATATTTTGAGAGAATCTGTGCAGACCCATGTTTAAAAAATAGACCACTTCCCTGCTGTGTGGTGATCATTTCAGTACCTCTTCAGTGGTGTTTCAAATGATGGCCTCGCCACCACCCCCAGAGCTGAGAAGCCCTGGAGAGAAAGGCTTTTCTCCGTGCAACCTGGCATGCAGAGAAGCTTCCTTCCAGAGGAGAACGCATCTCTGTCCAAGGAGGGGCGGGGGCGGGGGGGAGCTCACACACATTTTCCTCTCCTCATAGTTGAGCTAGAGGGAAGATGGCTTAAACTGCTATGATTTGTGAACAGGAAATGAATATGTATTTTTATGGCAGTATTCATTATACAGAGAACAAGTTTTGCTTAAAGCAATCCCTATATCACTTGATATGAATGTTATATTGTATTTTGCAATACACAACTTCTTGAAAAAATATTTTACAAAGAAATTAATACTAGGAACTTTTAATATATGCTTCTAGCACTCACTGATGGAACCAAACTATTTCTATGTTTCTCCCTGGAGCCAGTTTGACAGTGGGATGACAACCTGGTGACAATGCTTTGAAAGAGAAGGCTTCTGTGCCCTATATTATATATACTCTAGTTAAAGCATGGAGCCTAAAATTGAATGGAACTCATGGGAAGCAACAATAAGCTAAAGGCAGCGATTTTGAACCAGGGTAATGGAAGATCAGGGACTTTCCAGGCAGCACTAGTGATGAAGAACTCACCTGCCAATGAAGGAGATTAAGAGACATGGGTTTGATCCTTGGGTCAGGAAGATTCCCTGGAGGATGGCATGGCAACCGACTCCAGTATTTTTGCCTGGAGAATCCCATGGGCAGAGGAGCCTGGTGGCCTATGGTCCAAGGGTTGCAAACAATCATAGATGACTAAAGTGACTTAGCACGCACGCAATGGAAGGACAATGACGTTACTGTTAGAATGAACTGATGAGATGAATTAGATATTCCTGAAGTAGATGCAGATTTAGAACCTGGGGAAATTTTATGTGAGGTAGCATACTTCCCCAGTCACAGCAATGGTCGGCCTCAGCTTCTGTCTCTTGCTGGAACTAGTTGTCCATACCACAGCTCAGGTAAACACTATCAGTCCCTGAGGGCTACTGCTTGGAGAGTGAGGAGGTAGCCACTGACCCAAGGTTGGCCCACCTATATCCTAGCCAGAGACTATCAAGATGTCCTGGTACAAAGGAATCGTCCCATTAGCCAAGAGGTTTTCTCCTTTCTCAGTAGAATCTGGAAAAACTCTTAGTGGCTTGGAGAACGGGTGGTGAGTGGAGGGGGAGCAGACAGATGGTCCCATCGGCAGCAGGGTAGTAGGCTGAAGACCCACAGCCTCTTGCTTCTTCACTCTCAGCCTTTTGCTCAGGCTCACTGTACTTGACCTGGCCACTCAAGAGTCCCACATCCCTCTGGCCACACTGATTAGTTCCAGATGGGCATGTGACCCAAGTCTGAGGCTTTGGTTAAAACTATCAGGAAAAGAACTTCTCTTCCACTAAGGATAATGTAAGTCTGGAGTTTTTAGGGTTTCAGTGAGTGAAGGGAGTCTGTCTGAGCACTAAGCCAACATGGATGAAACGTTGTGAGTTTGGTTCTGGTTAACATGATTTGGGAGCCTTGTTATTTAGTCACTAAGCCATGTCTGACTCTTTGCAACCCCACAGATCATAGCCCGCCAGGCTCTTCTGTCCGTGGGATTTCCCCAGCAATAACACTGGAGTAGGTTTCCATTTCCTTCTCCAGGGAATCTTCCTGACTTATGAATCAAACTCACATCTCCTGTGACTCCAGTCTTGCAAGGGGGATTCTTTACCACCACGCCACCTGGGAAAGATCTAACCAAACCCAAAGTGTGTTGAGCTATGGACTTTAAACAAAAACTTCTGAACAAACGTAATTTTGTAATAGTCTGAGATTTACAGATAAATTGTAAGGATTTTCCAGAGAATTCTTTATGCCCCAGTTTCTCCTGTCATCAGCATCTCACAGCAGTATAATGCATTATGCTAATAAGCCAATATCAATATTTTATTAACTGACATCCATGATTTATCCAGATTTCTTAAGTTTTTACTTAATGTTCCTTTTTTCTCTTCCAGAATCCTATCCCAGGTGCCATATTAAATTTAGTCAACATGTATCCTTAGGGTCCTCTAAACTGCGACTGTTTCTCAGATTCAACTTTTATGGCCACCTTGACAGTTGTGAGAAGTACTGACCTGATATTTGGTAGAATGTTGCATGGTTGGGATTTCTGATATTTATCTCATCATGAGACTGGGATATATGGGTTTGAGGGAGAAAGATCACATGGTCAAGCCCTATTTTCATCATATGACATCCACAGTACATGCTAGCAACTTATCTTTGCTGAGTTCTCATTGTTGAAGCTAATCTTAATCACCCCATGTAAGTAGTAGTTTTAGATTTCTCCCTCACAATTATTGTCTTTTTTTTCCCATTCTATACTGTAATCTTTGGAAGAAAGTCATTTTGTATAGTTCACACTTATTGCATGTGACACTATGCTCTACCTCTTGTGAAAGCAGCATCTACACAAATTATTTGGAATTATTCTTCGTAAGACATTTGGCTATTCTGCCTCAGTTCAGTCAGTTCAGCAAGTACACTTCAGTCACTCAGTTGTGTCCAACTTTTTGAGACCCCACGGATTGCAGCACACCAGGCTTCCTTTCTATCACAAACTCCCAAAGTTCACTCACACTCATGTGCATCGAGTCTGTGATGCCATCCAGCCATCTCATCCTCTGTCGTCCCCTTCTCATCCTGCCCCCAATCCCTCCCAGCATCAAAGTCTTTTCCAATGAGTCAACTCTTCACATGAGATGGCCAAAGTACTGGAGTTTT
>SJYW01050638.1:791372-810678 GCA_006410735.1 Raphicerus campestris
TTTCTCCCTGGAGCCAGTTTGACAGTGGGATGACAACCTGGTGACAATGCTTTGAAAGAGAAGGCTTCTGTGCCCTATATTATATATACTCTAGTTAAAGCATGGAGCCTAAAATTGAATGGAACTCATGGGAAGCAACAATAAGCTAAAGGCAGCGATTTTGAACCAGGGTAATGGAAGATCAGGGACTTTCCAGGCAGCACTAGTGATGAAGAACTCACCTGCCAATGAAGGAGATTAAGAGACATGGGTTTGATCCTTGGGTCAGGAAGATTCCCTGGAGGATGGCATGGCAACCGACTCCAGTATTTTTGCCTGGAGAATCCCATGGGCAGAGGAGCCTGGTGGCCTATGGTCCAAGGGTTGCAAACAATCATAGATGACTAAAGTGACTTAGCACGCACGCAATGGAAGGACAATGACGTTACTGTTAGAATGAACTGATGAGATGAATTAGATATTCCTGAAGTAGATGCAGATTTAGAACCTGGGGAAATTTTATGTGAGGTAGCATACTTCCCCAGTCACAGCAATGGTCGGCCTCAGCTTCTGTCTCTTGCTGGAACTAGTTGTCCATACCACAGCTCAGGTAAACACTATCAGTCCCTGAGGGCTACTGCTTGGAGAGTGAGGAGGTAGCCACTGACCCAAGGTTGGCCCACCTATATCCTAGCCAGAGACTATCAAGATGTCCTGGTACAAAGGAATCGTCCCATTAGCCAAGAGGTTTTCTCCTTTCTCAGTAGAATCTGGAAAAACTCTTAGTGGCTTGGAGAACGGGTGGTGAGTGGAGGGGGAGCAGACAGATGGTCCCATCGGCAGCAGGGTAGTAGGCTGAAGACCCACAGCCTTTTGCTTCTTCACTCTCAGCCTTTTGCTCAGGCTCACTGTACTTGACCTGGCCACTCAAGAGTCCCACATCCCTCTGGCCACACTGATTAGTTCCAGATGGGCATGTGACCCAAGTCTGAGGCTTTGGTTAAAACTATCAGGAAAAGAACTTCTCTTCCACTAAGGATAATGTAAGTCTGGAGTTTTTAGGGTTTCAGTGAGTGAAGGGAGTCTGTCTGAGCACTAAGCCAACATGGATGAAACGTGGTGAGTTTGGTTCTGGTTAACATGATTTGGGAGCCTTGTTATTTAGTCACTAAGCCATGTCTGACTCTTTGCAACCCCACAGATCATAGCCCGCCAGGCTCTTCTGTCCGTGGGATTTCCCCAGCAATAACACTGGAGTAGGTTTCCATTTCCTTCTCCAGGGAATCTTCCTGACTTATGAATCAAACTCACATCTCCTGTGACTCCAGTCTTGCAAGGGGGATTCTTTACCACCACGCCACCTGGGAAAGATCTAACCAAACCCAAAGTGTGTTGAGCTATGGACTTTAAACAAAAACTTCTGAACAAACGTAATTTTGTAATAGTCTGAGATTTACAGATAAATTGTAAGGATTTTCCAGAGAATTCTTTATGCCCCAGTTTCTCCTGTCATCAGCATCTCACAGCAGTATAATGCATTATGCTAATAAGCCAATATCAATATTTTATTAACTGACATCCATGATTTATCCAGATTTCTTAAGTTTTTACTTAATGTTCCTTTTTTCTCTTCCAGAATCCTATCCCAGGTGCCATATTAAATTTAGTCAACATGTATCCTTAGGGTCCTCTAAACTGCGACTGTTTCTCAGATTCAACTTTTATGGCCACCTTGACAGTTGTGAGAAGTACTGACCTGATATTTGGTAGAATGTTGCATGGTTGGGATTTCTGATATTTATCTCATCATGAGACTGGGATATATGGGTTTGAGGGAGAAAGATCACATGGTCAAGCCCTATTTTCATCATATGACATCCACAGTACATGCTAGCAACTTATCTTTGCTGAGTTCTCATTGTTGAAGCTAATCTTAATCACCCCATGTAAGTAGTAGTTTTAGATTTCTCCCTCACAATTATTGTCTTTTTTTTTCCCCATTCTATCTGTACTCTTTGGAAGAAAGTCATTTTGTATAGTTCACACTTATTGCATGTGACACTATGCTCTACCTCTTGTGAAAGCAGCATCTACACAAATTATTTGGAATTATTCTTCATAAGACATTTGGCTATTCTGCCTCAGTTCAGTCANCCCATTCTATACTGTAATCTTTGGAAGAAAGTCATTTTGTATAGTTCACACTTATTGCATGTGACACTATGCTCTACCTCTTGTGAAAGCAGCATCTACACAAATTATTTGGAATTATTCTTCGTAAGACATTTGGCTATTCTGCCTCAGTTCAGTCAGTTCAGCAAGTACACTTCAGTCACTCAGTTGTGTCCAACTTTTTGAGACCCCACGGATTGCAGCACACCAGGCTTCCTTTCTATCACAAACTCCCAAAGTTCACTCACACTCATGTGCATCGAGTCTGTGATGCCATCCAGCCATCTCATCCTCTGTCGTCCCCTTTTCATCCTGCCCCCAATCCCTCCCAGCATCAAAGTCTTTTCCAATGAGTCAACTCTTCACATGAGATGGCCAAAGTACTGGAGTTTTTGCTTTTTTTCCTTCCAAAGAACACCCAGGACTGATTAAAATGGATTGGTTGGATCTCCTTGCAGTCCAAGGGATTCTCAAGAGTCTTCTCCAACACCAGAGTTCAAAAGCATCAATTCTTCGGCACTCAGCTTTCTTCATAGTCCAACTCTCACATCCATACATGACCACAGGAAAAACCATAGCCTTGACTAGATGGACCTTTGTTGGCAAAGAAATGTCTCTGCTTTTGAATATGCTATCTAGGTCGGTCATAACTTTTCTTCCAAGGAGTAAGCGTCTTGTAATTTCATGGCTACAATCACCATCTGCAGTGATTTTAGAGCCCAAAAAAGTAAAGTCTGACACTGTTTCCACTGTTTCCCCATCTACTTCCCATGAAGTGATGGGACCAGGTGCCATGATCTCAAATGCCATGTTGAGCTTTAAGCCAACTTTTTTCTCTCCTCCTCTTTCACTTTCATCAAGAGGCTCTTTAGTTCTTCGCTTTCTGCCATAAGGGTGGTGTCATCTACATATCTGAGGTTATTGATATTTCTCCCAGCAATCTTGATTCCAGCTTGTGTTTCTTCCAGTCCAGCGTTTCTCATGATGTACTCTGCATATAAGTTAAATAAGCAAGGTGACAATATATAGCCTTGACGTACTCCTTTTCCTATTTAGAACCAGTCTGTTGTTCCATGTCCAGTTCTAACTGTTGCTTCCTGAATTGCATACAGATTTCTCAAGCGGCGGGTCATGTGGTCTGGTATTCCCATCTCTTTAACAATTTTCCACAGTTTGTTGTGCCTAATTCATTTACTTATTCAATTGCTTCTAAATGTTAGTAGGGACTAGTTTTATACTTTGGTTTTTAATTTAATACTTAAAAAATTTTTTTGCAGATCAAATTGTTCTGGCTTTGATCATTGTGACTCTTTCAGTCGGCTCCTGTGTCCCTTTGATTAACCTCGTCCTTGAACGTGTGTGGGTTTGTGAGTCTTGTGTTTTGAGCACTTTCTTACTTTCTGGCACCATAAGATGTTCCAGGCTCATTATTGTACATTCTCTGCCTCAGTTCTAGAATCAGTCATTTATCCAAGGAGCTCTGATTCCTTTTATTAGAGCATGATATTAGAAATGAAAATCTGGGCACTGGGTATAGCTATGGATTTTTTTTTTCAATTATGTGAGCCAATTCATCCAACCTCTGTTTTCTGCCCTTAAGTCTACTTTATTTGAATTTTCTGCCAATTGAGATTTAAAAATAAATTAATAGATATACAAAGTATAAAATAGAGCTCAGCCATCTCCCCTCACTTTATCAATTTCAGTAAATAACAGCCCTCATCTAAATCCTCTCTTTACACTCAAGCCATCCTCTCCTAATCATTTCAGTAGAGAAAGGACAGAGCCGGAGAGTAACACAAGCAATGAGTTTGTTCTGCAGCTTGCCGAGCTCTCTTGTGCACTTCTCTCTGCTTTTCAGTCTTTTATCTCATAAGCCTGTGTCCTACATTTTGCTTTCCCCTTACCTTCTTTTGGCTATCTCAGTCCAAGCCGCTATACCAGAGCTGGGCTGGAAATCTAGTCCGGTGTGGCACAGATGCAAACACTGCATGGCTCTCACTCTCATTTATAAGCTGGCAAGGCAGAGTGCCTGCCGCACAATACAATTCATATCACCACGTTAAGCTCCCTGAGTGAGGCCCTCATCCCTTAAAAGGTTATATTCCAGGTTTCTTAAAAACTTAAATCCTTTTACTGGTGGGACTTTCATACCTTCCTGTCTTTTGTTTTCTTTTTCCTATCAAACAAATTTGCAATTACATATTTATTTTTGTCTATTTGTTCTCTGCTTATATCCCTCTGTACACTATGAACTCTACCAGAGAAGAGGAGGGTGTATCTTATTCTCCATTCTACTCCCAGTCCTACCCATAATGCTTGGCACATGACTGGCACCCATAAATTCTTGTAGAATGCACACATGAATGAATGAAAGAATGATCCATCTTGGACCTATGATCCCCTTACAATCTTAGGATCTGGAGATATGCCTTACCATAGAATATGACAGGGAGACATCCAGGGAACTCAGATAAGGGAGTAAATGATGCCATCTTGGGTACCAGAGACAGTCAGAAGAGCTGTTAGGGATGAGGCACTGAGCAAAGGAATGGCGACCTACTCCAATATTTTTGCCTGAAGAATCCCAAGGACAGAGGAGCCTGGTGGGCTACACAGTCCATGGGGTCACAAAGAGTTGGATATGACTGAGCAACTAACACTTTCCCCTTCGAGTGAGGGCTTGGAGATGATGGGGGTTCACCAGGTAGACACAGGAGCAGGGCTGGGAGCTCTGGGAAGGGCACTCCAGGCAGCCTATTAGACATAAGCAAAGACAGAGAGGCCTCATAGCGTTTGCATCAAGATGACAGGCTTGGGAGGAGCCTCAGGGTGAAGGCAGAGGTTCAGGGCCTGGGTGCGGCAAAGGTGAGCCACTGGGGAGTACAGAGCATGGAAGTACATGTTCTGATCCGGGTTTCAGAACCTTGTTTTGGCAAGCGGAGGAAGGGTGGAAGAATGGAGGCAGGAGCCCTGCCTGGGGTGTGGTGCTGGGCCCAGTGTGTGTGGAAAGGCGAGCAGGTGGGCTGAGAGTCAGAGGAAAGTCTAGGCGTTCCTGAGCAGTGGCTCCCGAACCCAAACAGGCACACACAAGGGCAGCTCTTAAAGCTCCATGTTAGGTGATTTTCTGCTGAAAGCTTGATTTCAACCATGGTGGGAGTGACTACACCATGGAAATTGGCAAGGACTGAGGCTTTTTATTTCCTGGAAAGCCAGCACACTATTGTTAGAAAATTAGTTAGCTATTTCAGAGGAAAGGGAATAAAAAAAAAAAAAAGCATATATTTGTGGCCTGCAGTCTTTCCCTTTCTCTTGGGTCATTTCCTAAGTGGGTCTGCAGTGGTGGGGAATTTTGAGTAAACTGACTGCACAAGAGATGCTTGAGCCTCATCATCATGAGAAGAAAAAAATAAGGTCTATCGAAGACCTGGCTCTGAATTATACGCAGCAGCATCAAAGCTCTCTAATCACTAAGATGACACAGTAGCCACATACAAGGAGACCCTTCTATATGCCACTTGCAATATAGAGCTTAAACTCCATAATCAGAGCTGTTACTACCTCTCCTGGATTTTACAGATGAGAAAACTGAAGCAAATAGCTTGCCATCTCAGTAAGTCCAGAGTCAGGTCTGCAGGGAGGATGCAGCTAGGACACGTGCATGAGTGTGTCAGTTGCTTAGTCAGGTCCGACTTTTCACGACAGCATGGACTGTAGTCTGCCAGGCTCCTCTGTCCATGGAGATTCTCCAGGCAAGAATACAGGAGTGGGTTGCCATTTTCCTCCTCCAGGGGATCTTCCCAATTCAGGGATCAAACCCTCATCTCCTTATGTCTCATGCACTGGCAGGTGGATTATTTACCCACTGAATCATCAGGAAACAGTCTACTACTTAATTCATCGAGCCTACCTGTTTAATTTTTTTTGCATTTAAATATAATTTATAACTAATAACTTCCCTTATTCTGATAGATATGGAGGGGAGAAAGGCAGAAAGAGAATGGGCTTAGAGAAATGTAGAGAAAAGTAAATGAAAGGAAGAAGAAAAGAAAAAATAAAGGAAGAATGAGGAAGGACAGAAAAAAGAAAGAACAAAGGAACATAGGAGGTAGGCAGGCTTCTGTTCCTGTGGCTCTGAATTACACACAGCATCATCAAAGCTCTCTAATCACTAAGATGACACAGTAGCCACATACAAGGAGACCCTTCTATATGCCACTTGCAATATAGAGCTTAAACTCCATAATCAGAGCTGTTACTACCTCTCCTGGATTTTACAGATGAGAAAACTGAAGCAAATAGCTTGCCATCTCAGTAAGTCCAGAGTCAGGTCTGCAGGGAGGATGCAGCTAGGACACGTGCATGAGTGTGTCAGTTGCTTAGTCAGGTCCGACTTTTCACGACAGCATGGACTGTAGTCTGCCAGGCTCCTCTGTCCATGGGGATTCTCCAGGCAAGAATACAGGAGTGGGTTGCCATTTTCCTCCTCCAGGGGATCTTCCCAATTCAGGGATCAAACCCTCATCTCCTTATGTCTCATGCACTGGCAGGTGGATTATTTACCCACTGAATCATCAGGAAACAGTCTATTACTTAATTCATCGAGCCTACCTGTTTAATTTTTTTTGCATTTAAATATAATTTATAACTAATAACTTCCCTTATTCTGATAGATATGGAGGGGAGAAAGGCAGAAAGAGAATGGGCTTAGAGAAATGTAGAGAAAAGTAAATGAAAGGAAGAAGAAAAGAAAAAATAAAGGAAGAATGAGGAAGGACAGAAAAAAGAAAGAACAAAGGAACATAGGAGGTAGGCAGGCTTCTGTTCCTGTGGCTCTGAATTACACACAGCATCATCAAAGCTCTCTAATCACTAAGATGACACAGTAGCCACATACAAGGAGACCCTTCTATATGCCACTTGCAATATAGAGCTTAAACTCCATAATCAGAGCTGTTACTACCTCTCCTGGATTTTACAGATGAGAAAACTGAGGCAAATAGCTTGCCATCACAGTAAGTCCAGAGCCAGGTCTGCAGGGAGGATTTGAGCCCAATCGGTATAACCCCATGGCCTGCTCTCTTGGCTACTATACACTTTGGAGTTAAGTCTTTTACTCCAAACAAAGCAAAGTGGGGTTCTCAGTGAGTTCACCTTAACACCCACTCTGGACAAGCAGGCATTGTGAAGAATGCAGAAAAGTGCCATGTCAAGAACTGTGCATCTACAGGCAGAAGGAATGACAAGGTGGGGACTTGGGGACAACAGCCCAGGCCCAACTGATGGGAGCTCTTTGAGACTAGGCAGGCTGTCTTTCCAACTTTGCATCTTTGGTTCCTAGCAGGGAGCCTGGCTCAATACACATTTACTTAGTGAACAGTGAGAACTTATATTTAAAGGATGAGTTAGATCTTTCTTGCCAGAGAGTAGTCTGGAAGTCCTCGCTAGAGTGGCGAAAAGTTTGAGCCAAGGTTTGCTGTGTGTGAGGAACCGACAAGCAGCAGACAGGTCCATCTGGAGCAGACGGTCACTGGCTGCATCTATCAGGACACACGTTCTCAAGCTCTGCAGGGACTCTCTGTCACCAGGCGCCCTCCCTTCAGCTTTCTAGTCCAGATTACAGTAATGACTCCATTACCAGTGAGTCACAAATCTTCTGATGGATTCAGATGGTTACAGATAAAGCCTGTTCACAGGGCAATAATAAAGGAAGGTGGGTTAAGGGATATTTGTAAACCTTGATTCTTTGGCCAAATGGAGACNGTCACAAATCTTCTGATGGATTCAGATGGTTACAGATAAAGCCTGTTCACAGGGCAATAATAAAGGAAGGTGGGTTAAGGGATATTTGTAAACCTTGATTCTTTGGCCAAATGGAGACAATAACTAACAGAATGGCAAAAGTAGCTTTGGGTGATTTTATAAACAAATGTTCCTTTTTTTCGGGTCCTAAAGCTCTGAAGCATCATCCACTCACTCTTCTTTGCCTTCTCTGTGCAATCAATCAGTCATTATGTCTTATATGTTTGTAAAATACTGCAGCCACCCTTCTATTTCCAAAACTTCCTTGCACCAAAATTGAGCCATGGCCCAAAGTCCATGTTTGCTCAAAAGCTCCCTTAGAAACTACTCGTGCAGATTCCTTGTGAGAGAGACAGGATGAATGAGGCCCATGGGGTAGGAAGGCTTTCCTGAGATTATAGGTTTGGGCAGAGTTAGGGCCACTACCAAGTGTTTTCACTCTGAGTTTTATTATCTTCGATGTATCAGCCAGGATTCTTGACTGTGAGCCACCAAAATTGACTTGGATGATCTTAAAAGAAAGGAGATTCCATTGCAAAGGTGTCAGAATTGCAGGAGGAAGAGGGTCAGCCTCTGAGAACAGGCAGGAGCCAAAGGAGACCTGACCGCCAGGGCTACAGCATGCTGCCAGTCTGCTCAGGACATGCTGCCTTTGTACTGCTGCCACCCGGCCACAGTGCCACTCTGACCTCCAGCTGCCCCCTCCCCGGCACCAGGTTCTGGAGGCAGTGCAGGGGGAGGGAGTAGACACTAGAGAGACTTCAGGGCCAGACATGCAAAGCAGATGTGACCCTTTCTCATAGGAATACGGGCAAGAGGAGTGGATGCTGACAGTCAGAATACCAGGACGTGTTTTAAACACTGAGCTGAACTTTCCCACATGGGGCGCTCTTTTCAGATGACCCTTCTGCCTTTGTTTTCCAAATGGACTTTGAGCCCACCAGTCAAGACTACTTTATCCACCTCACAACACCAGGCTCCAGTGGGCATAGAGGTAAAACTCCGTTAACCACCATTCAAAGCCTGGCTTCGTGCCCTCCCCACTTTATCCTCATCCCCAGCAGGACCGGGCCACTGCTGTCCTCAAATCCTATTCTCTGCTTCAGGTGCATGCCTGCAGGCTCAGTCGCTTCAGTCATGTCCAACTGTTAGCGACCCTATGGAATGTAGTCTGCCAGGCTCCTCTAGCCATGGGATTCTCCAGGCAAGAATACTGGAGTGGATTGCCACGTCCTTCTCCAGGGAATCTTCCCCACCCAGGGACTGAACCCATGTCTCTTATGTCTCTTGCTTTGACAGGCAGGTTCTTTACCACTTAGGAAGCCCCTGTTTCAGGTAGCGTGGTCTAATGGTTGTCAATTCTTTTCAACTTCACCTCTTTGCTCATGCTGTTCTCTCTACCTGGCATGCCCCCTCTTAGCTCCCAGGTTCATCTAAATTTTACCTGTGAATCAAGGGTCACTTAAAGTTCTACCTTTTACAAGACCTTCCAGAACAGTCTGCCCAATATACGTGCTGCCTCCAAATGCTTACCTTTATCTCTCACTTGACAATCATATACTCTCTCAAACTTGGTCCTGACCCAGAGAAGGCACTCNCTACAGAGGCGTTAGCTATTACATCAAATGGGGTGGGATTTGTTGTCAAGGTGAGTCCGTCACTGGTCTGATGCTGACCTGTCAACCTTCCCTCCTGCCTCCCCAGCCTCTCCAGGCAGGCAGCTGGTGAGCCAGGCTTATTCTCCTTGTGGCCACCTTGTGGCCTCTCACTCCTCACCTTCTCTGCTAGTTGAACAGTGGTGGACACTGAGGTCCAGATCTGTGAAAGAGAGTGGAACCAGAGGACCCCACTTAGAAGTCAAATCTTTACCAGAGCTCAGCAGTCAAGCACCTGTAAATAAAGTGATAACATGAAGCATATTCCTATTCCTTAGGTAGACATCCCTCTTCAGAACTTCACAGAGGCTGGCAGTAGGAATGTGATTGGCAAGGCAGGATTCCAGAATTCTTGGATCCCAGGGGACTATTGCCCCATTAAAACTCCAGCAGAGTCAAACTTTGGTGAACACTGGAAATCCAGCACCCTGGCCAAGGCATCTTGGAAGTACTGCATGGTTCTTAATTATACTTTCTTTTCAGAATGTGTAAAGACATTTGTTTTCAGATCCTCACCTCTCAAGGGAAAACAGAACTTCAAAGATTTCAGACTTCAAAGAACACAAGCAAATTAATCTAATATTTTGGAGCTGNTGGCCAAGGCATCTTGGAAGTACTGCATGGTTCTTAATTATACTTTCTTTTCAGAATGTGTAAAGACATTTGTTTTCAGATCCTCACCTCTCAAGGGAAAACAGAACTTCAAAGATTTCAGACTTCAAAGAACACAAGCAAATTAATCTAATATTTTGGAGCTGCAGCCTGTGTTTCCCCGTGTCAAATTACCATGGATGGTTATCTCAATTTCATAAAGCAGATCTAAGAGATCTTCCAGGGGATCTTCCAGAGCCAGGGCCCGAATTCTATCTCATGTCTCTTGCATTGTCAGGCAGAGTCTTTAGCGCCACCTGGCAGCTTTCCCTCCAAATGTGCCCCAAAGATGCTTCCCCAAGCGGGCCCCACAAACATTCCCCAGAATATCTTTCTAGGTCCCCTAGGTCAAATTAGGTCCCCCTTTCTAGTTTGGGGAGTGTTCTGTCCCAGATTCTCCCTCCACCCTTGCTCATTCTCAAGGCAGTTTAACAAATTAATAGCACAATTTCTACAAAAAGAAAACCCTTTGGGCTTTGTTTAGCTCAGAAAATCTTAAGTCTATCTTACCACAGAGCCCCTTTTATTTATTTTTAACACAATTCCTATTAAGATTGTGTGAAGCAGTCTACCAAACATAGAAACCCTGGCTGGCACTAATGTCTTTAATTCAAGTGAGAAGCATCCACCTTGCATGGATTTCTGTGCTCCCAACCCCCCATCCCCACTGCAACTTTAATTGGACATTTGTTGGTCTCACTATAACATCTGGAGTATAGATGCTTGCTGTTTTATAAAGTGCTCTTTAAAACTAGTTTTTCACACTGAACTGACCTCATTATTAGGGGTTGGATGGTATTTCAGGCCAGCTAGATCTGGCTCTGTTCTGGAGTAGGGGCATTTAAACAAGGCCTGAGAAACTCTTCATAAAGACATACAGATCTAGACACAGACTCTGAAATCCGTTTATAAGTGCTTGTTGCCTTATTTGACTACTTAGTTAAAAATACCATGTCTGAATAAAATATATGTAATTTTCACTGTCAGTATAAAAAAAAAATGACAGTAATTGTAATTTCCATGAATGGAACAATCTGGTCTAGAAGAGATGTTAAGACTTGTAGAAGTCTAACTCTTCAGTAGGGTGTGGCATACCCTAGAATCTGTCAGTTGGGCTTAAACACTTTCCTTTAGATTCCACCATATTTATAATTCTATGCATGGATCTAGACACCCCTGTTTTGAATGTGTCTCCTGGAACTGAAATCTGGTGCCATGTATTGACAAGACAAATGGGGGTGAGGGGTAATGGTTTCTGACTAGTGATCAATGGCATAATCCTCTGAGCTATCACAGACTCCCTAAAATGGAGGGTGGCAAGGGTGATTTTTCTCAGCTTCAGTTCAATACAGCTATTACAGCTATATAGGCACTAAATTAGAGGCGAAAGCGTACTTCTAGGCATACATCACATTGTGTTCTTCGCAGTATGAGCGCTTCGGGCAGACAGAGAAGCAACGGCAAATCACTCGCTGACACCATGTTGGCAAGATAAGCTGGTGGTCAGAGATGGAGCGAGGGGAAATCATATCTGAAAATGGTGGGTTGGTAAATGGAGAGGGGGCGGCGAGAGATCAGAATTTACGGCAGAGTTTGCCCTGAAATATAACTCAGACAAAGAGTTTCCAAAATTGTCCATTTATTGTTTCTGTCAGGCTTTCTAGGTCGGCTGGAAGGAGGCCTGCTGATCCTGACAAGATCAAAATGACCCTCGAAGCCATTAGATAATGGGCTGAACTCACAGTACCTCATCCTTGCTACACGGTACCTTTCTGTCCAAACATAAGGCAAGACAAGAAAGCAGCTCTGTGCAAAATCCACGCAGATGCAGAAGTGTGCGTCTGCCCAAGCTGAACTCCTGCAGAGAGAACTCACTGGTGTCCTACACAACACAGCCAGAGACACTGCTTCCTCTCTCTGAACCCCTCCAGGAGCACCCACAGGCTACTCTCTCAGCATTCTGCAAGGATAATGAAACAGAGGGTGGAGCGTTGTACCAAGTTTCTACAGGGCTGAAGGAGTGCACACAGAGTGAAGACTGCCCACAGGCTTTCCAAGGATTTTGTAAATGAACTGGGCTGGGACAACTGAAGAAGGTCACCTGCAGCAGGATGGAGGGACAAGTGCTCTTTGACTATGAAATCTGGGTAAAGCAGAACCAGCTTGAGGCCTGGCCCAGTCTGGAGTTTTAGTCAAAGGATTCACAATTGACCTACCCCACCCCAATTAACTGGAAGCTGTTCAAATCTCAAAAAAACACTAAAAAGAGATTCCATTCATTTCATACAGTGAAACTTTCACAAATCTTTCCCTAAGGTAGGACCAGTTACATAATTTGCAGAGCCCAGTGCAAATGAAAATGCAGGGCCCCATGTGCGCGAGTTACTAAAAATTTCCGGAGAGCAAGAGCGAAGCCCTTCTGAAACCTTTGGAGATCTGTGCTGCTTTGAGGTTTTTCCTTCCTTCCTTTTTTCTTCTGTCCATCCATTCATTCATTCTGTCTCTCTCTCTCTCTTTTTTTCCCCCTCAGTCTCAAACAGAAGCGACCCGACCCCAAGCCTTTCCATGCTCTTTCCCAAACCAGGTCTGCAGAGCCCTCCCTGGACTCTCTCCATGCTGGCACCGTCTCAACTCCTTATCAAGTAACTCCACTTAGCCTCTTGCATCCTTCCTTTTCCTGTTTACCAGGCCTAGATTCAGTGCTGCAAAGGATGGTATTATTGAAACTAGCTCAATACAGTCTTCCTTACTGATAGAGGCATGGAGGAGAGATTAACTTCTGGTATTTTATTAGTATTTATCAACAATTCATCACATGTTAATATGTGTCAGAGGCTGTTTGTCATCCATAAAATGCAACTATGCAACTGCCACTGGCCTCTGGGAATTTCTTTCCTAAAATAGGCATTATGATGATGATGATGATGACGATGATAGAAAGCAGCTTTTGAGCACCTCCTGCATGCCAGGAAACATGCTGAATTTTTATATATACTAGCTCCTTTAGTCCTCACAGCCATGAGGGTACATGTTATTATCATCTTCATGTGCAGATGAGGAACTAGAGCTTAGAGAAGTCATCAACTTGCCTTTGTTCACAACCTGACCATCAGACTCCTTAGCGTGGGTTCCTGATACTATCAAATAAGCTTGCAAACAAATGAACAATTAGTTTTCCTCCCATACAATTTCTCTGCAGGGCATACAATTAGGTCCTTAATATCTGCTGAAGTAACAATTGTGTTCTTTATTCAGTAAAGGAAGCAGATTAGAGTGAAAAAAAAAAAAAGGAAGATGTTAAAGAACTGGCCAAGTCTGGTCACTGAGAGACTTGAACTGTGCTCAGTTTCCAATGTGCCCTCATCCTATGGCTTATGGAGTTTTAAGGAGCAACTGCTGGACATCCACTTAGCTTTGGGGAGGTAGAGGCCTGTTTCAGCTCATTTTCATATCTCCATGGGTCCAGCACAGCGACAACTAGTCAGTACCCAAATGTTCCTTTGATTGAATTAATTTAAATGCGATGGAACTAAATTAACTCAGAGCATCTTTGGTAGACCCTGGCTTTAAGTTGAGAGAGCTCTAAGTGTGGATTAGACAGGCTTAATCACTCTTTAGAAGTGCACAGAGTAACAGTGGACAAAGCCCAAACAGCCACGAACCCCAGGGCCTCAGTCTGGGGGAGGCAGAGGAGCTTTCGGGCTTTTGCATGCCCGGCCTGCTGTCTGCTCATTCTCTAACTATGATGAAGGAATTAAATGAAGTCTTTTAGTGCTGCCATGCTGCCACGGACGGGTATTAAATAATGTTCCTTTAAGCTACCGGAACTGGTGCACGGGGGTTCTGCCTCATCTTTATGGATGCCTTGTCATAATTTCTAGAATTATAGAAGCCATCCTGTGACTCCCTAGATGGCAAGGAAACATTATATGAAGTTTTTCTCCCTTCTCAGCTTAGAGCACATAAAATGATTTTTCACTACTCAGAACTGGAACAGATGGATTTAAATCCATTGGCTCGTATCAGGTTCTGAGTTGCGCTGAGGAGAGGAGGTCACTGGGCTGCAGGTGTCGGCTCCCCAGGAGGCTGGGGTAGGTGTCCCACACAGGGAGGCTGACATGCCCTTCAGTCTATGCTGCCCACCTCTCATCCTGAGAAGTCCCAGGCTGGGGACAGGTGATGCTATTCTTAATACCTACTAGTTGGAGCCATCCCTCCATCCTTTTCCCTTGCTTTTCCCGATCCGCACCCTGCCTTCTCACTCATTTCATCTTCCATTTTTCCCAGCAAAAATTTTAAAAGCAAGATTCAACCCTAGTTCCAACACAGTCTCATGCGATGAGGAGTGTCACCAGTTTTGATCACTCCTCCCCTCCACATACAAACACACTGTGCAGNCCACATGCAGCGGCCAAAAGCCAAGCCTGAGAAACAGGGAATGAAACGAAAAGATTGCAATGCTGGCTTCAGTGTGCTCTCAGAACGCACAGCATTGTTGGGAGCAATGGAGGAGAGTCTAGAGCGCCTGTCAGGATCAGGCCTCCAGATTTCACACTACCTCTGTGCTCATCCATTCTTGTGCTCTCCCCTACCCTCTCTCTGTGTCAGGCTTCTCCACTCACTGTAAGGCCAGGTCCACCTCTAAGAGGATGATTCTCAGAGTAAACAGTGAGGTATCTGGCTACTTATTTAGCCAAGCTGCTCTTCCTTTACATCAGTGCCTGGTTGCCAGGAGTAACCAGTGCAGATGCAAGCAGCTGAAGCAAGCCCCATGGGGGTCCACTGATTCTAGCTCAGCTAGAATCAAAACCAAGCTTGGAGACATAACTCAGCTTGTCCTGCAGATAATTAAGTGTTCCTGAGCTCTTCTTGAAGGAAGTTAAGTTTCCAAAGAAAACTCACGAAAAGGACCAGGAATCTTTCTAAGACACTTCAGATGGATTTTTCTTTCGTAAGGAGTGACTGGAAAGTCCATGATGGTTTCTTTGTCCAAACAGCCTATTTTGTATGCTCGACTTGATGACCTGAAGAGGTTGAGGGACAAAAATTTGTTTAAACAGCGATGGAAACCTTCAAATATATATATATATTCATTTATATATATATATATATTTCAATCTAGGCTTAGGAGGATTACAGTCTGCATGAGGTCAGATTATAATAAACAGGAGCAACAGAAAGAGATTTTGATATGCAAGTATTCAAGGTTACATTTATTATCACACCTCCCCTCTTATTTGGTCAGTCTCTTCCTTACCTCAGACTTCAGAAAAATTATCTTCTCTAAGGGCAGCCTTTCAGAAGGGACTAAGTCTACTGACCACTTTCATACCTCCTCCTCAAAGTTATCTTTTTTAGTTCCTGCAACATCAACATTTAATGAGTATTTGTGCAATTATGTCACTATTGTCTCTATTTCCCTGTAATCTATATCTAGATTACTAGAATGTAACCTCCCTGAGGACAGAGAACATGCCTATTTCTACTGGTACTGTGATACCTCTGCCTAACACAGAGGATGGCACATGGCAGATATTCTTTACATGTTTCTTGGTTCAATGAATGAGTGAATAGTTAAAAATGAATGGGTGGATGACTTTGGACTTCATTCCTGAACACTCACTGGCCGGTCATGGTAATGGGTCCTTAAGGAAAAGATCCATCTTCTGGGAGACTTATTCATTTATCATCATCTGTTTCCACTATAATTCAGGCAAGTGACTTGGCCAAATGCATGGTTTATCAAGGCAGTCAAGTGATAATGAAAAGTTCTCTACTGAACTTGTACTCATTGATAAAGTTAATAATTACACTGGATATAAACTTATCAAGTATGTTTAAATCCATGGGGTCATAATGATTCTTTAAAAAGAAAGAAAAACTCTAATAAGTCATCATTTGAGGACACTGGTAAACTAAACCATTGTTTTGAAAACTGTCAATAAACAGGAAGATTCAGATGCTTATCTTGCTTTTTCTATATGATCTTTACAGTGACTGAGTATAGATGAGAGGAAGTTTTATTTAATATAAAGTCAAAGTGTTAGCTGTTCAGTCATGCCTGACTCTTTGCAATCCCATGGACTACAGCCCACCAGGCTCCTCTGTCCATGGCATTTTCCAGGCAAGGATACTGGAGTGGTTTGCCATTTCCTTTGCCAGGGATTCTTCCCAATCAAGGGCTTGAACCCAGGTCTCCTACACTGCTGACAGATTCTTTACTCACTGAGCTACCAGGGAAGGTTATATTATTTAATATAACCATTCCAGAAAATACATAATAAAAATCAATATTTAAATATCACTATATTGGGAGTTTTTATTGATTAACTGGTTGTGGCTATTATTTTTTCCAAAAAAAGAAAAACAGTATTTAGTTTCCAGAGCCAAGACATCAGACGGGAGTCTGTTTCTCCTCTCCCTGTAACTGAAGGGTCTTTGTCTCTGACTCATTCTCAAGAAATGGAAATAGTTCACCACTTTTTCTCCAGTATTTCCTGCCCAAACTCAGGAAAGCCTGAAATTTAGAAATGGGAACAGGGCACAGAGAGAGAGCTCCAGGAGAAGCATTCTAGTTCTTCAGGGTTAGAGATGATACAGGGAATTCCCCAGTTTTGTTTTCTTCTTTTATTGTTCTCTGTTCTCTATTCTTATACATAGACTGTGTTGACCACAGGTGCCTAAAACTCTGAGAAAATGGATGTTTCTTCACTGATCAAAAGCGTCTGAAGACTGTAGGGAGCAATCCCTGACTACTAGGAGAGAAAGTGTGTGTGTCTGTGTGTAAGTGTGTGTGTGCATTTCTTCCTGTCTCTCATTACATGGCCCCAGACAAGGGTGTATTCACAGGAAAGGTGCAGCAGAGTGTGACAAGTAAAGTCCCAGTTTTCTGAGCAGCAGATGGAAAATGGGGAGACAAATGGAACAATTAAATGCTGGGAGAACATGTGGAGATGAAGCTTGGGAGAATAAACCCATGAAGGTGGATTTGAATTCTGGACTCATCTCAAGCAGCTCAAGCATAGACCATATCATAGACAACAAATCATAGTCAACCACTCAGATATCGAATGGTCTGCTGAGTGTTGCTATGCAGTGATCTGAAGTCTTCAAAAATGGACTCAGCATTAAAACCACGATCTAGAAGGCTGGCCACATTGAGTGACCTGAACTCACCTAGTATACAAGCCTGCTAGAACAAAACCTATCAATATTCCTCCTAGGGTTTAAACAAGACACACAGTCTCATAACATTAGATTCAAAAGGCCTGGGATATGATATAATACCAACCAGCATATGAAGGACCTGAAAATCCCCACAGAATAGAGTCCACAGGAAATTCAATGGAGAAAGTATAATCTTTTCAATAAATTGTGTTGGGACAATTCATCATATCATAAATACATAGATAAACAGACAAAGAGACAGAAAGATATAAATATTCCCCAATCTAAACGTCATATATTATACAAAATTTAACTAAAATGAACAATAGTTCTAAATGTAAAATATACAACTTTTAAAAGAAAGCACAGGAAAAATATACTTGACCTGGATATAGATGAAGGATTCTTAGACATGACAACCGCAGCACAATGTAAAAAGAACTCACAAAACTCAACAGTAAGAAAATAATGTGTTTAAAAATAAACAAAGCTTGAACTGACACTTCATCAAAGAGGATATACAGAGGACAGACATCTTTTATTAAAAAGATTTTCAACATCATGAGCCATTGTTATTGTTGTTTAGTCACTAAGTTGTGTCTGACTCTTTGCAACCCCATGGACTGTAGTCCACCAGCCTCCTCTGGCCATGGGATTTCCCAGGCAAGAATACTGGAGTGGGTTGCCATTTCCTTTTCCAGGGGATCGTCCCAACCCAGGGACTGAACACACATCTCCTGTTTTGCAGGCAGATTCTTTACCACTGAGCCACCAGGGAAGCCCATCATTAGCCATTAGGGAAGTGCAAATTAAAAAAAAAAAAAAAAAAGACTTATGACATACCACTACACAATTAAAGGAATGACTAAAATAAAAATTGGGTAATTCCAAATGTTAACAATAGTGTGAATTGGCTGGAATTCTCATATATTGATAGTAGGAATGTAAAATGATACTTCTAGTCTTGAAAACAGTTTGACAGTTTTTATAAAGTTATACATTCAATTACCAGGTCACCCACTAAAACCACTCCTACATATTTACATTAAGAAAATGAAAACTTATGTCCACTAAAACTCTTGTACATAAATGAGTATTCATAATTGTCAAAAGCCAGCAATAACTCAAATGCCCTTCAGCAGAAATAATGTATACACAAACTGTGGTACAACTACACAATGGAATATTGCTGAACAATAGAAAGGAATAAACTACTGAGAGAGCACCTTGGATGAATTGCAAAAGCATAGTGGTAAATGAAAGAACTTAGGCTCAAAAGATTAGATACTGTATGAATCCATTTATGTGGCACTTTCAGACAAAACTATGGTGATGGGGAATAGATCAGAGATTGAGATATTTTGTGGCAGAGTTAGATATGACTTCCCTGGTGGCTCAGATGGTAAAGTGTCTATTTACAACGCAGGAGACCCAGGTTCAATCCCTGGGTTGGGAAGATCCCCTGGAGAAGGAAATGGCAATCCACTCCAGTACTCTTGCGTGGAAAATCCCATGGACAGAGAAGCCTGGTATGCTATAGTCCATTGGGTCTCAAAGAGTCAGACAAGACTGAGTGACTTCACTTTCACTTTCACTTAGATATGACTAGGAAGGGCGAGCAAGAAGGAGATTTTGCAGGGGACTGTTTGCTATTTTGATTGTGGCAGTGGTTTTAAGAACATGCTATAATTCATAGATCTGTGTATTGAAACTAGTTATTTTACTTTATATTAATATAAAAGATTAAAATGGAAAAAAAAACTTTCCAAATCATCACCTTTATCATTAACAGGCCCCTAAGTTAGTAGTTTAGAAATGCTTAATATTTCTCAGCAGGTTAATATATAAACAATGGCGTTTTTATATTCAGTTCAGTTCAG
>SJYW01050638.1:838049-857390 GCA_006410735.1 Raphicerus campestris
TGTAAAAAATTATAATTATACCTAATGTGAAAGATTTTAATTTTTCCCTTGTCTAGTTTATTCATTATTTAGGTAAAATTATGATAATCAGGTATTATATGCCAGATTACCCAAATGAATGGAATGAATGTAGAATTTTAAAAATTATCATATACTCCAGCTTTTCATTCTACCAAATTTGGGAAAAATGTAGGTCATACATATTAATAAGGCTCTATCACCATTTAAACTTGCCAGCCAACTACAGGCTATTATTCTGAAAATACAGTTCTGCATTCAAGAGACTTTGATACTGCTAACAAGTCTGCCAGAAGAGTGTATCTTTATTGTTTACAAGTGCATATATCCTCAGTCTAAGCCCAGGGAGGATCTCTGCAGGCACCACTGCCTCCAAGAAGGATCCCTGTCCCCCATGCCCTGGATTTGGGAACCTTCACGTGTGCTCTCATAGCAAACTGTCCTTGCTCCCTAAAGAGCTCCTCATAAGGTAGAGAGGCGTTTCCACTTCTGATGGTGGAATGTGAATGCAGAGTGCAATGGCTGTGTCTCCTTCATGCTATATCCCAGTAGGTAGCAAAGACACTCATGAGATGTATAATGGCACCCCACTCCAGTACTCTTGCCTGGAAAATCCCATGGATAGAGGAGCCTGGAAGGCTGCAGTCCGTGGGGTCGCTGAGAGTCGGACACGACTGAGCAACTTCACTTTCACTTTTCACTTTCATGCATTGGAGAAGGAAATGGCAACCCACTCCAGTGTTCTTGCCTGGAGAATCCCAGGGACAGGGGAGCCTGGTGGGCTGCCGTCTCTGGGGTTGCACAGAGTCGGACATGACTGAAGTGACTTAGCAGTAGTAGCAGCAGCATGAGTCATTGAATGAGTGGATGAATGGGTGCAACAAATACTGAGCACTTTTCAGATACCAGGTTCTATCTCTCAGGATAAGGCTGTAATTAAGACGACCTCAGTCTATTGGATTTACAGTAGAAGGTCAGTAGGATTCCAGGTACTGGATTCCCAACAGAAGCTCACAGTCTATTAAGGGGTGCTCCCATCTCTAGTGGTAAGTTTTCAAGATGTCGGCATAAAACTATGAGAGTTGCTCTCCCACCTTTAGAGTTCTTTTCATGCCTCTTGTGCTAATACTTTTACTCAATAACTATACGCTGGTCAGTTTACAATCCAGTGATACTCTTGTTTTTTGTAACTCAGTGTTCCTTGGGACCCTCTCAGAGAAGAGAATTCACTGGGCTAAGGCAGGTTCTGGCATTTCTGGTATTCCAGACCAAATTGCCCTCTAATGTCAGCCACACTCATCCATCCTACCCCAGTTTTGGCAAAAGATCATGGTCTAATTATCTGAGTCCCTGTCTGGGTAAGACACTTAATATCATTCAATTGTGCAATTTGAAGAAATGCTCTCCAATTATTCACACATGCCTATGTAAAATAGAAAACCGCATTTGGTAACGCCTGTGCCATGTGAATGGAACCATATCTAGCACTTGCTTATCCTGCTCATCCCTATCCCAATGAAGCAAGATTTACTCTTCATAGCTCTACCCATTGCAACGGTAACAATCTGCCATTCACCCTTCACCCACCTCCAGTTTCTTCTCCATATCATGGCAAGAATATCCTTTACAATGGTATATGAGTTCAGAAAACCTACTCTCTGACTCAGAATGCTGTTAAGACTTCCCACCATACTGGGAGAAGTCTTTAACACACCCTGTGAGGCCTTGTATGAGCTGTCCCCAGTCTCGCTCTCAACCCTCACTTCCTACCACTCCCTCTCCAAACACAGCCCTTGCCATTCCCAGACCTTGTTCAGCATGTTGCCATCTCAGTATTCCCTCTTCTCAGAACATCATTAAGCCGGGCTTATTCCTATGCACGACCTCAGTCTCTGCTCAAATGACTTATCTTCAGAAAGGCTTCTCCTCATTACCTTATAAAAAATAGTCTGTACCACAGTCTATCTGCCTGTGAGCCATATTTTTCTTCAAATCACTTGAATTATGTGCTTATTTGCTTTTGTCTATCTCTCCTCCTAGAGGGTGGATGCCAGTAGCAAAAGCACTTAATCTTGTTAGCCTCTCTTGCTTAGGACCTACAACAGTATCTGGTGCTTCACAGGTACTCACTAATATATGCTGAGTGAATTAATGATACACCTTCTGTATGCCACATTGCTTGACCTAGTTACCCTTCAGAGCATCATCTCCTCCTGGGCTTCCCAGTACTGAGTTATCCCACATCAGCCCAAGTCAAGTGTCCTGACAGCAGTGCTGGTTGCCTATACCTGCCCCACCCAGCATCGCAGCCTTCAGCCACACGAGGATAATGAAACTGGAAAAGTGGCCAGCCCTAACTGAAACGTGTTGCTCATCTGTTCAGTGTGTGTAATGGAAGCTACTTTGGAGGAAAGCTACAGAGAGTAATCAAAAGACTCAAGAAAGGGCCTTAGGTGTGCAAGGCACTCAGAGCATGCCGTTCCTTGCTCATCTCCCACCAACTACAGAGTCCTGCCATCCCGACACCGTACCACTTCAGTCCACTCCTTAAGTTCTAGCCTCACCTGCACCTAACCAGGCCAGGCTGTGTTCTGTACTATGGCAAGAATAAAACATTTTTATGTAGTCATTGCATAAACATGTTGGAATATTTACTTTACATGAGAAATTGTGCTAGGGACTAGAAATTGGAACAAAAGTTTTAAAAACAAATCCATAGAGAAAACAAAGAGAGGAGCGCTGCAGTGTCCCTATTGATGGTGAGGGGTCAAAGATGACCATGTGCACATGTACCACTTGTCTCTCTCTCCCTCAGGCTCTTTCACTGATTCCCTGGCTTCCTCCTTCAGTCATAGCCCATCGTCAGGCATAAACTGCTCATCCCAGACTACAGGGTGGCTCTCAAAGGTTGTACTTTGAGAAGTTTGCTGAGAGCTGAATACGCAAGGTAATGAATTACCCTTTTATTGCTTATAAATCAATTTTGCTTATATTGCTTTATATAAAATATAAAGGTCCTCCTTATCTATAAACAGACACCTGTAAACAAGTAAGCACTCAGAACTGACTGGTATAATGCATGGGAAGCCCTTACATACCCAAAGGACTTAGGAATGCTAGCCATTTCAGTATTGTTAAAAATGCAAAGACGGAACAACAGTACCAAAAGGAAAAAAGAGTTCCTCTGCCATCATTGCGTCTTTTTTCTCACATGCTTGACTTTCCTCCAACTTTCAAGCCATTCCATTTTAGTTAGTTATTTTTAGGCATTTAGGACAGGTGCTCTAAGTGCTGGCCAAGCTGGACATTTCGTATTGGCGCAACAGAGCTATTACCACCAACAATCCAATTGAAATGTCAATACTTTAGTTAAGACTAATGAAGATATTTCTACTGGGGACAATGCTTCTCTCTTTTTTCGTGCTGTGCAGATTTTCAGCTCTGCAGTTGAAATCTGACTCCTTCACACCTAAATCCTGATGTGCCTTCCCAACTAAACCCACATGGGCTGGAATTGCATTTCTCAACCATGTCACAAAAGAAAAAGACACAAGAGTCAGTGAAACCCTGAAATGGTTAATTTAGAATGTTGTTCACAAAGTGGATGGCTCTGAAGCTTTAAAAACTTCCCTGGGGATTTCAGACAGGAGTTTCAGCAAGTCTGGCATTTCACTTCATCTTGAGAGTGAGCCGAGACCCAGCCTCTTTCTCAGCTCCTAGTCCTGGGGCTTGGCCAGGAACCCATTGAGCTGAAAGAGAGATGAGGGGAAAAAATGGCAGAATGTTTCTGAGATTCACGTAGAGGGCCTTCTCGGCTCTCAGAAATGTCATTAGAGTCCCCGAGGAGACTCAGGTGGTGTCTCCACCTAATTATTCTTTTATGATTTTATAATCACAGAGACATTTCTTAACCATGTTGTACAGCAATTTCTTGAAATGTCTTCTCTCCCTGTGCTTACATGAATGAATTTCTTTCATATAGTGCAGGAGATTTCTTTTTTTTAATGTGCTTTGTTTCGTTCCTAAGTCCAATGTGCAGTAAATTTTGGGTAACAGCTTTGCTTGGTAAAGGAAAAAAACAAACAAATAAACTTGAAACTTCTAGCTTTTATGCCAAAAATAGACGCCTAACAAATCACAACTGCATTGTATCTCTTGGGATGCTAACACAGATGTAACGAATGTAACATTAGGAGCAAATCAGTATTATAATCACTAGAGCAGCCAGTCACATTATTCTTCCAGACTACAAAATAGTCTATACTCTGACGGTAACAAATGCCAACCAAAACTCACTGTGTAGCAGCATGAGGCAACCTGCCAGCAGGCACACCACCTGGCTGGTGAAAATGACCCAGGCTTTAGATAATGGGGAAAGCCATTGCCTCCAGAATGTTTTCTTATATCTGAAGCTTGGTTTCCCCATGCAGATTTCCTTGAGTTAATGTCTTAGGTAACCAGTGTTTATTAGCATTCTTGCTATTTTGTGAAGCTTTTTTCTCTTGCTACTTTATTTTCTTCTGTGACCTTGGGGTGGGGTAGAGGGTAGGAGATTTTCCAGAACACCAGTCTTTTGATTTAATTTAAGTTTCTTGGGGGAAAGAGTCCATTTCAGCCTCAGGCCCAAAGGACTGTGGTGATTTTCCAGTGCAGATCAGGAAAGCCCCACTAGATTTCATGTATCAAAAGCTCAATATCTGAAGGCCCACTTTTTTGGCAACTCAGTGGCAATTATAATGGAATTTAAATGTCGGAACTGCTTTTAGTGCTTTGACTTTCACTTAAAGTTTAAGCAACTGATATTGATTCAGTAAAATAGGTTTAATATTTAAAACAGTCAGTATTTAGACTCCTTAAAAGAGAGAGATATGATATAAATATGGTAAACCAATTAGATATACATAGTGTATTTCCAAATATAATAACTTCTTCAGCACATAGAATCTCACGACATATCGGTGGTGGAAATCATACTGGAGAGAAATTGTACATAAAGTTACTTTTCAAAATAATTTCATTCACACTGAGATAAGTTATGATGTTTAAGAGAAAAGGTGATCTTTTTAAGGGCTAATTTTTTGTAATATGTTGAGGAGTAGAGACAGGAAGAGTAATGCACAATTGAGGACTTTGCTCTGTCCTCATAAGCCATTTCCTCTCTAACTGAGTAAAAAAGTCAAAGAGAGTGGGTTGGATGTTAAAACAAGTATGATAAAACACTACAAAGTATCCACCCTTGTTAATTGCAGCATCCCCTAAGCAGTAGGAGGCTTGAAGCACCAGATAGCTTAATGTTAGGCCTGAGATGAGAGGCCACAAAAGGAGATGAGTACAGACAGGCATGGCTAGACGTGGAGAAAGTGGAAGTCCCTAGACCAAAAGGAAAATAATAGAGTTAACATAAAATAAACTGATAGTGGAGCATGGGTGGTTCAGTGGTATAATTCTCGCCAGTCACCCAGCCACAGCGTCTCCTATAGGGCCTCCCTAGTGGCTCCAGATGGTAAAGAATCTGCCTGCAATGCAGGACACCCAGGTTCAATCCCTGGATGGGGAAAATCTCTGGAGAAGGACATGGCAACCCACAGAAGTATTCCTGCTGGGAGAATTCCATGGACAGAGCAGCCTGGTGGACTACACTCCATGGACTCGCAAAGAGTTGGACATGACTGAGTGACTAACACTATCAAACTGATGGTAAGAGAAAATGTTGCAATGCAACCAAGGCCATCTTAAAATGCCTAAATTCTTTTCCTTTCATTCTTGCTTTGATCAATAATCTAATTTTTCAGAGCCTTCTTACAGACTGTATTTATTGCCTCTTTTACTCATGTGGTAACAAATAATTTATATAGCCAAGAACATAAAATGTTCTGGTGGCTCAGCCATCAGGTTCCTGAGGAGAGAGAGTGAGCCAGCTTGTCTACCTACACGACCTATTTAGAGCCTAATATACCAATGAGTGATCAACACTCAGTGAGAATCTACACTATGCCAAGAAATTTAAAGCCATGGTTTTTCATCAAACTCTCAAAACTATTATGTGATACAAGTACTATCATCTCCATTCTGCAAGTTAACTGGAGCTGAAGGAGGTTGGGTAATTTGTTCAAGATCATGCAGCTGGTAAAGAAGAAAAAGCCCTTCAAGATGTGTCCTATGGAATGGCCATTTAGAGTGAGATACATTTTACAGTAACACTGCAGAGTCCTAAATTGGGAAATTTTCTCAGCTTTCCAATGTTTTCAGAAATCTAGTTGGGTACTCCACACCAAAAAAGACTCTATATTCAATAAAGCAGTATTTCTTTTGAGTCAGTGGAAACTAGCATAGTGCTCACTGCCCTTTTCTAAATTTACTCAATTTCTGCTTAAAAAAAAAAAAAGTAACCAAAGAGTCCTACAAAAAATATGAGTTCAAAACATACCTGCCCTTTCTTTTTTGTTGATTACAACTTTTCAAAAATGAATCCATTCCTGCAGGTACATCTGCAAAATTGACTCTAACATCCAATGAGCACATAAACACTGCTTGAGGAAGGTTCAACTTCACTCTTTATTTGTCCTTTGAGCTCCATCAAAGTCAATGTACTAAACTTCACTACAGATCCACACACCTGACAGTTACCATTGCCATAAGGATTTCTGGGTAACAGACCATAGCACAACCTGAAAACCCGCTGTTCCAAGCAAACTACAAGGCTACTGCTGCTGCTGCTAAGTCGCTTCAGTCGTGTCTGACTCTGTGCAACCCCATAGACGGCAGCCCACCAGGCTCCCCCTCCCTGGGATTCTCCAGGCAAGAACACTGGAGTGGGTTGCCATTTCCTTCTCCAATGCATGAAAGTGAAAAGTGAAAGTGAAATCGCTCAGTCGTGTCCGACTCTTCGCAACCCCATGGACTGCAGCCCACCAGGCTAATTTGTCAGTTTCTAGGGTCTATCTCATTTGTGTTCATCATATAAACATTGAATCAAGATTGCATTGTGTTATACTTCACAGTGGACAGCATGCCATTAAATAAAATACAATAAAATACTATTTAGCATGCAAGCAATGTTATAGAAGAATATTCAGTGGCATCCAAAAATGTTTACTCTGTATTGATAAAAAGAAAAAAGAGGCCTTGAAAGAACTTTTAAAGCTATGCGTATCACTGAAAAGGATCTGAAGGATGCACNTACTATTTAGCATGCAAGCAATGTTATAGAAGAATATTCAGTGGCATCCAAAAATGTTTACTCTGTATTGATAAAAAGAAAAAAGAGGCCTTGAAAGAACTTTTAAAGCTATGCGTATCACTGAAAAGGATCTGAAGGATGCACACTAAGTTATTACTAGTGATTGTTTCTGTTCAAGAAGAATCGTTATTGCTCAGTTGCTCAATCATGTCCAGCTCTTTGTGACCCCATGGACTGTAGCCCATCAGACTCCTCTGTCCATGGGATTCTCCAGGCAAGAATACTAGTTTAGTGGGTTTCTTTTTCCTTCTCTATTTTTTTTAATTTGAAGACAATGCAAGCCTTTCAAAGTGAGAAATAATAAATCATTTATGAATTTTATTACCCAGTACTTTGTTGGAAAAGACTCTGATGCTGGGAGGNCTGTGATTTGGCTCTTCTACATTAAGATCCAATGTAAGCTCCATTAGCCCATTGCTGCTTTTATGAACTGATTTCCAGAACACTGCTTCACCTTGGCATACACCTGGTATCTTCTGAGATACTGGTTCCAGCCTCAGTTGTAATGTCTGCAGTTTGGATTTTAGCACGATAACCTGGATCCTAACAATTACAATTACAGTCACAGTGATGTTAGTAACAGCCCTCTCTAAGTGTGTTTAAGTCTAAAGATTTCAATGGCATCTTGGCTCTGGAACCAGACAGATGAGTGAAGGTGCAGAGGATGCTAATGTAAAAGGGTTGTAACTTCTAGCTGGTGATACAACTTGTTTGTATAGAATATATATATATATAGTAATAAATATGTAATTGTAATGCTTATAATACACATATAATTTTAATATATACAAATGTAAATAATGTAGATAAAATTAATCTGATCTCCCCACCCCTCCATCACCATGGGAATAGTGGAGGGCTGGGGTTTGAAGAGGAAAACTCAATATGCAATCTTGCTACTGAATCTAAAAATTAAACCATCTGTTTAGTTCATTCTCTCTTCCTGAAAATGCCAGGCCCTCAGATGCTCCTTCCCTAAGTAGGGATGCAGGTGCCCTGCACACCAGACACCTAGATGTGAGTTTTACAGGATATCAGGAAATCATGAAGCTCGAGGTTTGGGGCACTGGTTACAACACACCTAGATGAATTCTGGGGCCATCCAAGGTATTCTTGGATATTCAGTGGCCTGAACGAGAACCCCTCCCCCTTCCTTCAGTTAAGGCCTTACTTATGTGACATAACTGCCTCCTTCCCTCCCTGAAGCCCAGAGTGAGGAAATTTACAACATCCTGTTTCAGTTGCTCTTATTTTTGTCTTAGCTCACCCCTTCCTACAGTTTGCTGGCAAGGAAAGGGACAGGCTACTGGCTTTTTACTATCCTTACATCTTCCTTCCCTAGAGGCAGCCTAGTTACCTGAGCATCAGGTTATATTTGCTCCCCATGTGTGACATGGTTATAAANGGACAGGCTACTGGCTTTTTACTATCCTTACATCTTCCTTCCCTAGAGGCAGCCTAGTTACCTGAGCATCAGGTTATATTTGTTCCCCATGTGTGACATGGTTATAAACTGAATCCTCCATGCTTACTTCCCTCTCCAGCACTCCAAAAGAAGCCACAAAAATTTTAAATATTATTGCAAGGAAATGATCCAACCTGCAACTTGCCTTGCTGTCTAATCTGCCTTTGTAACTCATGACCTAAGGCTTATCTTCTTGTTTGTCTCGATTTTTTCCTTAGACAAATCTTAATCTTCCTCTCCATTCTCACACCCCACCCCAGGAATATGCCAGACTGGAGCCAATGAGAACAAAGATTAGACTCCCAGAAAGACAATGGGAAAAAGCACATCAACTGCTTCTAATAAGTAACTCCTTTGTATCAAGCAACACTTTCACTGAGTTACATAGAGCTTCCCTGGTAGCTCAGTTGATAAAGAATCCGCCTGCAATGCAGGATACCCTGATTTGATTCCTGGGTGGGGAAGATCTGCTGGAGAAGAGATAGGCTACCTACTTCAGTATTCTTGGGTTTCCCTGTTGGCTCAGCTGGTAAAGAATCCACCTGCAACTCAGGAGACCTGGGTTTAATCCGTGGGTTGGGAAGATTCTTTGAAGAAGGGAAAAGCTACGCACTCCAGTATTCTGGCCTGGAGAATTCCATAGACTGTATAGTCCATGGGGTCACAGAGTCAGACATTACTGAGCCACTTCCACTTATATAAAGTAGTGCCTATAAATTGCTTAGGAAAAAAATACCTAGTCAATAAATACGCAATAAAATATAGTTATTAATTGTTATTTATCACTCAATGTGTCATTCCACCCACTGAAACAAGTGAAGCAATTTGACCAGGTGGTATTCTCTATTTTACAAACTAGAAAAATGAAGGTCAAAGGCACGGCTATTTTCTGTAGGTGAAATAAAGACAAACATTAAAATACAGAGTTTGTGACCTCTTCTCCTGTACTCAGAGTTTTAATCTTCCCTTATTAATCAAGTTGCACTGCTTACATGAAAATTTCTAAAACTCTTAGATCAAAGGTCAGCAACCTTATGCTATTAAAGTTCAGATAATAAATATTTCAGGTGTTTCAAGCCCAAAAGACTCTGTCTCAAATATTTACCTCTGCTATTCTAGCACAAAAGCAGCCACCAGAAGTTCACAGACAAATAACTGTGGCTGAGTTTCAATAAAATTTTATTTACAAAAACAAGCAGTGGGCCAGATTTCACCAAATGACTATAGTTTGCTGAGCGCTACTTCAAATCAATACCAAGTGCTTGGCACATAGCGAGGAATCCAAAATGAGTTTAGATAGATAAATGAATGAAACAATGATTTGTCCTACTCGGAATTCCTTTAGCTCTAAAAGGTTCTACTATCTAATCTAAAAGTACATTTCACGTTCTTGTATTATTCAGTATAATTTCATATCTCTTCTTTTTCCATGAGTAAAATAATATTGAACATGCATCTTGTTACTCTGCAGTCAGATCGGGCTGGAACTGAGACCCAACCTTTCTATTTGGGCAAGTGAATTTACCTTAAACTTCTGTCACCTCATTTGCAAAACAAGCATAAGGATGCTTACTAATAATAGTGGTCTGCATGCATACGTGCTTAGTCATTACAGTCGTGTCCAGCTCTTTGTGACCCAATGGGCCATAGCCTTCCAGGCTCCTCTGTCCATGGGATTCTCCAGGCAAGAATACTGAAATGCATTGCCATACTCTCCTCCAGGGAACCTTTCCCACCCATGGATCAAACCTGCATTTCCCGCATTGCAGGTGGATTCTTTACGGCTGAGCCATCAGGGAAGCCAAGCAGTGGTCTGAGGCTCAGAAATTATGTAGGCACAATGCCAAGTGAATGGTAGATAGGAATTAGACTGCATTCCTGTAGACAGGTACTTCTTTTTGTTTTATCCAAACTTCCCTACTTTTATTCTCCCTCATTTGCTTTTTACATGGATGGGAATTGGAAATGGTGGTGATCCTAGTCTGGTAGACCAGGAGGCACATCACAGGCTGAGTTGGCTTAGATGCTGCTGCTTCTCTCTAGTGTCCAGCTTCTGAGGCTCTGCAGAGGGCCAGGGAAAGGTCCTATTCTCCTGAGCTCAGTGTTCATAGCAGCTATACTATGAGCTACCGATAATAACATGTTTAAGACCACCTACGTCTGAAATCAACCCTGGGATTTCTTTGGAAGGAATGATGCTAAAGCTGAAACTCCAGTACTTTGGCCACCGCATGCGAAGAGTTGACTTGTTGGAAAAGACTTTGATGCTGGGAGAGATTGGGGGCAGGAGAAGAAGGGGACGACAGAGGATGAGATGGCTGGATGGCATCACTGACTCGATGGACGTGAGTCTGAGTAAACTCCGGGAGATGGTGATGAACAGGGAGGCCTGGCGTGCTGCGATTCATGGGGTTGCGAAGAGTCGGACACAACTGAGCAACTGAACTGAACTGAACTGATGTCTGAAATGCACTGTTGAAGATTTTAACACTTCACAATCTAGATTAAGCTCTTCAACTGATATACATAAGAAAGCTTCATACCTTCTTCATGGTGAACAAATGCTTGAAGTGGAAGTATGATCAGTAGAAAAGGAAGAAGTCCCCACAACAGTCAAAACACCAGGAAGATTCTGGGAGTTAGAAGTCATGAACAAACAGTCCTAGCACTGCTTCACACTTTCTGTCTCACATAGAGCAAAACAAACCTATCCTTTCCTCTGTACCTCAATATTTTCCAAATCTCAGTAATTTATTTCCTATCTTCATAGCTCTTATCATGCCTACAGGGCCCCAAACTATTATTTTTTCTATACTTCAACTGAATCAACTAACTTATTTTACTTAGCCTTGTCCTTCACAATAATACCTATTATATAATATCACAGGTATGTTAATTATACTTTCCTTATTATATTTTATAATAAATATATACCTATTGAAATATACATTATACTATTATAATAAAAAATATTCCTTCACTGTATCATCTAAAACCATTCCAGTTACCACCAGTGGCAGGTATTTCCATTTCTGGAAACATTGGCTCTGGGGATGAATATCTCTGTGTTTTCCACAATNTCCTTCACAATAATACCTATTATATAATATCACAGGTATGTTAATTATATTTTCCTTATTATATTTTATAATAAATATATACCTATTGAAATATACTATTATAATAAAAAATATTCCTTCACTGTATCATCTAAAACCATTCCAGTTACCACCAGTGTCAGGTATTTCCATTTCTGGAAACATTGGCTCTGGGGATGAATATCTCTGTGTTTTCCACAGTGCTTGATTCTTTCATACCCCCAGCAGCACCTGGCACCATGTTGGGCACACACACGGTATGTGAAGGCCTTACATTTGTATAGTGCTGTATAGCTTTCAAAGTACTTTGACACACTTGGCAAGGAGAACGCATTGGAGAGAACCTCCTTGAAGGTTTGTGTAAACTTGACAATGGAGATGAATACCTGGAATATCCTAGGAAAGGAACAAAACCACCCACTGGGAAGCCTCTCCTGATCATGCAGCCCTGTTTTATCCCTGTGGAGGGTATACTAGGTCCTGGGTGAGGGCAGTGGTCTCCCTGCAAAGAGCCAAATCCTCTAGAGAGGGTAATTTCTAGTTCTCCTGCCATAGCCTTGCGGTTTTTCTCATCCCTGAAATCAGACCTTGCTCTTTTGTCCTCACAACATACTCACAGAAAAAGGTTATCTGGCTGAATTACTAGGAGAAAGAAAGTAACAGAATTCCAGGCAACTTCAAGGCATTATTAAAGCAATATTTTTTGATATTATTACCAAGCCTAATGCAATGTTGAATCTGCAGTTATGGAGTTCATTCTAAAGCACTTGATTGTGCCCAGAAGAGAAATAGTCTTACAAGTAATTTTCTCAAGCATGCTTGAAGAAAGGGCAGTGCATGGCTCAGTAAATACAACAGCCTGGACAGTTATGAGCTATCATGCTAAACTGAGTTGACTTACTGCTATAACTTGCAATGAACGAGTTCTGTCTATGAGACGCTCTCTGGTAAGCCTCAGAGCCTACGTTTTTATGGGTGTTTTGTGCTTATCAATATTGTCTGATACCTAAGAGAAGACTATGTGAACCACATAACTTTCAGTTTAATTTGTTCAGATTAACTACTTAGTACCATTACAATTAATTAACTTTTAATATTATTATTTATTTACATAGAAGTTAGCTATTCTCTGTATTCAGGACATAACTGATAGTAAATTAGGGTGAGAAGAGGTATATTTTGCAGAAATCCCTCCATCTTCTTTCACCAGTTTATGGTCAGATGTTTTTCATTATGTAATCTAAAAGTCTTCAACTATTCTACTCTTCAAAGCACATCCCAAACTCCAAACAAACATGACTGAGCTGTGTCTCTGAGTGTCTTTGTAAGGGAGCCTTTCCTTGAAGTCACTTACTCTACAGAGAAAGCTGAGTTTTTAGTAAAAGATTTGGGGGTCACATGCGTTGGTCATTTTGCCACTAATTTATGTGAGTTGAGTTTTGCATCATCTATGACAATTCATCAACCGACTGTTAGAAATTTAAATGCAAAGTAGTTATATTATTTCATTTTATCTTCACAATAGCAGTACAAAGGAAGTCTTGATAGCCCCTTCTCTTAAAAGATGAGGGGACTGAGGTTGAGGAAGGGGGAATAATTTTTTCTGCAGTCACACAGTACCTTGAGCCAGGATTTGACTCAGTGTTATTTGACTTCATAAACAGAAGGTCTTAAGTGGGCTAAAATGCATTAACTCAGATACTCATTGAGCATACCCTTGTCTATGAATTAGTCCCTATGAGGTTTCATTAAAGACAGACTTAAGCAGTCTCCTGGGCTTCCCTGGTGGTTCAGATGGTAAAGAATCTGTCTGTAATGTAGGAGACTCAGGTTTGATCTCTGAGCCAGGAAGATGTCTGGAGAAGGGAATGGTTACCCACTCCAGTATTCTTGTCTAGAGAATCTCATGGACAGAGGAGCCTGACAGGGTATACAGTCCATGGGGTCACAAAGAGTCAGACACAACTGAGTGACTAACACTTTCACTTCTCAGAAGCAGTCTTATATAAAAATAAGAAACTCCAAATTGGGTGTGGTACATTAGAACTTGGCAAGACAAGCAGAATATGAAGAGTTTAAGGGAATCAGCTTCTAGATCCTCAACTCATAATAGGTCTATATCTCAGTGATATTGCAGGTTTGGTTCCAAACTACTGAAATAAATCTAACAACAAGAATTTTTTAATTACCAGTGCACATAAAATTTCTGTTTACATCACACTGTAGTCTGTTAGGTGTGCAACAGCATTATGTCTAAAAACAATGTGAAAGTGATAGTCACTCAGTCACATCCAATTCTTTGCAACCCCATGGACCGTAGCCCCTCAGGCTCCTCTGTCCTTGGGGATTCTCTAGGCAAGGATACTGGAATGGGTTGCCACTCCCTCCTGCAGGGGATCTTCCCAACGCAGGGATTGAACCCAGGCCTCCCTCATTACAGGTGGATTCTCTACCAACTGAGCCACCAGGGAAGCCCAAGAATACTGGGGTGGGTAGCCTGTTCCTTCTCTAGGGGATCTTCCTGACCCAGGAATTGAATCAGGGTCTCCTGCATTGCAGGTAAATTCTTTACCAACTGAGCGACCGGGGAAGCCCTAAAAACAATGTACATACCTTAATTTAAAAACACTTTATGGCTGAAAAAAAAAATGCTCACCATCATCTGAACCTCCAGTGAGTCCTAGTGGTAACATTGTCACTGACTACACATCACCATAACAAATGAAAACACAAAGCAATGGAAGAATGTGAAATATTGTGAGAATGATCAAAACGTGACACAAAGACAAAGAGTGAGCAAGTGTCCTTAGAAAAATGGCTCTGATAGGCTTGCTCAAGGCAGGGTTGCCACAAACCTTCAGTTTCTAAAGTACACAGTGTCCGCAATGCACAACAATAAAGAGAAGAGCAGTAACACCAGGTCTGCCAGTACCAAGACTGATCTGTCTGAGAAGGCTCCTCGGGCTGGGGGTCTCTTTCTCAGTCCTTCCCTTTATAGTCTAGACAGAGATTTTCAAACCTTTTCCAGAAAAAGCTGCTTTTTAGCTCTTTAAGTGAACAAGAGAGAGGTCCTGCCCCTTCTGACCCTCAGACTCCATGCTAAAGAACCTGCCCACTGAAGAGGGGCCATGGAGTGGTGATCAACTTTTCCTTGCGGGAACTGAGCTACATGTTTCTGTAAGAGATGGACTGAGCCAGAAACCCATGTGATGGAATTAACATCACTGTTTTTTATATTAAGAAGGTCAATGCCATCTTATGTGAGTGTAGGTCACAGAAACAAATGCATCTATTTCACCAATTTTATTTTCCTTCCAAGGTGGTCACTTCTTGGGATTTAATGACCACATGTACATTTTATTCCTATATAAAATCATTTGTGTGAGTCAGAAACACCTGCATAGGCACTATTCTCTCTTAAAATCACTCTTGTTAGTGTTGGTTTTTCAGGATTAAAACATCCATTGGCCACACAAAGCTAATTTAAGTAGTTTATTTTCATTCCCCCACACAGCTCATTGATTTTCTGTCACTTTTTTCAAATTAGGAACTTGAACCTCTTAGAATCATTATTCAAATCATAACATTTATTAAAAGTGTTGGGAAATTTTTGCCTTTTATCTATTCATCATAAGTAATGGTAGAAATGGACAATTTAAATAAAGGAAATTGCTCCATTTTTTTCTAGCTTTGGTAATTTTTGCAAACTTTAAACTATATGCCAATACAGAAAAGAAACTAAAGAATACTGACACCAGTTCCTGTAATTCACTTAGGAGACACAGATACCTTTAACTGAAGCCAAGTAATTATTGCCCAGGTTGATACTACTATCTTGCTGTAGAATGAGACAACTCAGTTCAGTTCCAGTTCAGTTCAGTTCAGTCGCTCAGTTGTCTCCGACTCTTTGCAACCCCCAGACAACTAGTCATGGCAAATTAAAAATGTAGACCATCAGTTGCAACAATGCAGTTGGTTAATAGCTAGTACTAGTTTGCTGTTGGTAAGACTAAAGTGTGGTCCAGTGCAAAAATGAGCAGGCGGGTACAGGCTGATGAAGCATCTCATCTGGGTCAGGTGAGCTCTTTGTGGGTGTCCAGAGCTTAGGCCTTCCATGCTCTTATGTAAATTACATGAGGGTGTAAGAGCAGGCCTGCCTACTGGGGAGATGGAGAGAACAGCATCTGTCTAGAATGTATCCCTTTGCAACGTGGAAGTACTGACCAGGTAGGGTCCTGGGACAAGAGCTGTAGAAATCACTTCTCACCTTCTGGGAAGGCTAAGGTTTCTAGGGGCTGGGTTTGCTTTGCTAGGGTTATTNTGAAAAAGCTGGCTTAAAACTCAACATTCAAAAAACTAAGATCATGGCATCCAGTCCCATCACTTCATGGAAAATAGATGGGGAAAAATAGGAAACAGTGACTGCCTTTCTATTCTTGGGTTCCAAGATCACTACAGATGATGACTGTAGCCATGAAATTAAAAGACACTTGCTCCTTGGAAGAAAACCTATGACAAACCTAGACAATATATTAAAAAGCAGAGACATTGCTTTGCCGACAAAGATCTGTCTAGTCAAACCTATGGTATTTCCAGTAGTCGTGTANTGTAGCCATGAAATTAAAAGACACTTGCTCCTTGGAAGAAAACCTATGACAAACCTAGACAATATATTAAAAAGCAGAGACATTGCTTTGCCGACAAAGATCTGTCTAGTCAAACCTATGGTATTTCCAGTAGTCGTGTATGGATGTGAGAGTTGGACTATAAAGAAAGCTGAACACTAAAGCATTGATGCTTTTAAACTGTGGTGTTGGAGAAGACTGTTGAGAGTCCCTTGGACTGCAAGGAGATCCAAATAGTCCATCCTAAAAAAAATCAGTCCTTAATATTCATTGGAAGGACTGATGCTGAAGCTGAAGCTCTAATACTTTGGCCTCCTGATGTGAAGAATTGACTCATTGGAAAAGACCCTGATGCTGGGAAAGATTGAGGGCAGGAGGACAAGAGAATGACAGAGGATGAGATGTTTGGATGGCATCACTAACTCCAGGGTATGAGTTTGAGCAAGCTCTGGGAGTTGGTGATGCTACAGGGAATCCTGGCATGCTACAGTCCATGGAGTTGCAGAGACAGACACAACTGAGCTGAACTGATTCAATGGTGAAAAAGTATGCAGTGGAAGCGGTGAGCCACTAGGAGCCAGTAGTTCAAGTAAGAGATGGTGATGGAGGTAGTGAAAATGGAGGTAGCCAGGAGGAAAACTGAAGGTAAATTTGGTGATAGGCTTGATGGGACTTCATGGATTGGGTAGAGGTGGGAGTCATGATACAGGAGAACCATAGATGACCTGAAGGTTGCTGGCTTCACTGATGGGTTTAATGGCAGCATCTTGTATTGACCTTGGCTAGAAACAGATTCTTTGGAAGAAACTAAATTTCCAGGGTGGAAATCTCTCACTGCTCTTGGAGTCCGAAGACACTATCAGTGTTCTGACAGGGTGTATATATTCACATGGATCTTAGGCCACTCTCATTCCACACAAAACAGTATCATGAGAAGCTAGAAATGGCTGGAAACACAGTTTGCTGGCTGGTCCTAGGAAAGTGTCCCATGCTGACTCATGAGGTGCCTCCTTACAACAGCCACCTTTCACAAAGATGTCATCCACAGTGGCAGTGCAATAGTCTCAGCCCAATATCCTGGCAAAAACTTGGGAAACAGACATACAAAACTCCGGGCCATGTTTCTACCACAGACACTGTATTAATAACAGTTTTTAATACTTTATCTCACATTATAACTTACAATGTATTTTAAGACAGTGCCTCGAAAACTTTAGTGTGCAGGCAAATTACTTTGACATTTTGCTAAAGATTCTGATTGAGTATGTCCAGTGTGGGGCCTGAAATTTTGTGTTTCTGACAAGTTCTTGAGTGATGCCTAGGCCAACGATCTGCAGATGACACTGGTAGCACCACTGGGAGGGNTCTACCACAGACACTGTATTAATAACAGTTTTTAATACTTTATCTCACATTATAACTTACAATGTATTTTAAGACAGTGCTTCTAAAACTTTAGTGTGCAGGCAAATTACTTTGACATTTTGCTATAGATTCTGATTGAGTATGTCCAGTGTGGGGCCTGAAATTTTGTGTTTCTGACAAGCTCTTGAGTGATGCTTAGGCCAACAATCTGCAGATGACACTGGTAGCACCACTGGGAGGGATTGGGGGCAGGAGGAAAAGGGGATGACCGAGGATGAGATGGCTGGATGGCATCACCGACTTGATGCACATGAGTTTGGGTGAACTCTGGGAGTTGGTGATGGACNATCTGCAGATGACACTGGTAGCACCACTGGGAGGGATTGGGGGCAGGAGGAAAAGGGGACGACCGAGGATGAGATGGCTGGATGGCATCACCGACTTGATGCACATGAGTTTGGGTGAACTCTGGGAGTTGGTGATGGACAGGGAGGCCTGGTATGATACGATTCATGGGGTTGCAAAGAGTCAGACACAACCAAACGACTGAACTGAACTGAGTGTACCTTATCTTTCACAGTCTTCAGGAAAGCTTAATTATCTTTATTGTACAAATGAAAAAACTAAAATCCAGAGAGTTTTAAACATAAATTTTGTCTAAATAAATAGTCAATAAGACCTAGAATGTAAACCACAGTTCAGTAATACTAGTTATAATTCTGTAAGGTTATAGAGGTTTTGGTGATGCTAGTGGTAAAGAAGCCACCTGCCAATGCAGGAGACATAAGAGATGTGAGTTTGATCCCTGGGTTGGAAAGATCTCCTAGAGGAGGGCATGGCAATCCACCCAGTATTCTTGCCTGGAGAATCCCATGGACAGAGGATTCTGGTAGGCCACAGTCCATAGGGTTGCAAAGAGCTGAACATGACTGAAGTCTTAGCACACAAAATCCTTATTTAGTCAAAATGTCATTTGGCAAATAGGTAAAAGAAAGAACTATTTAAATTATAAGTGATCCATTTATTTGCCTGCATATCAATTTAGGAAAAATAAAATAATGTGTGAAATTAACTATATTTAACAGATATCTTTGTGTGTGTATAATTTTAATTATTTTAATTGAGTTATAACTTACATATTTAAAATGCTCAAGTCTGAAATGTTCAGCTCCATTTTATTCATTTTGAATTGAGGCAAAATTTATATATGTTAAAATGTATGGCTCTAAATTATAGTTCAGTTCAATCACTCAGTTGTGTTCGACTCTTTGTGAGCCCATGGACTATAACATGTGAGGCCTCCCTGTCCATCACCAACACCCAGAGTTTACTCAAACTCATGTCCACTGAGTCAGCAGTACCATCCAACCATCTCATCCTCTGCCGTCCCCTTCTCCTCCTGCCTTCAATCTTTCCCAACATCAAGGTCTTTCCAAATGAGTCAGTTCTTCACATCAGGTGGGAGAAGGCAATGGCACCCCACTCCAGTACTCTTGCCTGGAAAATCCCATGGACAGAGGAGCCTGGTAG
>SJYW01050638.1:867339-888559 GCA_006410735.1 Raphicerus campestris
GGATTGGAATGAAAACTGACCTTTTCCAGTCCTGTGGCCACTGCTGAGTTTTCCAAATTTGCTGGCATATTGAGTACAGCACTTTCACAGTATCATCTTTTAGGATTTGAAATAGCTCAACTGGAATTCCATCACCTCCGCTAGCTTTGTCGAATAGTGCTTCCTAAGGCCCACTTCAGAGAAGGCAATGGTGACCCACTCCAGTATTCTTGCCTGGAAAATCCCATAGGTGGAGGAGCCTGATAGGCTGCAGTCCATGGGGTCACTAAGAATCGGACACAACTGAGCGACTTCACTTTCACTCTTCACTTTCATGCATTGGAGAAGGACATGGCAACCCATTCCAGTGTTCTTGCCTGGAGAATCCCAGGGACAGAGGAGCCTGGTGGGCTGCCATCTATGGGGTCGCACAGAGTCGGACACAACTTAAGTGACTTTGCAGCAGCAGCAGCAAGGCCCACTTGACTTCACACTCCAAATGTCTGGCTGTAGGTGAATGATCACACCATTGTGGTTATCTGAGTCATGAAGATCTTTTTTGTATAATTCTTCTGTGTATTCTTGACACCTCTTGTTAATATCTTCTGCTTCTGTTAGGTCCATACTATTTCTGCCCTTTATTGTGCCTATCTTTGCATGAAATGTTACCTTTGTATCTCCAGTTTTCTTGAAGAGATCTCTAGTTTTTCCCATTCTGTTCTTTCCCTCTGTTTCTTTGCATTGATCACTGAGGAAGGCTTTCTTATCTCTCCTTGCTATTCTTTGGAATTCTGTATTCAAATGGATATATCTCTCTTTATCTCCTTTGCCTTTCACTTCTCTTCTTTTCACAACTATTTGTAAGGCCTCCTCAGATGACCGTTTTGCCTTTTTGCATTTCTTTTTTGGGGGGATGGTCTCAATCACTGCCTTCTATTCAATGTCACGAACTTCCGCCCATAGTTCTACAGGCGCTGTATCAGATCTAATCCCTTGAATCTATTTGTCACTTTCACTATACAATTGTAAGGGATTTGATTTAGGTCATACCAGCATATTTCAAAAGCAGAGACATTACTTTGCCGACTATGGTCCGTCTAGTCAAGGCTACGGTTTTTCCAGTAGTCATGTATGGATGTGAGAATTGGACTGTGAGNCTTGTTCTATCATAATTCTGCCAAGTACTCCCCCTGTTCCTTTCACTTGCTTTCACCCAGGAAACTCCTGAGACACTTCAGGACCCAGATCAGGGGTCACCTTTTCTAAGCAATATTAGAGAATGCTCTATTAGGTGTCTTTGACAACACTCTTTCATTTGTTTCTGATTTTCTCTGACATTGGAAGATGAACCTCAGACACAGGTGGCCCTTCCTGACAAGATATTCCATACATCAGGGACGACAAAGTGAACAAACATTGCCACTGTTCTTGGAAGAACTTGCAAAAAACCAACCTGCCTGCTCTTGGCTTCTTTTCTCCCCAGTGTTTTAGGCATACAATAAATATATTTGTTTAACTCCTTCATTCAGTTATTCATTTAGGAAACAATTATCAGGTAGTGCTTTTTACCTCTTTCCCATTAAATGACATTATAGATTCTCAGCTTCCCTCATAGCTCAGTTGGAAAAGAAACCATCTGAAATGCAGGAGACCTCAGTTCAATTTCTGGGTCGGGAAGATCTGCTGGAGAAGGGATAGGCTCCCCACTCCAGTGCTGGGCTTTCCTTGTAGCTCAGCTGGTAAAGAATCTGCCTGCAATGTGGGAGACCTGGGTTTGACCCCTGGGTTAGGAAGATCTCCTGGAGAAGGGAAAGACTACGCACTCCAGTATTGTGGCCTGGAGAATTTCATAGACTGTATGGTCAATGGGGTCGCAAAGAGTCAGATACAACTGAACAACTTTCACTTTCACTTTCATAGATTCTCAAAGAGCATTTAAGCCTCTTTAGAACATCACTCAGCTTGATATTTGGAGGAATAATATGCATATTTAGTTCCTTTTCTTAATGAGATTGCTGTTCATTACACTATTCCATACTCTTCATTTCTGGAGAGTTTGAATTTTTACTTCCTCAAAAAGACTTTCTTCGACTCTCCAGAATAGGATGGGGCCTTTTCATTTTAGATTGTCCTAACACTCTATTCACCTCCATTAAAGTACTTTTCATATTTGCTTAATGCCTTTCACACTAAACTGAAAGTTTCATGAGACCAGGGATCACTGTGCCATTACTAGTACCCAACACAGATTCTTCCATAGTAAGCACTCAGTGATGGCCAGTCTGGAATGAAAAAGATCAAGGGGGAACTAGAACAATTTGACAGTTTGTATGGAAACACAAAAGACCTCAAATAGCCAAAATAATTTTAAGAAGAACAGAGCTGAAGGTATCATGGTCTCTGATTTGAGACTATACTAAAAAGCTACAGGTATCAAAACAGTACGGTACTGATACCAAAACAGACAAATAGATCAATGGAACAGNGTATGGAAACACAAAAGACCTCAAATAGCCAAAATAATTTTAAGAAGAACAGAGCTGAAGGTATCATGGTCTCTGATTTGAGACTATACTAAAAAGCTACAGGTATCAAAACAGTACGGTACTGATACCAAAACAGACAAATAGATCAATGGAACAGGACAGAGTCCAGAAATAAAACCACACACTTATGGTCAAGTAATCTATGAAAAAGAAGCAAAAATATACAATGGATAAAAGATAGTTTCTTCAATAAATGGTGCTGGAAAGACTGGACAGCTACATGTAAAAGAAAGAAAATCAAATATTCTCTAACACCATATACAAAAACAAACTCAAAGTTGTTTAAAGAATTCAGTATAAAACTGGATACTATAAAACTCCTAGAGGAAAATACAAGCAGAACTCTCTTTGACATAAATGATAGCTACATTTTTTGGATCCATCTCCTAAAGTAAAGGAAATAAAAGCAAAAATAAACATCTAGGACCTACTTAAAAGCTTTATACAGCAAAAGAGATCACTGACAAAAGGAAAAGAATATCTACTGAATCAGAGAAAATATTGCAAGTGATAATACTATTAAGTGATTAATAGCCAACATATAAAAAGAAGCTCCTAAAACTCAACATCAACTTGACTTAAAAGTGGACAAAAGAACTGAATAGACATTTTTCCAAGTAGGAAATACATATGGCCAACAAGCAGATGAAAAGATGCTCAACAGTCCTAATTATCAGGGAAAATCAAACCAAAACCACAATGAGATATCACCTCGCACCTGTCACAATGACTATCATCAAAAGAACACAAATAACAAAAGTTGGTGAGGATGTGGAGAAAAGGGAACCCTTGCACACTACTGGTGGGAATGTAAATTGGTGCAGCCACTGTGGAAACAGCATATAGGTTTCTCAAGAAAGTAACATATGATACAGCAATTCTACTCCTGAATATATATCTGAAAAGAACAAAGATACTAATTCAAAAATTACATGCACCTAACATTCATAGCAACACTATTTATAAATGCCAAGGTATGTAAGCAACCTATATGTCCATCAGCAGATGAATGGATAAAGGTAACACGGCAGAGATATTTAATGGAACACTACTCAGCCGGACGGCATCATTGACGCGATGGACGGGAGTCTGAGTGAACTCTGGGAGTTGGTGATGGACAGGGAGGCCTGGCGTGCTGCAATTCATGGGGCCGCAAAGAGGCAGACACGACTGGGCAACTGAACTGAACTCAGCCATAAAAGAGGACACAATTTTGCCACAGCAACATGGATGGATTTGGAGGGCAAGTCAAGCAGAGAAAGACAAATACTGTATAATAACACTTATATGTGGAATCTGAAAAATACAACAAACTAGTGAATATAACAGAAAATAAGCAGACTTATAGCTGTAGAGAACAAACTAGTGGTTAACAGTGGGGAGAGGAAAAGGGGGTCAATATAGGGGTAATGAATTAAGAGATACAGACTATTAACTATAAAATAAGCTGAAAGGGTATACTGTACAATATATATACTGTACAGTATATAAAGGGAATATAGTCAATAGTTCATAATAACTATAAATGTAGCATAACCTTTAGCAATTGTGAATAACTATATTGTATGCTGCTGCTGCTGCTAAGTTGCTTCAGTCGTGTCCAACTCTGTGCGACCCCATAGACAGCAGCCCACCAGGTTCCCCCGTCCCTGGGATTCTCCAGGCAAGAACGCTGGAGTGGGTTGCCATTTCCTTCTCCAATGCGTGAAAGTGAAGTCACNAGTCATGTCCAACTCTGTGCAACCCCATAGACGGCAGCCCACCAGGTTCCCCCGTCCCTGGGATTCTCCAGGCAAGAACACTGGAGTGGGTTGCCATTTCCTTCTCCAATGCATGAAAGTGAAAAGTGAAAGTGAAGTCACTCAGTCATGTCCAACTCTTCACAACCCCATGGACTGCAGCCCACCAGGCTCTTCCATCCATGGGATTTTCCAGGCAAGAGTACTGAAGTGGGGTGTCATCACCTTCTCCTACTATATTGTATACTTGTAACTTATAGAATATTGTACAACTATACTTCAATAAAAAATAAAAGTAATTATTAATAGACAAGGCAAAAAGATCAAAGGGAAAATTGAGTTATTTCATTATACATATATATCATTGTTACATATTATAAAATTGAAAGTGTCAATCACTCAGTCAGGTCCAATACTCTGCAAGCCCACCAGGTGCCTCTGTCCATGGAATTCTCCAGGCAAGAACACTGGAAGTGGGCTGCCATTTCCTTCTCCAGGTGATCTTCCTGACTCAGGGATCTAATCCAGGTCTCCCACATTGCAGGAAGACTCTTTACTGTCTGAGCCACCAGAGAGGCTCAGAATATCAGAATGGGTTGTCATTATAATATCATGCTATGCACATACATAATATTATATATCATAGCTAATGTTATAAAATGGTTTGTGTCAGGTTCCCTTTCAAGTACTTTACATGATTTCTCTATATCTTCTTAACCTCATAAAGCAGGTACTACTGTTACTTCACAGGTAGAAAATTTATGTGAAGCCTATAACCAGATACTATTGCTGTTTTATAGATGAAGGAATCAAGAGAGAGTATTAACTTGCAATCACCACATAGTTAGTAACTGGTAAAACTGATAGTCCAAATCACAACCACTACACTATACATTCCCTGTTCCACAGCCACAGGAGAGTAGACAAGAAACCAACTCTGATTTTGAAAGCTTGCTGGATTTTCCAAGTATTAGCATCCTGCACATTTGAGTAAAAAAAAAAAAAAAAGACAGCTGGACCTCTACCTCACAACATAGACAGAAAAATCAATTCATGTTGGAACAAAACACAGACATGAAAGCAAAAGCAATAGACCTCATTAGAAGATACAGAAGAATATGTCTTCTTCTTTCTTGGAGAAGAAACAGAAAGCATAAAACATAAAAATTAATCGGGAACTTGGAATAATTCAAATAAAAAACTTACCAAAAATACTGTAAAGGAAATCAATAGGCAAGCCACAGACTGAGACAAAATATTAACAAAGCGTATATTTGACAAGGAACTTGTATACAGAATATATAAAGAACTCCTGCAAGTCAATAATAAAAAGATAGGGGCATCCCTGGTGGCTCAGTGGTAAAGAATCCACCTGCCAAGGCAAAGGACATGGGTTTGATCCCTGGTCCAGGAGGATCCCACATGACACGGACCAGCTAAGCTCGTGGACCGCAACGTCTGAGCCCACTTGCTCCAACTACTGAAGCTCATGTGCCCAGAGCCCATCTCCCCCACAGCAAGAGGAACCACTGCAATGAGAAGACTGCATGCCATAACTAGAGAGGGGCTGCCACTCGCGGCAACTAGAGAGGAAGCCCACGTGCATCAACAAACATCCAGCACAGCATAAATAAATAAATGCCTGCAAAATAATAATAAAAAGGCAACTCAAAAAATCAAGCAAAAATATTGAACAGACGCTTTATAAAAGAAAGTATATAAATAGACAATAAGTAGATAAAAACATACTAAATAGTATTGGTTATCAAGGCAACACAAATTAAAATCATTAAATACTAAAACTCACCCACCATAAATTTAAAAGACCGGTAATATGAAATATTAGAGAGCATATGGAGTATTCAGAGCCCTAACGCATTGCTAGTGAGAATGTAAAATGGTACAGCTTTGGAAAACTGTTTAGCAATTTCTTCAAAAGTTAAATATGCAGTATCTTAGAACACAATTTCATCTCTTGCTTTTTACCAAAAAGAAGTCAAAATACCTGTCTACAAAAGCCTGTACACAAATGTTCATAGCAGCTTTATTCATAGTAGTTCAGACACAAGCCAGATGTCCATCATCAGGATAGAGGGTACATGAATTGTGGTATAATTGTATGATCAGACACTCATAATAAAAAGGAATAATCTACAGATCTATGTAACAACATGGATCAACTTCAAAAAATAAGCCGAGTGAAAGAAACTAGCAAATTAAATAAAAGGACATTCTGTATGACTTCATTCATACAAAACTGTGAAATAGGCAAGACTAACATTTAGTGATAAAAATAAGATGAGTGCCTCTTCTGGGGCAGAGGAAGAAGAAATGATGGGAAAGGGGAATAAGAGAGTGCCTCTTCTGGGGTGGTCAATAAAAGTTCTACACCTTGATACACATTCAGTAAAACCTACTGGGTATAGACTTAAGATCTAAGGATTTCACTGTATATAAATTATATCACACTTTTATAAATGGGGGAAAAACAGCCAGAGAAGATCCATGATGATTTTAATAACCACATACAGCTTTCACACAGATAACATCAATTTTAAAAATGAGTGTGAGGAAGTGAAAGGACAAGAATAAATAACCGTTAGTCTGCGAGGAAAGAATGCCAGTATTGTTCTGAATATAGTGGCAATTTTTATTTTTATTTTAACCTAGATGATTATATTAACATTCTTTTGACATTTTATGATAAAATAATGTTAATTTCTTGCCTCCAGCCAAGAGCAAATATTATACCCTGTGTCAGAGAATTACATCTTCCTTTAGAAGAAAGATGGACTCTGGGATCAGATATCTTTCCTGCCTTTTTCAGGGTGATAAATGCTCCCAAAGACCTCAGATAGGGGCCACTGATTTACTGCCAAAGTTCGCAGAAAATGAAGCTCCAATCCTATCCAGAGCAGAAGTTTACAAGGTCTGACTTGAAAGGACCCACACCCCTCACCAAGCAGCCTGCAAGCCTAGTGTTCCCACCACGATATGCATCTGTGCAGGAAGGTTCACTTGTCATCTGCGTAGTGGAAAGCATCTGTGACCCATGACTCATGGTCATCAATACAGTCATCACCAAGCTAAGTGGAGACATCAGTCTATCTCCTCCTTTGTTCTAGCACCCAGAACTCGAGTTTTGCTGAACCAAGTCCTCTTTTCCAGCTTTCTTTTTACAGTTTGGGAATTTATGGTTCATGGGGAAGCTTTTTCTTTGCTAATGAAAATGAAACAGATGCTGTTTTTCTACTTTCTGTTCTGAATGTGGATGGCATGTTTGGAGTTGCAGCAGCTATACGTAGCAGAAACCACGAAGAAACAGCCAATAAGGATGACGTAGTAGAGTTCAGGAGGAAGCTAGTTTCTTCATGGCGTGAGTCAGCCCCTGAACCAATTCTAGACTATGTGCTCTGAGAGTCCCTGTTCTGGTGGGTGGAGATGCTAGTTGGGAAAGTTCAAGGACCTAGACACATAGAAATGAAAGCCCTAAAAGCACGAAGAAATGAACATAAAAGAAATTGATAGCTCCAAAGATTAACTTTGTTCTGAGCAGGCCCTACATTTAATATCAGATTTAAAGGATTAGATGAAAACAGAGGAAGCCTAAAATGTCCAGTTTCCTAGAATTTAAGAAAAAAATTTTATTTCTAACTTGGATAAATGACTATATTTCACCTTTTAGAGCATGTGTATATGTGTGTGTTTAAAGAAAGAGAGAAACATCAAGGTATTTGGTACTCTGTGCTTCTTTTCTAAATTTCTGAACTTTTATTCTATAATACATTGCACTTTGCTGTATTCTGTCCAAGGGGCATCCATTAATCACTGTCCCATTCTTGGCAGCGACAGTATAGACAATGCATCATGTCAAAGATGCTCCTGTTAATAATTAATGATAATTTCCATAATGGCGGGGGTGACACACTGTATTATACCCACGCTCAAGATAAACAGGCCTGCCCTCCATTCTTGTTACCCACAAGGGCCTACAGGGCAGCCTCAGAAAATACAGCAGCCCACATCTATTGCTACCATTAATCTGCCATGAGGTAAATGGTGGTATAAAAGGTATGGTGTACGAATTGAGGAGTAACAGGAAGGCCTGCTCACTCCATTCCTCAGCTCTTTTTGTCTGAACCAGCTTTCATGTAGCCCCAGCTTGCATCAGGATGTGTCGCACCAGCAGCTTCTCCACCTTCTCCTGCCCCAGACATTCTAAATTTGAATATCCTAGAGTGGTAGACACTGTTGATTGCCTATCCAATGTTAAGCATCCCTTCTGTCTTGCTAAAGCAACACCAACTTCGTACAGGGCACCAATATGTCCAGATAAATACTCTCTTTTCCGGGTTCCCTTGCAGCTATGGCTTGCTATTTGATATGGGATTACTAAGTGAGAGTAAGTGTAAGTCTCTGATGAGAGTTCCTAAGAAAACTTGCTTTGTTGATTATAAATATGGGTATATACATAAAATCCGGCACCTCTCTTCCCACTTCTTCCTGACTTAAATGTGAGCATGGAAGTGTAGAACAATAGCCACTATCTTGTAGTCAAAGAAAATGTCCCATAAGCTAAGAATAGTGAAGCACAGTAGCAAAGCATGCCCACCTCTGTGCCACACATCACCGTACATGCTTTCATATGAAGAAGATCAGCCCCTATTGGTTTAAGCCATTTCCATTTGGTGCTTTTCTTTCCTGAAACCAATACATTTCTAAGTGATACAGGTAGTTGTAAGAACCTGTACTTTAAAAAAACTGCACAAATGACCAGCTGCATTTGCAACTTAATATGTCTGAAACAGAATACTTTATTTCTACATGATATCTTCTTTCTTACTATCTCCCCTTCATGAGCACTGCTCTTCTTCCAGCTTTCCCCCATAGGAAGAGGCACTACACCACTTACTTAGGTGTCTGAGCCAGAAACCTAAGGATCATTCTTGACCTCTCCTACCCAACACCCACTTCATTAGCAAGAGCTATTAACACTATTTCTAAAGCATGCCCCAAACCCACCTACTTCTCTCTCTCCCCCAACTCCAACCCATTTCTTGAGTCCAGGCTATCATCATAGCCTCTTAAGTAGTTCTTCCCCAGAAACCAGTGGTTTTTAATGACACATGTCAGACCATGCCATTCCCTGATTAAGACTCACCAATAGCTCCCCATGAACTTGGACTAAATTCCCACCTCAATCAGGAAGGCTCTACATCACATGCCCTTGAGATCTCTGGAATCTCAGCTTGTACCACTTACCCCCACACTCACTGGGCTTCAACCTCTCTGGTCTTCTCTTCCTTCCCCAAACACACCAAGGGTATGTCTACTTCAGATTTTACACTGTGTCCCCTCAACCCAGGGTGCTCTTCCCCTACAACCTGCGCATTTGTATTATTTCAGATTTTAGCTTAAATACCAGGGGACTTCCCTGGTGGCTCAGTGGTAAAGACTCCGCCTGTCCATGCAGGAGACGTGGGTTTGATCCCTGGGTTGGGAAGATCCTCTGGAGAAGGAAATGGCAACCCACTCCAGTATTCTTGCCTGGAAAATCCCATGGATAGAGGAGCCTGGCAGGTTAGAGTCCATGGGATTGCAAAGAGCTGAGCATGGCTTAGTAACTAAACAACACAACTTAAAAGTCACCTCCTCAGGCTTGCTTTCTCTGTCGTTTCTATCTAAAACAGTCAGTCCTCCACTTACTCTTCCTGTCATCATTCTCCTTTTTGCTTCATAGCACTTATCATAATCTGAGATTTTATATATGTTAACTGATTTGTTTTTTGATTCCTGTCATTAGAATTTATGCTCCTTGATTTCAAGGAGTTTATCTGTCTATTCTGTAGCTAACCTCAGAATGATGCCTAACACATAATAAGCTCTTTTCTAATACATGAACAAATTTTTGAATGTATGAACGCCTCATTGTACATCCACAAGTTGGAACCACTTAGATAAAATATTCAGATTATTTAGTTACTTTCTGTTTTTATATTGAATGTTCTCATCATAAGAAACACAGTCCTCATTGAGTAAATGAGGAATGCAGATTTCAGTCATGGCAGACATTTACAATTTCATTGATCTCCAATAATGTGATCCTAACTATTCTGGTAGCTTGTCCATTCTTTTTAAGAATAAAAAATGACATTTTGCCTTGGATTCTATAGTATTTTTTTAAAAAATTCTATTTTCCCCATTAAATGCACTCTGAATTTACCCTATTTTTACTTATTAGGAAAGCATCAAGATCTAGTTATTTTCATAAAACATTCAGAGGTCAAAATTCCTGAACTTACAGAGTGATAACTTCCCAAGACTCATTCTTAAGTCTGTCACACCATTTGCCAGTAAGTATAAGAACAAAACTCTAACAGAAGGCTTGGGGAAAAGTACAGTCATTTAGTTTGAAAGATAAATTATACCAATAATGTATACTATCACACACTGAAGAGCCACCAACCTGCTTTAGTTCAACTTTGTTACCAAATTACTCATCTTAATTACTGCCTTCTTCTTTTTCTTATCTCATTTTTCCTAGTCATATTAATGGTTGCATAATAATAGTAGACAATGTTCACTAAGTTTAACTCTAAAAGTAATGGCTGTTTTAAATCAGAGTTAATTAGTATGTCAAGAAGTTCAGGTACTTATGGGGCCATGCAATTTTTTTAAGGCACCGGGGGAAAAAAAGTCACTTTACCAAATGCTACATTCATGATTCCACAATGTATTTTTAATATTTTTCTTAATATTGTCACTGAAGACTGAGCAACGCAGTTCTTCAGTGATCACTTGTCATCGCTAAGTACAGGTAAGTGAGATCTCCCTCATCCTGCAATCACGGTGGAAAATAAATCTAACATTAATTTAGGAATCTCAGTGCCATTTGTCTTCCAGGTTTAATAGTGAATCATGGTTTACACTATTTATAGTTCACCACATAAAATAAGGTTGTCAGGAGCAAAAGATCAGAGTAACATAATTCTCCTCTCCCATACTCTCATCACTGCTCCTGGAGAACACTCGGTGGTTTGAAGGGAGTTAGAAGGCACACTGCCCTTGGATGTGTGTGAGAAATGTTCTGGGACTTCAAGGGGAAGAAGCGAGTACAGTGAGGGATGTTTCTGAGAACCGCATACATATGGAATAAGCGTCATAAATAAAAGACCTGTTATCCTGGGTATCATGGCCTGTGAACTTGTCCATCTGTGGGTCCTCTGAGNTCAACAAATATCTATTGAATGCCTTCTCTGCCCCAGCCCTATTCAGTGATTATCAACGCAAGTCCCAAGGAAACACCTTGGAATTAGGTCTTAGTAGACAGAGACAAATAGCAACAAACCATCAAATTAACACCAAAGAAATAAAGTTAAAATAAAAACAAGTAGGATAATGTTAAGGTTTATAAACAGTAAGGGAAAAAGGTACATGGCAATAATATGATAAAGAGTAGATAGGGAACTCAAGACCTCTCTGAGGTTATATGTGAACTTTTGCTTTCGGATTCTAAAATCTAAAGAATGAGAGAAAACATTCCAGCTAGAGAAATCAGCCTGTTCAAAAGCTCTGAAATGACAAGGGTGGCAGGGGTGTGGGAAACAAGAGAAGAAAGAGTATGAGACATGGTTGGACTGATAAGCATGATCCATGCATGGAGTTTGTTTGGGTTCTAGTCTTAGTGCAGCAAGAAGCCACTGGAAGAGTCTAAGCACTAGAGTCACATGGTAGGATTTACATTTCTAAAAGCTCACTTTGGTTGTAAGGTGGGGAAAAGATGGGAAAGGGCATGCCTAAAAGCAGAGGCTGTTGCAATGGCCCAGTCAGAGACTGCGGTGTTTGAAAGCACAAATGGAGACTAGTGGAGAGATTCCTGAGGACATACTCTGGAGGCAGAGCTGAGAGACTTGTGGATTGGACCGTGGTTGGGAAAGGTGGGACGACAATGGGGAAAAGAGAGGGATCAAGGATCACATCCAAGCTATTGACCTGAACAGCTAATGGGTGGACAGGCTACCCTTTGTTGAAATGAGAAAGGCTGGAAGAGGAAAAGCTTGGGGGGTTGATGACAAGGAATAATGAAGAGTTTGAGAGGAAAAGAAACGTTCCTAGGTTTTGACTTGAACAACTTACTGCACTTTCACAGCAACTCTGTACAGTTATTCCTGGATTTCACATGAGGAAATTGAAATTTAGGCAAGTTAAACGACATGCCCAAGGACACTCAGCAAGGCAGTACCAGGGCTTGGATCTGAGGTAAAGTGTTTGATTCTAGAATCCACAATGTGCAGTTCTACATATCACTGCCTCCCAGTACAGAACATGGTACTGCTTTTGTCTCGATGAGTTTCTCTCTCCCCACTTATAAAACTAGGTAAATAATATTCACCGTGTAACAGTTTTAAGAATCAATGTGGTTAAATGGGAAATTCTCCCTGTACTACAGAGTTGTTCATAACTAAAAAAAATTACATTCCCAGCCACTAAAATCTGGCATATACTCTTGATTCTGTTAACTCTGCGTACTCTGGTTTTGACCGTGGCCACACCGTAGCCTAGTAGATTTCTGCTGTCTTGGTTTCCAGTCAAAGAGTTTTCCAAGTTCTGCTCCTAGAAGCCTTGAGAGGGACTGAGAAACTGTGCCCTAACTCTGGGACTGTGCCCTCCTCTCAAGCATCGCTAGAGAACTTTGAGATTCTCCTGCCTCCAGGATGCCTTTCCTGATTTACCTTCAAGAAAACAATGTATCATGCTGAGCCTGGGGTTGAAATCTATACAAATGGGGATGCTATCATGTAGACAGTTGCAGTGACTTGCATCCTCTGAAGGAAGCTCTCTCATGACACTCTACAAACTCTTGTGGGAGATACTCAGCCTGCACCTCAGAGGGTCCTTAACAACTGCCCAGTCACTGTCCCTTTGAGCTGGAGTGACAGGACAGGGATGGGGGAAACAGGGAAAGAGAAGGTATATGTGAGCTCCTACTGAGTCCTAGGCCCATAGTGAATGTTTTCACTCATAAACTGAACTGAAAGCTGCTTTAGTCATGTCAGACTCTTTGCGACCCCATGGACTATACAGTCCATGGAATTCTCCAAGCCAGAATACTGGAGTGGGTAGCCAGTCTCTCCTCCATGGGATCTTCCCAACCCTGGGATCGAACCCAGGTCTCCCACATTACAGGTGGATTCTTCACCAGCTGAGCCACAGGGAATATCACCCTTAACTCCTAAAGCAATCTTGAAAGGCAACAATTATTATTCTCATTTAATAAACCAAGATCCTAAAGCTCAGTGTTCATTTCACTTGCCAAAGTTCACACAGCAGATCAGAAGTGGAGTCACAGTTCTGCCCTACATATATTTGACTCTAAAATACAATGCTGTGTTTTTCCCCTGCTAAGCCATAATGCTGAAGTATAGAATCAAGAAAGAAGGGAAAAAGGAGGACAAAAGGATCCTATTGAAACTATGAAATCACAAGTCCACAGTGACTGAAAATTAATTTTATTTTCAGCTCAGGCATATCAGAAAAAAATCTAGTTTCAGTTATTGTTATACATGTAGAAGATAGGTTATCAAACTGCAGTAAAAAACATCAGCCAAAAAACCAACCAGACTTTCTTATTCCCCAAGGCCATGATAAGGAAGATGACTGCAAATTTAGTTTGCATAACTGTAGAGAAACCATGTTAGCAAAAGGAGAAGGAGAGAAGCTTATTCCATTGCTAAAAGAATCAATTCTTCCCTCCAAATGAGAATGCCAGGTGAGAAATGGGGACTTACATGGCTACCTTTCACTATGATGATTTGATTTATGTCAGTAAATTCTATACCTTTCCGGCTCCTAAATTCAGAGCACTGCAGTTAAGCTGATGCATATCAGAGCTGACTCACTTTCTCATTCTAAGTTGATAATTTAAATGCTTACATTAAAGTTTCTATGTTAACTTTCAGGGTTTTAAAAATGAAGGAAGTTTCTATTCTCCATCAGGCTCAGAAGCAATGGGAATTAATGTGATATTGTCTTTAATGAAACGTAGTGGGGACTTGTGATTCATGTTGGTTCCCAATCCTTTCCATCTCTTTAAAATGCCATAAAATGAAAAATACAACAGCTGTTTCATATTAAAGAGAAATGCAAATATGCATTAATGCAGCTCAAGAAATACTTTATATGTTCAGAGAATTTATTATTTTCTATATGAATGGAATCAATCTACATTTTCCCCATTTAATAATATGGCACTTATTTCTATGGTTTCGCCAGCTACTTAATCCAAATACACAAAAAAGAATGGTCTAGGATCTAAGTCAAAGATATCTTTCTTTTCCTTAAAAAAATAAAATAAACAACGAAATTTCTGTTGCAGTTCTCCCACCAAAGATAAAAAAGCACCACATTCTCCTTATACCTAGATTAGTAGATTAACTAATTTCAGTTGTATATTCAATAATCTTATCAGAGGAGTCAGTTGTTTAAGCTGAGCTGTCCATACGGTGAGCTGTGGTCAAACCCAGGTACTTCTTGTGCTGATAATTATTGTGTTTGGAGAAGTCTCCTAGTGATCAGTAATGCTTCCTCATTATTATATTCCTTCTATTACCTAATTTAGATGCAGATATAAATTATTTAAAATAAGAGATGTTTCCCTTACTAATTAATGGCAAGCTGACTAACCAGCTCCTATCAATGCCTAAGGCTTCACTCTATGCACAATTCTCCAACCAGTATAATAGCCCACTTCCATGGTTTCGATGGGTAATTTTAATCAGTCACTATGTATACCACAGAAACCCAACAGCTGTGCACTTGGATGACCTTATTATCATTAGTGGCAAACTGGTTGTTGAACAGGGAATTTTTCATCAGGAAAGAATACATGATCTCATAAACTTGGGAATGGCCAGGTTCTTTTTTTTTTTCCTAGCTATAATTTACAACTTAGGAAATGAACATGTTTTGACTGAAATTCACCCTTTAATGAAGAGAGATGTATCTGAAATTTCTAACACATTTTCCATATTCTTTTATGCTCTTCTAGGGAATAAGAATTTTGTCATCATTGAGAAAATTTCCCAGTGAATGAAAGGGAATTTTCTGTGACTTTTGCTTTTGGCATTGGAAATATCAAAAGTTGCCTCCTGGTGATCAAGCGATCAATAATTCTCTGGAATCTTGGGGAAATACCTCAAATAATGGACCCTAAAAGGAGATCTTTAGGTCCATATGGTGCAAGATGCACATTTTTGGTGCTAAGAGAAAGTCAAATAACTTGCTGAGGACACGATTCCTCACAAGACCATGTTTCAAACAAGTCTGTGGGCATTAATTCTACAATTTTGGCACAATCCAAATCGTATTTTCCTATCAGGTGTCTGCCATTGTTTTAGCCTTTCAGACTGTTAAGTTTTCATATATTACCTTAAATTTAATATGTCACCAAGCACTTAGCTTCTAAGAAATATTCCTAGTAAAAGAATGCGCTCTTCTTTCTTCCGTAAGGGTGACTTCTTTAGAAGAGACAGTAGTTTTGTCATAATTCATCCCTTCACTCTGTGATAATTTCCAATAGTTCATTCTCGCTGTTAACAGCTGCATGACATTTATATCAATTTCTTCGTGGGACTTCTCTATTGGCTCTCTAGAGCCCGCACACCGACTACTGAGCCCATGTGTTACAACGATTAGAACTCACGCTGTGCAATAAGAGAACCACGGCAATGAGAAGCCCGCGCGCAGCAACGGAAGAGCAGCTCCTGCTCACCCCAACTAGAGAAAGCCCACGTTCAACAATGAGGATCCAGCACAGCTACAAATATAATTAATCAACTGAAGAAATTCCAGCTCCACCAGACACAGCACATAAAAGAAGGAAGGAACCCAGCCTAGAGCCGGAACCAAAGCTCTGGGCACATGACCCCAGCTGAGTATTCCAGATGAGACTTCAATTATCAAGATGCAGAGATAAGCCTTTCTCACTATACCCAGGCCAAATTTCTGACCCACAAAATCATGAGCATAATAAAATGGTTGTTGTCGTCTGCCACTAAGTTTTGGGGTGATTTCTTAGACAAAAGTGAATAACCGAAACATAATGCTCTGAGGGAGACAGCACAGCTAAAAATAAATAATTTTTTAAAGAAAGGCTATAAAAATTTTTCTTTGCCATCCCAGAGTAGTGCTGCCAAATGGAATGACCCAAATGATATTTAAAGATAATGTGTACATGCGCAGGGCTTCCCAGGTAGCTTAATGGTAAAGAAGGCACCTGCCAATGCAGGAGATGTGGGTTGTCTTCCTGGGTCAGGAAGATTCCCTGGAGGAGAAAATGGCAACACACTCTAGTATTCTTGCCTAAGACCCACAGACAGAGGAGCCTGGAGGGCTACAGTCTATGGGGTGGCAAAAGAGCTAGACACAGATTCACAACTCAATGGCAATACAGATGCAGCTAGGAACAGAGTGAGTGGCATAGAATGTACAAGCTTCTTTCCCTTCTTGCGTGCCCGTGGAGGAGGTTTCCACACCTGTTACACCAGCCTTGATTCTCTGTGATGTTTATGATCTTGTCTCTTGTGGGCAGTGGGCATACCTGGGCAAAACTGTGAAGGATGTAAAAATGAAACTTCAGCCTTCTCCGACCTTCCCTGTTGGCGGCTCCCTTTCTGTGTCTTCATCCTCCATCTCACCCCACACTACTGTACTCTAAAGGACCTGGCCCCAGCTGGATAGTCACTAAGTGATGCTCCACTCAGGGCTGCTTTCCAGGGCCAACAGACCCATCTCTCACCTGCTCACTGAACACTACCTCAGCAGGGAACTACCTCACCTCATGCAATGCTCACTCCCTGGAAGCAGCCCACAGTCAACAATTGGCTGATGCTGGGATATAAATATCTGGCTCCTTGATCTCAATGGAAACAACTCTGAAGGGCCACCCCAGCTCTAGAGCTCCTGTAGGATTGGCTGAAACCTCAGCTGCACATAAGCTTCTCTCTCTGCCCAATCCTGCCTTCCTGGCCTCCTTACAGGTGATCTTCTGAAAACATTCCACAATGAGCATTCTGCATCCAACTTTTCATCTTTAAATGTATTCCCAGGGAACCCAATTCTAAGATAGGAATTACCCAGAGTAGTCTGAGACTGTTGTGTCACAAGGAAGGGTGGCCCAATCATTCCCCAAAGAGGTGAGAGTTACAACCAGGAAGAGAAGCAGTTACATCCAAAAAGCTACAGACTGAACTCAATAACCCAAAGTAAAATGATGAGGTTTAAGACACAGATAGAATCAAATTGTTAAGGACAAGTTCAAAGAGCAAAGGGATTACAATTGTCTACATCTTATTCTAGCATCTCTGGCTGCTGAGAATACTCACTAAAGGGCACTCTAGTGAACCTCCATTCTGAGGCTCCTACAGCCTAACCACATGGTCGTAATCATAGAATGGGACCCATGGCTCTCAGATCACCCCTCCTCAGAGTTCCATCTGAAAGTCCAAGGCTGAGTGGCCCGACTATCCCTTGTGTCTGCATCCCAATACTCCGCCTCTCTTGTCACTGTCTTCCACAGCCTGGGCCATGAGTCAAATGAACTGCCATACTCCTAAGCAGTCTGGAAGCTCAGTTTATTGCCAAGAAGTTACCTTACATTCTCAATGATGCTTATTATACATGAAGATGCTTTTTTTTTTTTTTTACAAGTTTCCTTTAAATATGGATACATATTTTTCTGGAGCACTTTTTCGCTTCCCCTCATCAGGAAGGAGAGTAAATATTCCCCTGCCTCCTTCCCCAAAACAACCTTTACTTCTCCTCCTCTTAGTTATAATAGCTAACACGGACTGGCACCTCCTATGAGCTAGGCACTGTTCTGAGTAATACTTTTCATGTAATACTGATAGTGGCCTTGTGCAACAGTTATTATGAGGATGAGCTCCACTTTGCAGATGATGGAACAGAGGCACAGAAAGGCGGCCCTAGCTGCCCCATGGCCGCACAATCAGGAAGGGTACGGGGCCAACATACAAGCCCAGCCAGCGCTCTCAATCAGTAAGCTCATTTGCTTTGCCCTAGTCCTAGCATCCACTGACATCCTCTTCACATTCCTGCATATGCTGAGGATTTCTTTGCACTCTGAGTGCTACCACTGCCCATAATGTAATGTCAATCTCCCCACTAAGGGCTCCACCAAAGCCCTAGCTTCCCATTTCTGTGCACTCATCNCCTCTTCACATTCCTGCATATGCTGAGGATTTCTTTGCACTCTGAGTGCTACCACTGCCCATAATGTAATGTCAATCTCCCCACTAAGGGCTCCACCAAAGCCCTAGCTTCCCATTTCTGTGCACTCATCTGTTTCAACAGATGAGTTGAATGATATTCAACATGACTACCAGGATCATCCTCTTCTCAAAACTTCAGTTCTGAAATTTCCCTCTAACCACTCTGAATTCTCTACTTGTCCTGCTTCTTCATTGCTTCTAAACTGCTATCTGGCATTACTCCTTCCTTTCCTGATATAACCCATGCCTTGTCCATACATTTGGCCTTACTTCTTTCCTCGATGAGCCCATGTTCCCTGTCTTCCTGTCAGTTACTCCTTTATCAGCACTGGAAACTCCATTACCTTCCTTTTGATGCAGATATTATGATAATTCTCCTAATTCAACTGGAGANATATATGAAAAGCTTTCTTTGCCTGAGAAGTAAAAATAAAGTGATCAGTCATATGTAAAATGTCCATTGTATGCAGGGGTGATATCTGACATGTTTGGGGGTGATAGACTGACAAACAAAGAAGGAAACCCTATTTAAAGATCAGAACATCACTGAAGAGATTAGTGGATAGTATATGTGCTGAGAAGACATTAGTTTCCACATCAAGGTGAAGGTCTGTAGCATAAATCATATCTAAGCTTCTACAGGACTGAGAGGCTAGGATTTCTACATGTTACTGGTTCTTCCTGTATGTTATTTGTTCACATTACAAGTAGAACAGATTAATTATTGGAAATAAAATGAATATATAGAATGTCCTCTGGGTGGATTGTCAACATTTAAAATGGTCAGGCTGCCTAAACCTGGGATGGAGCAGTGAGGGAGTGAGTGTGTGTGTGTGTGTGTGTGTGTGTGTGTGTGTGTGTGTGTGTGTGGCGGAGAGGGGGGCGGATTTTCCAGGTGGGGGTGAGAAAGAAGCCTGAGAGACTTGGTGCATGTCAAAAGACTGTGATGAGAAACAAGAAGCAGCTTTCAAAAACCACTGAATTAGATTGGATTGGTGGATATAAAGGGCTCTATTACTATCTTTTGCAACAAAGCATCCTGATACATAGCTGTTGATTAACATTCTGTGGTCTAGAACATTATGCTTAGTTTCTCAGAGAAAGTGAGACATCCATGTCAATTTTTCATTCATTTAGCATCCTTTATTAAGGGCACTGTGTGTGGTAAGTACTGTGTTAGAATGCTAGGGCAAGGCTGGCAAATTCTGGTCCCAGAGCCACCCCTGGCTCATTGTTCCCATGGGAGACATCACCAGCAATAGAACTGATGCTATGCTCACGGCCTCAGAGTCTTTCTAGCACAGATATGTTGACTTAACTATTGTCAGAGACTACATGGAGGCTAATAAGGTAACAGAGGGTTGGGATAGAGAATGAATAAATTTGAAAGGTACCAAAGTGATGGAAGAGACGGGACAGCATCAATGACTGAGTGCTGGCTAGGGATGAAAATTGCTGGGCAAAGTCAAGAATGGCATCAAGGTTTCTAACTTGATCAGCTGGGTGGATGATGATATAATTTGTTGAAGTTTATGAGGAGGAAGGTAGGGAGAAAGGTAAGCTCAGCTTAAGGTACTTTGAGTTTTAGGTTTCTGTGGGCCATCTGGAGATTAAGACGTTGGATATTTGGGTCTGTAATTCACATACATGAGGCTAATGAGACAGTGCAGGTGAGTTGTTACAACACTTGGAGACTGGAGTCCATTATCTTCACTCCACAGGGCACCAGCTGGCTGATCTTGTCAAGTTGCTTAATATCTTTACTCCCCCCCACCGTTATTTCTAATGTGGAGATAGTATCTATCTTATAGGATCATCTTGAAGATTAAATGAATGTCTGGCAAACATGTAGTGAGCACTATGTGAATTCTAACTCCCATGAGCATTTACAGAAGCCAGTGCTGGTGACTGACAGTCCCATCAAGCCCAAAGTCCTCAAGTCATCCTTGATTCCTCTCTTTGCTCTTCACCTCTTGCATCAATTCATTGAGTCCTGTTGACTTCAAGTTCCAAGGACATCTCACATTCATTATCCTTTCTTCATCTCCACTCATCTCCCTGGTGCAAAGCAGCGTATTCTCTCACCTGGGTACCCTACAGCAGCCAGTAGTCTCCCTGCTTCTCCCTGTAATTCACTCTCAAAATCAAGCCTTGTAATTCCCTAGTTTAGAGCAAAACCCAAACTCCTCTTAAGCATAAGGCATGGTGTGACCTTGCCTCTGCCTACCTCTTCATTTTGTCCCTCTTCCCATCTACTGTGGTTCAACATGACTGGCTGTCTTACTTTTCTGAAATGCACCAAACTCTTTATAGCCTGAGGGATTGTGTGTCATCTGTTCCTCCTGTGAGACTTCCAGATTTTCAAAAGACTGATTCCTTCTAGTCATCAAGGTTCTCATGTCGAGTGTGATCCCTTCAGGGAGTCTGCCCTGGACATGCCCTCTGTACAGCCCCATTTTCCTTACCACTTTCTAAGATATCTTGTTCAATTCTCTTCACTGTACTTTTAAAAAAAAATTTTTTTTAAATACTTTATGTTACAATACTGTATTGGTTTAGCCATACATGGACATGAATCAGCCACAGGTGTACACAAGCTCCCAATGCCAAAGCCTCCTCCCACCTCCCACCCCATATCATCTCTCTGGATCATCCCGTGCACCAGCCC
>SJYW01050638.1:907840-929158 GCA_006410735.1 Raphicerus campestris
ATCTGGGGCTCAGAAAGGGTAATTTGGTCAAGTCTATTGCTCAAAATTCTCTAAGCCAGGCTTCAGCAATACATGAACTGTGAACTTCCAAATGTTCAAGCTGGTTTTATAAAAGACAGAGGAACCAGAGATCAAATTGCCAACATCTGCTGGGTCATAAAAAAAGCAAGAGAGTTCCAGAAAAACATCTATTTCTGCTTTATTGACTATGCCAAAGCCTTTGACTGTGTGGATCACAATAAACTGTGGAAAATTCTTCAAGAGATGGGAATACCAGACCACCTGATCTGCCTCTTGAGAAAACTATATGCAGGTCAGGAAGCAATAGTTAGAACTGGACATGGAATAACTAGTTCCAAACAGGAAAAGGAGTATGTCAAGGCTGTATATTGTCACCCTGCTTATTTAATTTATATGCAGAGTACATCATGAGAAACACTGGGCTGGAAGAAGCACAGGCTGGAATCAAGATTGCTGGGAGAAATATCAATAACCTCAGATATGCAGATGACACCACCCTTATGGCACAAAGTGAAGAGGAACTAAAAAGCCTCTTGATGAAAGTGAAAGAGAATGCTAATTTTGTTTGCACAGACAAAAAAAATTTGGTGTTATCTTTGGCTCCTCTTTCTTTCATACCTCACGTCCAGACTATCAACAAATCCTTTTGGCTCTGTCTTCAAACATATTCAGATTCCATCCATGGCTCATTACCTCTCCCACTCCCCACCTCCTTCAAAAGTCTCCATTTCTCATTTGAACTTTTTGGTGGTCCCCAGACTGGTCTCCCTGTCCCTGCCCTTTCCTCCTATGATCGCTTCCCAATGCAGCAGTGACAATGGTCCTTCTCAAATGTTAGACTGCATTCCCCACTGCTCAAAACCTTCCAAAGGTGTCCCTGTCTTAGAGTAAAACTCTAGGTCCTTAAGATAGGCCAGGCCCTGAGGACGTGGCTCCCTCCTCTGTTCCTGTTCTCATGCTCTGCCACCTTCCTCACTTCTAATTCTCTTGCCGCGCCAGCCATGATGATCCACAACCACTTCAGCTTGCTCCTGCCTCAGTCCTTCACACCTGCTTTTTGTGTTTGTTTGGGCCCTCCAATAGCAGATTTCAAGACGGAACTGGATAACCAATAAATGAACTGAGAGGAAATGTGGGTGAGGGATAAAGAGGGTGGAGAGGGAGAAGGTGAGAAGGACCTTTGCCCATATTGCCAGGCTGGCACCTGTGGAGGAGAAGGAAAGTGAAGAGGATTGCCAAGGAAGGTTTCAGAGTGCAGTTTAGTCCTAAGGAACTTTGGGTAGGCCAGTGGGTTGTCTCTGAGTCACAGCTACCTGTCAGAGGCATTCCCCATCACATGGTATAGTCCTGAATTAGTACCCAATTTGCTTAGTCACTGGCTGGGAGAGGCTCAGGACAAGAGTGGCCTTCACTTGAATGTGGCTGTGGGCCAGCAGCTAGCAGCCAGGTAGTAGTCAATTATGTTCCCCAGCAGGAGACCTATGTTGATCACCTGTTCCCTCTGCCTGGAATGATACCAGCATGCCTCGTCTCCCCACTTTCTTTAGGTCTCTATCCAGATGTCATCTTATCAGTGAGGCCCACCCTGACTACTCAAATGAAAAAGCACCCTTTCCCTGATACTATGTGACCCCATGGACTGTAACCTATTCGGCTCCTCCATCCATGGGATTCATCAGGCAAGAATACTGGAGTGGATTGCCATTTCCTTCTCCAGGGGATCTTCCCGACCCAGGGATCGAACCCGGGTCTCCTGCATTGGAGGCAGACGCTTTAACCTCTGAGCCACCAGGGAAGCCCCCTACCTACCTTACTTGGGTTTATTTTTCCTTATAGTGCTTCTTTCCATCATGCATTATAATATAATAACTTGTTTTCATCTCTTCTCCCACTGAAGTGCAAATTTCATGAAGGCAAGAATTTGTCAATTCTGTTTGCTGCTATATTCCCAGTGTTTAAAATATTGTGAATAACATAACACATCAATATATGTTGTGAAAAAATAAAATTTAAAATTTAAAAAACACAGGTTAATATCATGTGTGCTTTGTCACTCCATTGAGTGTGACTCTTTGCAACCCTTTGGACTGCAGGCCACCAGGCTCCTCTGTCCATGGGATTTCCCAGTCAAGAATAATGGAGTGGGCTGCCATTTCCATCTCCCATCATCAATGTATGTGCATTTAAATTCCCTGCTGATTTTAGAGCCTGAGCTCCCCATATAACATTATTTAATCTTCTCAATGATAATGCAAGCAAATCTATTAACATATATCCAAGTTATAGAGGCTTAATATTAAGAAATAATGAAATAAAATATGTAGTCAAGCAGAACCCTTTAGATTTCTCCATCCATCTTCATTTACTGCCTGATATTTGCAAGCTCTCTTAAGGACCCAGATATCTCTGTACAGAATCTTACTTTGCTCCTTGATTTATATATTTTAGTGATTTCCAAAGTTTAGTTTGCTAAATCATTTTAGTATTGGATACATATGCCATATGTCTTGTACTTATGGGAAATACAATGGCTTTTCAAAGGTAATTTTGGCATCTTTCATGCTGTGGGTTCTCCAGAAGCAGACCCTGAGATAAAGATTCATGTGAAAACTATTTATTTTCATGTGAAAATAATCATTCCCTAAATGACTTTATGGAAAGTATTCCTTAAAAAAAACTGAGAGGGTGAGACTTTATAGTCATCTCTTCATAGAGAAAGAGACCAAGCAAAGGTGAAATATCAAACATCCATGGAAAATAACTTCGCCTTCACCCTGCAAGGAGGGGCAAGGAGTCTATAGATAGTGGAAGTTGCTCCTCAGAGTCATTCTTAAGAGTATTGTACCCCTGTACCACTCAGCCATTGGTGAGGGGCTACTCCCATAGCCCCTTCATGGATCAGCCTTGATGTGGCAAAGGGGCTTGTGTAACTCACTGAAGCTTTGAGCCATGTGATGCAGGGCCACCCAAGACAGATGGCTCATAGTGAAGAGTTCTGACAAAATGTGGCCCACTGGAGAAGGAAATGGCCACTCACTCCAGTATTCTGGCTGTGAGACCCCATGAACAGTATGGAAAGGCAAAATATATGACACCATGATACCGAGAGATAAGCCCACCAAGTCAGAAGGTGTCCAATATGCTACTGGGGAAGAGCAAAGGTCAATTCCCAGGCATTTTTTTTTTCATTAAAAATTTTTTTTCAGCAGTAAAGTAGGCGGCAGCAGTCTGTGTGCAGTACTCCAAAAAGAGATCCTGTTTCTAGATGTTGGAAGGAAAAATACAGTGAGAGCCAGAATGCATGAAGATGGTTAAGGGACCAGGGATGGAAGATGATGCAGTGAAGGGATTAAGGGCATATGGGCAGAGTACTGACACTACTGGCTGTGTTTGCCGAATACCTATCTGTCTTACTGAGTACAGTTCCATAAAAAAAAGGAAGGCAGGTGGGGGAAGCAGGATGATAGTAAAATTTAGAATACATTTTCCAATTTTTTAATTTCCCTTCTTACTCATGAGCACTTATTTATAATTGCAGTGGAATTTCTTTAAATCACCTTGTATAATGATCCAAACATTGTGCTAGAGATCACATCTCATTGGCTTGAACAGCTGTGTTATAAGAGCATGGAGCCACACCAACCAGATGAACTTCTTTTTCTGCATTCAGTTGTTGATATTAAATACTATATCCTCCTATCACTGCAAGGCAACCTCAAGATCTCAGCCAACTACGTGAAACTACAGAGGCTTTTCTGAACAGCTGCTCCACCCTGAGCCAGACGGCAGGGTCAAACATCTTAACCAGGTTAATTAAACTTTGGTGCCATTCTCTGCACTTGGAATTCTGTTCACAACAGCTCTTTTATGGCAGATGAAAGGATAAAGCTATACTGAAAACTGTCATCCACGAAACAAACAATGCCACTATAAGCTAAAGAACAGCACCCGGTGACATCAGGCATGGTAATTTCTGAATGTTTCAGTATTCTTTTCTTCAGTTACTGAGCTAACTAGATTCTTTAAAAATTTTCTTTCTGCAGTTAAAGTCCATTACTCAACAACTATGTGGAACATGTCCCAATTCGTGGTTCAGTAATTTTATGGGAGGTTCCCACAAGATAGCCTCTGTTTGAGGGAGTTCCTTTGGTCTTCTCAAAGTCTATGACAATTTCTCCACCATTTAACATAGTATCACCAAGAGATGAAATCTAACAGTTGTTAGATGTCAAGTACCATAGTAAGTATCTTTTTAATGACATTACAAGGTGGTATTACTAAATGCTTTTTATAGGTGATGAAAAAGTTCAGAGAGATAAAATAACTTATATAGTCACATAGTGAGTAAATATGAAGCTAGAATTCAAACCCAGGGATGCCTGGTTCTTCCCAGTTTGCTGATACAAAGGAAATAATCTCAAGTGGAGCTATTCCTAGGAAATAGCACTGAGCCTCAAATATTCCTTGTCTTATGCAGTTTAGGCTGCTGTTCTGACAAAGTTCCACAGACTGAGTGACTTGTAAACAGAAATCTACCGCTCACAGTTCTGGAGGCTGGAAGTCTGTGATCACAGTCAGGCAAGGGCCCTCTTGCCCAGATGCAAACCTTGCACTGTGTTCCCACATGGCATAATGTGTGAGACAACTTCCTGAGATGACTTGTATAAGGTCATTAATCATGAGATTCCACCTGCATGACCTAATCATGTCTCAAAGGCCTCAACCCCCAATATTATCACAGAGGGGATTAGGGTTCCAACATATGAATTTGGAAGGACACAACATTCGTAACACTCACTGTTCCAAGAAAGATCACCGATGACATGCACCTAACTGGATTTCAGAATTGCTATGAGCAATGAATGCTATGGGCCCTCTTGTCCCTCTCCTTTTGTGATAGACATATCTACTGTAGTTATACTGTGCCTTTCTGACCATAGTATGTTGAGAGTGTGTAGGTACAGATTCTGTAGTTCACTGGTCTTCAGATCAAGAAGAATCTGTACCTAAGGAGCCACATTCAATAATTCATATCCAAAGAGACTCATCTACATCCAGATCTGAGTTCAGTAAAGAGATCCATGATGGTCAATGCTGCAATAATGAAGTAATTTGGGACAAGGAGTCCCAGGAAAGAGTGAATGTATTTTGCTTGTGGAAGGCATGTAAATACTTTATCACCAGAGGGTGGGCTTTGGTAGCTTTAAGACAGCCATAACTTTTTTGCTACTACCCTATTGACTAGTGTTCTCCTCTCCTGGAAGCTGATCTGGCTTTAGGGTCTTGCTCACCCAGTTCAATGCAACAGGGGTGATGTTCTGGGTCTTCTAAGACTAGGTCATGAGAAAGATTACAGTTCACCTCTTAGAATGTTTACTCTGGGTGAAGTCAGCCATCAGATAAGAAATATGACCACACTGAGACTACCCTGCTGCTCAAAACTGACATGTGGGAAAGTCTTGGGGAAAGAGAGAGTGAGCAAGTCCTGGCCAACCCCAGATACTTCACCTATCTCAGCTCAAGCACCAGATATGTGCCTGAAGAAGCCCTCTTAAACATTCCTGCTCCACCCAACACAACACATAGAAGAAGTAAGGAACCCAGCCCACAGCTAGAACCAAGGCCCTGGGCACATGACCCCAGCTGAGCTTTCTCAACCATTTCCTGCCATTTCAGTGCCCTAAGATGAGACTTCAGTCATTCAGATGCAGAGATAAGTCTCTTTCATGATGCTTGGGGCCAAATTTCTGATCCAGAAAATCATGAGCATAATAAAATGGCTGTTATTTTCTGCCACTAAGTTTTGGAGTGGTTTATTGGACAAAAATGGATTACTGAAACATATTGTTCTAAGGACTCCCTAAAGAAAGTGATTGAGTTGCCCAGTCAGTTGTTTGAAATGATTCCTCCTTTAAAAATCAATACTATGTTCAGTATCATTTGTCCTTAATCTTATTTTTAAAGTATCACAAGTTTATTAGAATATATATAAAAGTATCAAAAAGAAAATGGAAATCGCCTATAATCCCACCACCTAGACATACATTTTCAGTGTGTATCTGTGGATTGGGATGACACTATATATTACTATTATCTATAACTGCATAAAACCATACCCAAATTAAAGGCTTACAATAACAAAAATTTTGTTATGTTCACAAGTCTGTGGGTCAACTGGGTGATTCTGAATACAGCTGGTGGATCAAAGGGAACCGAATGCGCTGTAGACAGGCAGGTTAGTTTCTAGAGCCCAAACTGGGATATCTCTGCTGTTCATGTTTCCTTATCCTCAAAAGGCTAGCCTAACCCTTTCCACAGGGAGATATCAGAACAGGAAAAGTATGAGAAGATGAACTACGAGATCTCTTGAAGCCCAGACTTGAAATTCTTATGACATCATCACTTCTGCCCCATTCTACTAGTCAAAGAAAGCCAGAAGTCCATCCAGATGCAAATGGGTAGAAAAAGTGACTCCAGTTCTTGAGCTGAGTGGCAGCAAGCTCACATGGCAAAGGTGCATGTGGGCAAGGATAAGAGGAACCCATGGCTATTATTACTATTATTATCTACAATAAATACTATACTTGAAACTTTCTACCAAATATTTATAAACTGTTATGCTTAGAAAATATAATCAAGAGAATTTGGGTAAGTAAACTGTCCATCGCCCTCTAAGAAAGACTGTTATGTCTCAGATAGAGGAATCCTCATCTAAAATAGAAAGGCGTTTTCTCTAAGGAAAAACGCCTTGCAGCTCCCAAAGCCAATTTTTCGAGTAAACAGATCAATCAATTCAATCTCTATTTTTTCCTTTCCAAATCTAATGGGTTCTTTAACTGCCCTAATCATCTCATTGAGGCACACGGTTACCACCCTCAGGGCTTTCCCATTTCTCTTACTGGATAACTGAGCGACATAATGATAGTGACAAGGTCCCTGGGCCTCCGGATGAACTTTGTTGCCATATGTTGATTGAGTGTTCATCCTAAAGACTTGTAAATATCCTAAACTGCAGTGCAAAGGCCAGCAACATTTATTTCTCNATGGCAAAGGTGCATGTGGGCAAGGATAAGAGGAACCCATGGCTATTATTACTATTATTATCTACAATAAATACTATACTTGAAACTTTCTACCAAATATTTATAAACTGTTATGCTTAGAAAATATAATCAAGAGAATTTGGGTAAGTAAACTGTCCATCGCCCTCTAAGAAAGACTGTTATGTCTCAGATAGAGGAATCCTCATCTAAAATAGAAAGGCGTTTTCTCTAAGGAAAAACGCCTTGCAGCTCCCAAAGCCAATTTTTCGAGTAAACAGATCAATCAATTCAATCTCTATTTTTTCCTTTCCAAATCTAATGGGTTCTTTAACTGCCCTAATCATCTCATTGAGGCACACGGTTACCACCCTCAGGGCTTTCCCATTTCTCTTACTGGATAACTGAGCGACATAATGATAGTGACAAGGTCCCTGGGCCTCCGGATGAACTTTGTTGCCATATGTTGATTGAGTGTTCATCCTAAAGACTTGTAAATATCCTAAACTGCAGTGCAAAGGCCAGCAACATTTATTTCTCAGAGAAATGGTTATCTTTATCCTGCGTTGGGCAAAAACATCCCCTGAACTAAGGTTACATGCCCTGAATAAATTAAATCCCAGAGATACATAAAGGTTAAATGAAAAAAAGTCAAAATAAGTAGGTGATCTTAGTAAGTAGATCAGTTTGAGAAACATGTGGGAAGTGAGGGTAAGAAGTAGGTCCCTGTCCTCAGCTGCAGTGTAGACGTCTATTTTCCCTGGACACAGCTATTAATCAAATAGGCTATTTTTAGAATATCCTAGAAATGCAAGTGCCCTTCTGGATTGTTACTGTCCTCTCTTAGGTCAATGATACATGACAGACTTATCATGAAGTCGGTTAAGAAAGAAAAAAATCTGTGATGTTCTTTGTGTCTTAAAGCAAAGAAATTTTAACCGGCTGAGATCTATAATTTGTCACGATTCCTTCGCAAACCTCCTGATGGAATGCCTTATTTTGATGTTTAATATTATGTCCATTTTGATGTGACACAGTCTAATAGCTTGGTACTAAATGGAAACCAGAGAAAAGTGATAACAAGCTTAGGCCCTGGGACTGATCTGGTTGTAAGTTCCCACTCAGCCACCTACCACTAGCTATGTGGGCTTAAGTAAATCCAACTGTTGAGCTTTGATTTCTCCATCTGTGACATGATGGTAAGTTACGTAGAGAAACTGACCAGGGTGAGGCAAGGAAAGTGTCTGGCACTGTATCTGGCACATGNGAAAATATAATCAAGAGAATTTGGGTAAGTAAACTGTCCATCGCCCTCTAAGAAAGACTGTTATGTCTCAGATAGAGGAATCCTCATCTAAAATAGAAAGGCGTTTTCTCTAAGGAAAAACGCCTTGCAGCTCCCAAAGCCAATTTTTCGAGTAAACAGATCAATCAATTCAATCTCTATTTTTTCCTTTCCAAATCTAATGGGTTCTTTAACTGCCCTAATCATCTCATTGAGGCACACGGTTACCACCCTCAGGGCTTTCCCATTTCTCTTACTGGATAACTGAGCGACATAATGATAGTGACAAGGTCCCTGGGCCTCCGGATGAACTTTGTTGCCATATGTTGATTGAGTGTTCATCCTAAAGACTTGTAAATATCCTAAACTGCAGTGCAAAGGCCAGCAACATTTATTTCTCAGAGAAATGGTTATCTTTATCCTGCGTTGGGCAAAAACATCCCCTGAACTGAGGTTACATGCCCTGAATAAATTAAATCCCAGAGATACATAAAGGTTAAATGAAAAAAAGTCAAAATAAGTAGGTGATCTTAGTAAGTAGATCAGTTTGAGAAACATGTGGGAAGTGAGGGTAAGAAGTAGGTCCCTGTCCTCAGCTGCAGTGTAGACGTCTATTTTCCCTGGACACAGCTATTAATCAAATAGGCTATTTTTAGAATATCCTAGAAATGCAAGTGCCCTTCTGGATTGTTACTGTCCTCTCTTAGGTCAATGATACATGACAGACTTATCATGAAGTCGGTTAAGAAAGAAAAAAATCTGTGATGTTCTTTGTGTCTTAAAGCAAAGAAATTTTAACCGGCTGAGATCTATAATTTGTCACGATTCCTTCGCAAACCTCCTGATGGAATGCCTTATTTTGATGTTTAATATTATGTCCATTTTGATGTGACACAGTCTAATAGCTTGGTACTAAATGGAAACCAGAGAAAAGTGATAACAAGCTTAGGCCCTGGGACTGATCTGGTTGTAAGTTCCCACTCAGCCACCTACCACTAGCTATGTGGGCTTAAGTAAATCCAACTGTTGAGCTTTGATTTCTCCATCTGTGACATGATGGTAAGTTACGTAGAGAAACTGACCAGGGTGAGGCAAGGAAAGTGTCTGGCACTGTATCTGGCACATGGTGAGTGCTGAATAAATGTAAGCTCTTAGAGAAGGAGGCCCAGTGAGGTGCCATGAACCTCTGTCACACGGATATCCATGGCGCAGACAACTGCAGGAGACACTTTCCACTTACAGCATGTGACATGTCCATGTATGAACTGGATTCGTGGAACAGCAAGGAGTACTATAACGAGCTAACTAGATTTGTGAAATGCCAAGCCTCTGTATCTAGAGAACTTCTATCATTCTCTCTGGATGCATACAACAAAACCTGGAAACAGAGAAATTGGACAAATCCCAGTGTCACTTATTAAAACACAGGAAAACAAACCAAATCTAGGTGGTATCACTCAGAGGAGTCTAGTTAACATCAGAAGTTACTTTCCTCTCTTCACAAAACATTCTCTTTCCCTCATAGGGAAAGGAATAGTGTGCTCGCTGCCACTCACCAAGCAGAGCCTTCATGACAAACTTCTACAGGTAAGGGCCCACTTCCTCACAAGTCAACCATGAAGAAAAGATAAAGTTCTTCAATCAAAGGGCAATGAATAACTCATGTTCACCCAGACTCAAGACAACGTGTTGAAGAGTAAATAACATGTGGTTTTACATAATTTTGTAGAAAGGGTTATTATTTTAGTGAAGTCTAATTCATTTTTCCTCAGTTCATTCATAATATCTTAAAATATGTACAATTGTAATCTGGGAGATTTACTGTTAATTGAAGCTATATCTCTCAGGTGTTATTCTCTCGTGTTGCTCCTTGATTTTAAAATAATACTGTCATATCCACTGGGGTTTCCAACTTGCATCCTGTTATAAAAACTATGATGTTTTTGGAGACTTACACTGCCATATGATATCACAACCTAGCTTGGCCAAATGGTATAAAGTACTCCGATTAGAGGAGAAAGAGAAGATTAAAATCATGAGTATAGCATAAGGAAATTGCCAGTGTGCATGAAAATCTTACAATATATGGAATACAGAGCAGATATCTGGTGGTTAGGGAGACGCTCTGGAGCAGGGAGATTGCATAGAAGAAAATGGAAGCACTCATATCTTCTGTAGGCATTTATGAATGTTGGCGTTTGGAGGAATGCACCATAAGGCTGCAGTGGAAGCCACCTAAACTGCCTCCTCACCAAACCGTGGGTTTCCTTCCAAGACACACATCCCAAATTTTATATATATTTATGTAAACCAGTAGGGACATGAGATTTACTTTACACAATGTACTTTACTGGCAGCTCTTTAAAACATACCTATTCCATAAAAATAAAGCATAGCCGTCCTCTATCTGATCCAGACTTCAAGAGGGATGTGGGTCAAACTCCATGAGTTATAATACGGTCAGAAGGTTTAATGCTCCTAGAAAACAATCTAGGACCTTAATGATGATAAATACTTCAGCTCGTTTCTCATCAACGCTGAGGCTGGAAATGCTGTCAGCCAGCGTGGCAACCCCTAGATGGGGTGCAGAAGCAAGACTCACGGCACAGGCTTCCTGCAAACATTTCATCAACTGTGTCCAGCCTACTCAGCAAGCCATTTCTTTGCTCACTGATCTGTATCCTATTTGCCATGTAGACCCAGCAAAACAAACATTTTCAGTGACATGATTGCAAATGTTTCTGTCACATAGACCCATTGCAAACAATCTCCAGTTTGGATTTATTCCTGGTAGGCAGGGCTCTGCTCCAGAAGCCTATGAGGATTCCTCTTACTATCTACATCTCAGAGGGCTCAGAGGGTTTCTCTCTTAAAAAAAAAAAAAAAAACCACGAGATTTCTGCCACAGCAAAGCAGCAGCATGAGCTTCTCCTGAGAATCAACATCCCACCTAAAATATTCACAACTAAGATTCCCAAAGGCTGATGAAGTGGTGCCTCAGCTACTAACATTTCCCCTACTACACAATCAAGAACATGAGGTCTTAGCAATATGGTCAGGATGCTTCACTCTTGCATTGTTATCAGTCTTCATTGTTTCACTGCTAGTGAGATATATCCTTTAATAAAAACATAAGAAACTGTGAAACAATTCTTTCAGCTCATTTTATGGACTGATCTGAGCTTGCTACTTGTAAATTATGGATGGTTATGTCCTATGGCATTTTAGTTCTGCTCACTTTATAATTTAGTCTGACATTTGGATAGCCCTTGCCCTTCTGCACTAAAGTACTTTTGAATCACTTAATTATAACCGTTATGTCTTGGGGGGAAATGTGTATCTGTAATGACTTGCCACTATTAAGTGGCCAACTGATGATAGTGAAAGTAAGTTTTTGATACAAAGGTAGTAGAGTCATCCAATGTAAAAAGAATGGTCTAAAATTTTAAAACTTTGCATGGCAAATTATAGAAACCTATTCATATTGGTTTGAGCATAATAATGGAAACCAACTGGGAGTATCCAATGCATCCTTGCACTGCAGCCAAGCATGGGGAACTGGAATACAAAATTTGCAAATCAGTGGGAATCCGAGTAATCAAACTTACCCTCTCTCGACATCTCTCTTTTCCTCCTTGAACTGTGTGATTTCTCATTTCACGCAAGATCCTGCTTTCCATCTGCTTTATTCACATATTCTTGTCTGTGACTATTTTCCATTTCCCCACTAACAGAACAAGTAGGTTGGGGCGCCAGCTCCACAGATGGCATACTTTCCAGCTCCAGAAAGACAACCAATTGCAAATCCTTGGGGAGACAACACAAGAGTACCAACTTGGTTCAGGTGAGCGAGCACCCTGCTGTAACTGACTGTGGCTGCTTCATCAATAAAACATGCATATATTAATATTAAACCCAGATCATGGCATCCGGTCCCATCACTTCATGGGAAATAGATGGGGAAACAGTGGAAACAGTGTCAGACTTTATTTTTTTGGTTTCCAAAATCACTGCAGATGGTGACTGCAGCCATGAAATCAGAAGACGCTTACTCCTTGGAAGGAAAGTGATGACCAACCTAGATAGTATATTCAANCCTCTATTACCCCCTTCTCATCCTGCCTTCAATCCTTGCCAGCATCAGGGTCTTTTCCAATGAGCTGTCTCTTCGCATCAGGTACCCAAAATATTGGAGCTTCAGCTTCAGCATCAGTCCATCCAATGAATATTCAGGACTGATTTCCTTTAGGATTGATTGGTTTGGTTTGCTTGATGCCCCAGGGGCTCTCAAGAGTCTCCTCCAGCACTACAATTTGAAAGCATCAATTTTTTGGCACTCGGCCGTCATTATGACCCAACTCTCACACTGGCACATGACTACTGGAAAAATGATAGCTTTGACTAGATGTACCTTTGTTGGCAAAATAATGTCTCTGCTTTCTAATATGCTGTCTAGGTTTGTCATAGCTTTTCTTCCAGGGAGCAAGAGTCTTTTAATTTCATGGCTTCAGTCACTGTCTGCAGTGATTTTGGAGCCCAAGAAATAAAATGTCAGTATTTCCATTTTTTCTCCATCTATTTGCCATGAAGTGATGCCTTCCTCTAAACATATATCCATGCTCAGGTCTGGTCTTTGGAGTTCACAGAAGAGTTCAATACAATAGGTTTCATACAGCAAACATTTGCAGACAGCTGTCCCATCACATCTCCTCTTCTCCAAGTTTGACATTTTCACATCTCCCAAACTTCCCTTTGGCACCATCCTGACAGCCCTTCTCTGCATGTTTTCTGGTTTGCCAAGGCCCCTCAATACATGGATATAGACATTTAAATTTGTGGAACATTGAAGAGGATGTTGTCTGACACTAATTCTCATCTAGATGCAGTGTTTCTATTAACATGACACAAAACTGTTAGGGTTTTTTACAACACACTTTGGTGTAGAATTAAAAAGCCTAGGTTTCCTGGGCTCATAAGTTGTCTCCTCCATCCTTTCCTAGCTGTATGAGTTTGGGCAAATAATCCCATTGTGATTCAGTTTCTTTACTCATAAAGGGAAAAAAAAAATATGCACAGTGCCTACTCCTAACAGCTGCTGTGAAAATTGTATAACAATACATATAAAGAGCTGAAAATAGCACCTGGCACATGGCAACTGCTCAGTTAGCAGGCTTTGGTTTGGGATGAACTAGAGAACTGTCTTTTATGTGACCTTCTCAAAAGGTTACAGTTCATGTTGAAGGGCTTGATCTCTTAGTTCACTCTACAGATAACCATTTTTGTGTCCTGATTATTTCACAACAAATTAGCCATCCTTTTTAGGCTGGTCTTATCCACAAATTTTATAATTATGACCTACTTGTCTTCAAGATAATGGAAATGCAAGTAAGACAGAACCAAGGAGAGGATTTGAGGCATATATAGAGTGACTTTAAATTGTAAATGCTTAACTGCCTTCTTATTTGAGTTAGATACTGTTAGACCTGTTTTTATCAGATGAGGATATTAGGATCCCAAACTAAAGTTGCTTGTCTGAAGACACAAAACTAATAAGTGATTAAGCCAAAACTGAAATCTAAGACTCCATGTTACTTCAGTATTATTAAGATACAATTGATCAAACAGATAAAAACTTATATCAGTTTTATCTTACACACTTTACTAATCTTCCCTATAAGGCATAATGGATAAGTGAGAATGTCAGTTTAGGAATGATACTGATCTGCTTTTGAATCTCAGTTCCACCTTGAGTAACTGAGATGACTTTAAACTTTTTACTTAATTTCTCTAAGATTTGGTTTGTTTTTTCATCTGTAAAATGGGTATAATAATACTACCTAGCTCACCAGCTTACTGAGAGGATGAAAGGAAGTAATATGTGGAGTGTTCATCACAGTGCTTGTGTATCTACCATGTGGGTTCTTATTCATAATATTATCCATGAGACACTGTCAAAGACATGACTAAAGACAAGAAGTGTTACTTATTTTTCTTATTTGAAAGCACATGCTCTCAAATTAAAAAAAAAAAAAAACTTGAAAATAAGCCTTTAAGGAGATTCAGGTATTTGAACTACATTGCCATAGTTTCCAAAGTTATGGTACTGAACTCTCCCAAAGTTAGAGTAGTGTCCACTTATTGAGACAGAAAGCTTCTTATGATTTGTAAATTATTCTTTTTCTCCTCACAGCAGTTCTACAATTGAGATTTCTAATCTAGTAAAATATAATCCCCCAAGTATTACTATTATTGCTGCTATAGGCAGAAGTAAGATACTGTGGTAAAGTAGCAAAGAAGAGTGTGATGATTAGATCACATCACAGATTTAGACAAAAGGGTGCTCCATGACCAAAGCTGTACTCTTTAGTCATCCTACAGTGAAGTTGTCACTGGTCGCTAGTCGTAAGAGCAACAGGTAAACAAATGTATGCTGCTGGCAATTACCACTCGCATTACTGGAACTACAAACCCAAAGCCATGTCCTTACCAACTGTAGGTCTCCAGCACCCACTGGACACACAACAACTACAGATGGCAAAGGGCTTGTTGCTCCAAAAACTGTCTAGGTCTCAGGAAACAGAAACATTAAGAGGAACGATTCACCTGGACACAGCGTGAGAATCAAGAAGCTCATAGTAATCTCCCTAATATTCATTACACAGACTGTGTGCAGACAAGGAATAAGCCCAGAGTAACATCTTAAGGAGACAATCAAGAGAAACTGGAGTAATAGTTATTTTTATTTGCCTATGAGCTCTTATTTCAGCCTTATGTCTGAAAAGTGAATATAACTCAACAGAAATAAAATTGTAATAGCATAAATAAAAATTTAATGTGAAGCTCACATGCAATTTTAATATTTATTTTGTGGAGATAAACAGTATTAGCACATCTGAATAGAAAATGTATTATAAATCAAGCCAAGGACTCACGAACTAATCCCATTTAAAATATATTCATTCAAGGTGGCAGAAAATGGGGCAGTGTCAATAATTTTGGCACCAAGGACCTCCCTTGCAGGAGTGGGGAGAAGCCTTTGAGAACATTGTTACTCTACTTCCATGGATTTTTATTGTTGTTTTCAACTGTTAAGTCGTGTCTGACTCTGATCCCACAGACTGCAGCACGCCAGGCTTCCCTGACCTTCACCGTCTCCTGGAGTTTGCTCAAACTCATGTCCATTGAGTCAGTGATGCCATCCAACCATCTTATCCACTGTCACCCCCTTCTCCTGCCCTCAATCTTTCGCAGCATCAGGATCTTTTCCAGTGAGTTGGGTCTTCACATCAGGTAGCCAAAGTATTAGAGCTTCAGCTTCATCATCAGTCTTTCCAAAAAGTATTCAGGGTTGATTTCGTTTAGGATTGACTTGTTTGATCTCCTTGCTGTTCTGTGCCCTAAAGGGGGTCTTTGGAAAAAGGAACCTGATTCTAGGAGCTTCAGCTCTGTTGAGGGCCAGGTACAAAGGAATAATGAGAAGGAGGGGACATTTTATAATTTGAGATTTCTTTTTTTTCAGGTGGCTGCTCTCTGCAGACAAAATCGAAACCCAACCTGCCACTTAAGTAGATGGAGACATGGGAGCACCCTACCCCCCAAGTATGCAAATCACTAACATCTAAGGGAGACGTCAAATGGACATGGAAAAGGGTCCTTCATCAGCAGATGAATGGATAAGAAAGCTGTGTTACATATACACAACCTAGTATTACTCAGCCCTTAAAAAGAATAAATTTGAATCAGTTCTAATGAGATGGATGAAACTGGAGCCGATTATACAGAGTGAAGTAAGCCAGAAAGAAAAACAACAATACAGTATCCCGACACATATATATGGAATTTAGAAAGACAGTAATGATGACCCTGTTTGTGAGACAACAAAAGAGACACAGATGTATAGAACAGACTTTTGGCCTCTGAGGGAGAGAGAGAGGGTGGGATGATTTTGGGAGAAGGGCATTGAAACATGTATACTATCATGTAAGAAACGAAGCGCCAGTCTATGTTTGATACAGGATACAGGATGCTTGTGGCTGGTGCATGGGGATGAGCCAGAGAGATGGTATGGGGTGGGAGGTGGGAGGGGGTTTCAGGATTGGGAGCTCGTGTACACCTGTGGCTGATTCATGTCAATGTATGGCAAAACCAATACAGTACTGTAAAGAAGAATAAAGTAAAAATAAAATTAAAAAAAAAAGGAAAAGCAAATTATTCTAATGTTCTCATAAAACAGACATGATAAAAATGTAAGTATATTTAATGAAAAAGCAAAATAAGAGAGTAGGATTCTGCCCCTGGCTGTTTAGAATGAGTTTCTTGGACAGGCCTGGCTCCTACTAGAATGTCTTCCAATGACCAGAGCTCCACCTCCAGGAAAGAGTCTCTGTAAGAACGACATGAAATCTCTATTCTTATCTTCACTTCATGTCTGCTTCCTTTCTAGGAAATGACTTGCTATTTTCTATGCATTTTCCTTTATTTCTTTTTTTCCCTTTCCCGAATTAAGTTCCCCCCTAAAATGCCTGTTATCTTCACTATTATATCTCCTACTGTATAAGAGTTCCTGGAACCCAGCAACTAAGCATTCATTAAATATCTGTCAACAGAATGAGAAAATTCTCTCTGGCACCTAGAAAGTAACATCTTAAGATGATTTGCTTTATCGTGTGTGTGTGTCAGGTATGACCAGTAACCTGCAGCTCCCAGAAGGTGGGTCTAGGCCCAATGGAAGTGTGCCCCTTGGCTCTGCAGTCAGGAAGGAGACAGCAGGCCTCTGCCACTCATCCTCCACCCTTGAGGGAGCTCTTAATGTGAGTGCCACTCAGGTTACCCATTGAATTCAACTGGGGCAGGGTGGGAGTGGAGGGGCATGGAAGGCCTTCATACTGCTTAAAACTTCATGGGTGATTCTGACTTGCAGCTGGGAATCAAACACTGAGCAACCAGCTTCTTGGGAATTCATTGGTCAGGCCCAGCAGCAAGTCCTGTTTGCAGTGGGAAGAGGGACAACTGAAAGGGGAGGAAGCCTCAAGAGGAGAACCGTCTCGGAGACCCAGACCAGTCTGCCTGGGCCCATCTGCACCCTCAGCAGTAACAGAATCTGATGCACTACCTCTGTGTGTAGCCCCACAGGCCCTCTGTTCACAGCAATTGCTGCTTCATAAATGCAAAATCATGGGCTTCTTATTGCTAACTGGGAATTGGAAAACAGCATTTATTCAGAAATTCTGGACTTGTGGTAAACCATAAGAAGANCTCTGTGTGTAGCCCACAGGCCCTCTGTTCTCCACAGCAATTGCTGCTTCATAAATGCAAAACCATGGGCTTCTTATTGCTAACCGGGAATTGGAAAACAGCATTTATTCAGAAATTCTGGACTTGTGGTAAACCATAAGAAGAATTAATCTCATGTGTGTGGCAAAAATTTGTGTGCAAATCCACAAAATGTCCACGAAAAGTAAATAATGAATGTCTAATTTCCCTCTGTATAATTTAGCTAATTATGCAACTTTAAGATTATAATAATGCTTGGGTAAACATAGTGATATCTTATTTGCCACGAATTCCCGTAGTTGAGTTAACCAATTACTTTTCTAATTCTTCAGGTATCATTAAAGCTACTCTAATTTAAGAGTAAGCAGATGTGTATCATAACAGAGCTCTAAATTTAACCCTGGTTACATAATAAATGTATAAAAGGGGAAAAATCTATTCCTAATATGCTATTTAATTACATGGTTTGAGAAAGAAATAATACATGCTAATGATGAAATTAAAGGCTTTAAGATCTAATTTGATTATATTCTGTGAACATTGGTTATAACTTGGCTTGCAGCTAAATCTATCAAGATGACTTTTCCATTCACATGGGGCTGAAAGCAATTTTCAGGCAAGAGGCTAGAGTCACGGTGGTTGTTAGCATTGAATAACTTTTTATCAAACAGCACCTCATGCCCTGGATCTATTAGTTGGTAACAAGCATATACCAGGCTAAGATGATGCCCATAAATAGCACCATTAGCTGCTTATATTGATATATAAGATAAACGTGTCTAATGGACCAATATCACACACTTTCCTACAGCAGCAGGGCTTATTTTACAAGGGGTTATTATGCTAATAGATTGTAAAATAGTATACGAGAATGTGGCTTTAATGTATTTACCCCTGTAGACAAAGCAGGGGGAAATGCTTTGCAAGCAATTATCGTGAATTATTACACTATCTAAAAAACAATTACTGGAGACTCATGTGTTTCAGTTTTCCAAGTTTATTACTGTTAGCACGCACGCAGTGAAAATAATTGAGCAAGCCACTCAAATCTGCACTTATAAACATAACACTGAGTGAAGGGACATGAGTATTATATGCATCCATCTCGCTCTGCCCCCACCACATCATTCCCCCAACTCCAGAAGGCCTTTTCTTCTTGAACGCACCAAGTACTTTTAAGAAAGGAATTGAACAATGGCTGTAATTTAGAAATGCAATTAGGTGAGCCACTTTTCCTTTTTTACCTCCAATTACCCACAGCAACCTGCACACGGCTACCACTACCTCCTTCTCTTGGTCCCAGCTGTCGTTCTTGAATATCACATCAGGGTGATGGTAACACAACCAGAGAAGCTGAGTCTAAGAGAGGTCCCCAGAGAAACCTGGATAAACCACAGTACTTCTCCCCCTCCCTGCCTTGTTGACAACATCTGTTAAGCCGATTCTCTGGGGCCATATGCTTCTTCACTGAAAACTCACAGACCTTGCATTCATCATAACTAGTTCAGCCCATCTTCTTTCCTGGCATGTCTCAAAAATGTGTGCTCAGTGAAAGGTGATTGTGAAAGCTNTGGGGCCATATGCTTCTTCACTGAAAACTCACAGACCTTGCATTCACCATAACTAATTCAGCCCATCTTCTTTCCTGGCATGTCTCAAAAATGTGTGCTCAGTGAAAGGTGATTGTGAAAGCAGGCTAAATGAGCAGGATCTTTTCAAAAGACAAGTCTGATCATGACTCCCTCCTCTATCCCTTTCAAACCTTTCATTATGGTCTGCAAACCCGGAACGTTCAGGTCTCTGCTCAACTCCAGACTTTTCTTGATTTCTTTCACCAGAGGGCCTTCTTACACATTGTTTCTGATGCTCATAAAACTCTTCACTCACCCTTGCACCTAGTTTACATCTAACCAAACTTCAGATTTCAACTCAACTTAACCTTCCTCTGACCTCCCATAGACAAGTTCCTGATCTAACTAATTAAGTTGCTGATCTAACTAATTAAGTTAGATCCCTCTCCCCATCTCCCTTCCCACACGTTATTCTCTCAGCATATCTCATTCTACTCCTTCAAAGCCCTTACTCCAGTTGCATTTGTACTCTTACTTGTGTGATTACTTGCTTAACACTCGTTTCTCATACCAGACTCCAAGTGCCATGAAGGCAGGAATCCATCTGCTTTACTTGCCATTGTATTCCCTCTAGTACAGTTTAAAAAAAAGGGGGGGAGGGATATATGTATACATATAACTGATTCATTTTGTTGTACACCTGGAAGTAATACAACATTATAAATGAACTATACTCCAGTAAAATTTTAAAAAATAAAAACAAGCTAAGTACATAAGTAATGTGTGCAGGAATAAGAATAACTAATGTGGAGTGTGTGTACTTGAGCTCGATGAGAGAGAGTATAATATCGCTTGTAGTCGTCATTGACTATACAAGATAATTATAATAATTTAGAAGGGTAAAGTCAAGAGAGATGAGACAGTATGGAGGATTTTTCAAGGCAGAAAACCTAGAAACTAGGTGAAAATGTGTTTTAAATTGGGGGTGTGCGGGCGGTGGTAATCAAGTGTCCAATATAACATGAACCAGGAATAGCTCAAGAAAGAGTGGAGAATTTGTCTAAGAGGGTAGAGAGACAGGTAATTTTCAATGGAGTATAGGGCATAGGTGCCAGACTGCAAGGGCAAGGATGCAAGAGGAAACAGAGGTAAAGAAAAGAAAATATTTGGCTATGAATCAAGAGACAGAAATCAACGAACATTTACCAGCTACATAGTGTGGGGTAAAGAAGTGTTTCAAGATGGAAGAGATGGATCTATGATAAGTGGGGAGAAAGGAATTCATGGGGAGGCTGAATTAGCAGCAGAAGACTGGAAAGTGGCTACGTGTCCAAGCAGCAGACAAGGATTTAGGTCCCTCAGGAAACCATGTGACACAGGATGCTGATGGAAAGGTTAGCTGTGGGAAGAGGCAGACTGCTTCCCAGGAAAGCATCAAGCAAGGAGAGGGCAGAGAAAGCCACAGAGGATCCAGCAGAACAAGCATAGTGTAGCCTCTGTTTCAGGAAGTAAGAAGCAGGGGCTTCAGGTGCAAACCCAGCCTGCCGAAAGACTGCAAAAAGACAGGAAGCCTGGAAAATAGGCATTTCCTGCTTTGTCTGCAAAGAGAAGAGGGAAAAGCAAATGGTCCCACTCGCATTATGAAGAAATTCTCTTCTGGGTTACGCCAGAGGAAGAGGACTTTTAGAAGCTGTGTGTTGGAAGCATCGGTTGCCACAGGACTGCCGAGTTCCCCTAGAAGACTGCACTCAGCCATCTGTCTGCGGTGGGGCTGAGCATTAGTAATGTGGACAGCCACCCAGCTGCCCGAGGAGACCCAGCGCATCTCCAGCGCGACATCAGGCGTGTTACTAGGACATGTCAACTTGGTAACCTTGCTCTAATCGGATGATGAATGGCCAGGCTGTGAAGGAGAAGCCCTGGAAGGCTGGGCCGTCTGAACTGCACTTGGCACTGAGTGAGGCCTGCACGGTGCCCTCAGGTGGAACCACCACCATCAGGATACATTAGGAAAGGAGGGCACGCACTCCACACCCACAGGCAAGCTGGCAGCTCCAAAAACCAGGGTTTGGGGGAAGAAGAATTACTACTGACAGCCCTGGAGTTTTTTTGTGTTGTTTTTTTTTTT
>SJYW01050638.1:929968-944579 GCA_006410735.1 Raphicerus campestris
GATACAGGATACAGGATGCTTGTGGCTGGTGCATGGGGATGAGCGAGAGAGATGGTATGGGGTGGGAGGTGGGAGGGGGTTTCAGGATTGGGAGCTCGTGTACACCTGTGGCTGATTCATGTCAATGTATGGCAAAACCAATACAGTACTGTAAAGTAGAATAAAGTAAAAATAAAATTTTAAAAAAAAGGAAAAGCAAATTATTCTAATGTTCTCATAAAACAGACATGATAAAAATGTAAGTATATTTAATGAAAAAGCAAAATAAGAGAGTAGGATTCTGCCCCTGGCTGTTTAGAATGAGTTTCTTGGACAGGCCTGGCTCCTACTAGAATGTCTTCCAATGACCAGAGCTCCACCTCCAGGAAAGAGTCTCTGTAAGAACGACATGAAATCTCTATTCTTATCTTCACTTCATGTCTGCTTCCTTTCTAGGAAATGACTTGCTATTTTCTATGCATTTTCCTTTATTTCTTTTTTTCCCTTTCCCAAATTAAGTTCCCCCCTAAAATGCCTGTTATCTTCACTATTATATCTCCTACTGTATAAGAGTTCCTGGAACCCAGCAACTAAGCATTCATTAAATATCTGTCAACAGAATGAGAAAATTCTCTCTGGTACCTAGAAAGTAACATCTTAAGATGATTTGCTTTATCGTGTGTGTGTGTCAGGTATGACCAGTAACCTGCAGCTCCCAGAAGGTGGGTCTAGGCCCAATGGAAGTGTGCCCCTTGGCTCTGCAGTCAGGAAGGAGACAGCAGGCCTCTGCCACTCATCCTCCACCCTTGAGGGAGCTCTTAATGTGAGTGCCACTCAGGTTACCCATTGAATTCAACTGGGGCAGGGTGGGAGTGGAGGGGCATGGAAGGCCTTCATACTGCTTAAAACTTCATGGGTGATTCTGACTTGCAGCTGGGAATCAAACACTGAGCAACCAGCTTCTTGGGAATTCATTGGTCAGGCCCAGCAGCAAGTCCTGTTTGCAGTGGGAAGAGGGACAACTGAAAGGGGAGGAAGCCTCAAGAGGAGAACCGTCTCGGAGACCCAGACCAGTCTGCCTGGGCCCATCTGCACCCTCAGCAGTAACAGAATCTGATGCACTACCTCTGTGTGTAGCCCCACAGGCCCTCTGTTCACAGCAATTGCTGCTTCATAAATGCAAAATCATGGGCTTCTTATTGCTAACTGGGAATTGGAAAACAGCATTTATTCAGAAATTCTGGACTTGTGGTAAACCATAAGAAGAATTAATCTCATGTGTGTGGCAAAAATTTGTGTGCAAATCCACAAAATGTCCACGAAAAGTAAATAATGAATGTCTAATTTCCCTCTGTATAATTTAGCTAATTATGCAACTTTAAGATTATAATAATGCTTGGGTAAACATAGTGATATCTTATTTGCCACGAATTCCCGTAGTTGAGTTAACCAATTACTTTTCTAATTCTTCAGGTATCATTAAAGCTACTCTAATTTAAGAGTAAGCAGATGTGTATCATAACAGAGCTCTAAATTTAACCCTGGTTACATAATAAATGTATAAAAGGGGAAAAATCTATTCCTAATATGCTATTTAATTACATGGTTTGAGAAAGAAATAATACATGCTAATGATGAAATTAAAGGCTTTAAGATCTAATTTGATTATATTCTGTGAACATTGGTTATAACTTGGCTTGCAGCTAAATTTATCAAGATGACTTTTCCATTCACATGGGGCTGAAAGCAATTTTCAGGCAAGAGGCTAGAGTCACGGTGGTTGTTAGCATTGAATAACTTTTTATCAAACAGCACCTCATGCCCTGGATCTATTAGTTGGTAACAAGCATATACCAGGCTAAGATGATGCCCATAAATAGCACCATTAGCTGCTTATATTGATATATAAGATAAACGTGTCTAATGGACCAATATCACACACTTTCCTGCAGCAGCAGGGCTTATTTTACAAGGGGTTATTATGCTAATAGATTGTAAAATAGTATACGAGAATGTGGCTTTAATGTATTTACCCCTGTAGACAAAGCAGGGGGAAATGCTTTGCAAGCAATTATCGTGAATTATTACACTATCTAAAAAACAATTACTGGAGACTCATGTGTTTCAGTTTTCCAAGTTTATTACTGTTAGCACGCACGCAGTGAAAATAATTGAGCAAGCCACTCAAATCTGCACTTATAAACATAACACTGAGTGAAGGGACATGAGTATTATATGCATCCATCTCGCTCTGCCCCCACCACATCATTCCCCCAACTCCAGAAGGCCTTTTCTTCTTGAACGCACCAAGTACTTTTAAGAAAGGAATTGAACAATGGCTGTAATTTAGAAATGCAATTAGGTGAGCCACTTTTCCTTTTTTACCTCCAATTACCCACAGCAACCTGCACACGGCTACCACTACCTCCTTCTCTTGGTCCCAGCTGTCGTTCTTGAATATCACATCAGGGTGATGGTAACACAACCAGAGAAGCTGAGTCTAAGAGAGGTCCCCAGAGAAACCTGGATAAACCACAGTACTTCTCCCCCTCCCTGCCTTGTTGACAACATCTGTTAAGCCGATTCTCTGGGGCCATATGCTTCTTCACTGAAAACTCACAGACCTTGCATTCACCATAACTAATTCAGCCCATCTTCTTTCCTGGCATGTCTCAAAAATGTGTGCTCAGTGAAAGGTGATTGTGAAAGCAGGCTAAATGAGCAGGATCTTTTCAAAAGACAAGTCTGATCATGACTCCCTCCTCTATCCCTTTCAAACCTTTCATTATGGTCTGCAAACCCGGAACGTTCAGGTCTCTGCTCAACTCCAGACTTTTCTTGATTTCTTTCACCAGAGGGCCTTCTTACACATTGTTTCTGATGCTCATAAAACTCTTCACTCACCCTTGCACCTAGTTTACATCTAACCAAACTTCAGATTTCAACTCAACTTAACCTTCCTCTGACCTCCCATAGACAAGTTCCTGATCTAACTAATTAAGTTGCTGATCTAACTAATTAAGTTAGATCCCTCTCCCCATCTCCCTTCCCATACGTTATTCTCTCAGCATATCTCATTCTACTCCTTCAAAGCCCTTACTCCAGTTGCATTTGTACTCTTACTTGTGTGATTACTTGCTTAACACTGGTTTCTCATACCAGCCTCCAAGTGCCATGAAGGCAGGAATCCATCTGCTTTACTTGCCATTGTATTCCCTCTAGTACAGTTTAAAAAAAGGGGGGGGGAGGGATATATGTATACATATAACTGATTCATTTTGTTGTACACCTGGAAGTAATACAACATTATAAATGAACTATACTCCAGTAAAATTTTAAAAAATAAAAACAAGCTAAGTACATAAGTAATGTGTGCAGGAATAAGAATAACTAATGTGGAGTGTGTGTACTTGAGCTCGATGAGAGAGAGTATAATATCGCTTGTAGTCGTCATTGACTATACAAGATAATTATAATAATTTAGAAGGGTAAAGTCAAGAGAGATGAGACAGTATGGAGGATTTTTCAAGGCAGAAAACCTAGAAACTAGGTGAAAATGTGTTTTAAATTGGGGGTGTGCGGGCGGTGGTAATCAAGTGTCCAATATAACATGAACCAGGAATAGCTCAAGAAAGAGTGGAGAATTTGTCTAAGAGGGTAGAGAGACAGGTAATTTTCAATGGAGTATAGGGCATAGGTGCCAGACTGCAAGGGCAAGGATGCAAGAGGAAACAGAGGTAAAGAAAAGAAAATATTTGGCTATGAATCAAGAGACAGAAATCAACGAACATTTACCAGCTACATAGTGTGGGGTAAAGAAGTGTTTCAAGATGGAAGAGATGGATCTATGATAAGTGGGGAGAAAGGAATTCATGGGGAGGCTGAATTAGCAGCAGAAGACTGGAAAGTGGCTACGTGTCCAAGCAGCAGACAAGGATTTAGGTCCCTCAGGAAACCACGTGATGCAGGATGCTGATGGAAAGGTTAGCTGTGGGAAGAGGCAGACTGCTTCCCAGGAAAGCATCAAGCAAGGAGAGGGCAGAGAAAGCCACAGAGGATCCAGCAGAGCAAGCATAGTGTAGCCTCTGTTTCAGGAAGTAAGAAGCAGGGGCTTCAGGTGCAAACCCAGCCTGCCGAAAGACTGCAAAAAGACAGGAAGCCTGGAAAATAGGCATTTCCTGCTTTGTCTGCAAAGAGAAGAGGGAAAAGCAAATGGTCCCACTCGCATTATGAAGAAATTCTCTTCTGGGTTACGCCAGAGGAAGAGGACTTTTAGAAGCTGTGTGTTGGAAGCATCGGTTGCCACAGGACTGCCGAGTTCCCCTAGAAGACTGCACTCAGCCATCTGTCTGCGGTGGGGCTGAGCATTAGTAATGTGGACAGCCACCCAGCTGCCCGAGGAGACCCAGCGCATCTCCAGCGCGACATCAGGCGTGTTACTAGGACATGTCAACTTGGTAACCTTGCTCTAATCGGATGATGAATGGCCAGGCTGTGAAGGAGAAGCCCTGGAAGGCTGGGCCGTCTGAACTGCACTTGGCACTGAGTGAGGCCTGCACGGTGCCCTCAGGTGGAACCACCACCATCAGGATACATTAGGAAAGGAGGGCACGCACTCCACACCCACAGGCAAGCTGGCAGCTCCAAAAACCAGGGTTTGGGGGAAGAAGAATTACTACTGACAGCCCTGGAGTTTTTTTGTGTTGTTTTTTTTTTTCCCCGAAATACACTTTTAATTGATGAGCCCATTATATCCCTTCCAAAAGCATTTTTAAAACTTAATAAATGACAGCTTGCTATGGAGCACAATGCAATCCCTTACACATGAAGCTGCTCTCGTGAATCACTTGTAATTACTGGGCATTTTCAAGCCCAGGGGATGTATAACTATATTATTGTATTCCTGTGATTTTTATGAAGTCAAGACAAGAAAACAAATCATAGGAACTGAATTAATCTCTTCACCGGAGTTCATAATAATCAGCAGAAAGCTTAAAAACCCCATAAAATCATAAAAACATCAGTATTCAATCATCAGATCTTTTTGTAACTACTACTTGGACTGTTTACTCCCCAAAGGGATAGGAGAAGAGAGGGGGCATGGAGAAGATGAAAAGAGGAGGAACAAAATGATGGAAGGAAGAAACTGAGGGAGAAAGACTGGGGAGAAGGGAACATAGGGAAAGGGAAACGAAAGAAGAGAGGGACAGACAGAAGGAGCGAGGGAGGCAGGAAGTTACATTAGCTTCCAGTGGCTACTGTAACAAATGGCCACAAACTTAGTTGCTTAGACCGGCACAGATTTATTCTCTTACAGATCTGGAGGTCAGAAGCCTAAATCAAAGTGTTTGGCAAGACTGTACTCCTGGAGGCTTCGTGGGAAGAATCTGTCTCGTTGTCTTTCCCACTTCCTAGCAGCCGCCTGCATCCCCTGGCTCACGGCCCTTTCCTCCACTCTCAGGGTGTTTCTCCGCAGCCACTGCTTCCTTTGTCCCAGCTCCTTCTGCCTCTGACCTCCTTGCCTTCCTCTTAGGAGAAGCCTTGTGATGAGACTGAGCCCCTNCCCTGGCTCACGGCCCTTTCCTCCACTCTCAGGGTGTTTCTCCGCAGCCACTGCTTCCTTTGTCCCAGCTCCTTCTGATCTGACCTCCTTGCCTTCCTCTTAGGAGAAGCCTTGTGATGAGACTGAGCCCCTCCAGGTCACCCAGGATAATCTCATCTCGAGATTATTAATGAACTTGCTCATATCTGTAAAATCTCTTTTGTTGTGTAAAGTAACATAGTCACAGGTTCCAGGGGGCAGGAGGTGGACATCCTTGAGGGGCCATTTTTCAGTCTGCCACAGGCATTTAAAACTTTGCCAAGTGAATATGAAAATATGCCAACTGGAATCNAAGTACTGCATTTCAGACTCTTTTGTTGACTATGATGGCTATTCCATTTCTTCTCTTCTAAGACCTACAGTGAGTTATTTCAATTGTCCAAACATGAGTAAGTCTCTTCCACAATAATTCCAACTATTGGCTGCCCAGACTTTCTGGATGACAGAAATGGAGAATACTCATCTTTGACAGCATGATTTTCCTCATTCTAAGATGGCAATCTACCTTGGTGTCTCTTCTTTTCACCCTTTGGTCACACCTCAGCCCTCTGAAGCATACCCATAAGTCTTTCCCACTTCAAGACACCCCACAGTGGTCTCTTTTGACCCTTGTACACACAATCTGGTATTTAATCTCTCAGAATTCTTGTCCTGGCACCCTGGTCATTCCAATTGGTTACTGCTAATCCTGTCATAGGATGTGAAGAGCTGACTCTTTGGAAAAGATCCTGATATGGGGAAGGTTGAGGGCAAGAGGAAAAGGGGGCAACAGAGGATGAGATGGTTGGATGGCATCACTGACTCAATGGACTCAGGGAAATAGTGAAGGACAGGGAAGTGTGGCATGCCGCAGTTTATGGGGTCACAAAGAGACACAATTGAGCAACTAAACAACAGTCCTGTCATCTGGAGTGCACAGCCCAAACTGGCATTCCAGCAGAGGTTTGGCCTTCTCCTTGGAGCACTTGATTAAGCATCAGAACTTCAATAAAAAAGGGATACAATTACATTCATTTGATACATTCTGCAAATCAGTTTTTCCATTGAGAATGTCCTGACTTCCAATGAGTCCAAAATAAGGGATTTTTTTTCCTCTGCTGTTTCTCTCTCAAGAGTCCAGATTATCTATTCAAGGCGTCCTGAGCTGTGAAAGTCAAAAGAAAACAAAACTAAAGTTGCCTATGAATCACCCCCAGGAATACAGAGCTAAATAGCCCAATATCATCAGGTGCTGCTGCTGTTGTCTGAGTCGCTAAGTCATGTCTGACTCTTTTGCAACCGTGTGGACTGCAGCCCACCAGGCTGTTTCATCCATGGGATTTCCCAGGCAAGAACACTGGAGTGGGTTGCCATTCCTTGTCCAGGGGGTCTTCTCAGCCCAGGGATGGAACCCAAGTCTCTTGCACTGGCAGGCAGATTCTTTACCACGAAGCCATCAGGGAGGCCCTATGATCAGGTGTCCTATTTGCTCAATTTAAAAACTACTGAAAAGCAAACTGAAAAAGAAATTGGAAAAACGAGCTGGAAAAGTTTCCTAGCATAATGAAGTTTCTTTTATGGTCTCCTCTCTGAGGAGAAATTGAAAATAGATCATCCTTGTGAAGTACAGAAAAGATTATTTTAAAAGTCCCTACTTTTGAGACAAAGCCCTAAATTTACTAGCAAGATCTTTACTAGGCCAGATTTCAAAACTATTTCCTTAATACTCTTTTAATGCTCAGGATTTACTAGGGGAAGCAGTGCATTTTGATGGTGGAACGGCAGAGGAGAGAGAGAGAAGAGGTCCCTCGACATTCGGTGGGGGGGCCCAATAAGCCGGCAGTCCTAATGGTGGGCAGAAGCAAGAGCCAAGCTCATTATGGGAACCTTGGGCAGTAGTTTGGGTGCTACCTGGGCCCCCAGGTGAACAATTCACCACTGCTCTCAAGCTGCATTTTGTAATGAGACAAAGAGATTTTACCCCCTTAGAAGCTGGGTGTTTTGGTTTCACACCTTCTCGTTTGGGTGTTCTTTCTTTGGCCATCAACAAGGACTGATTGAAAAGAAAAACTCAGAGATTTCAATTACTGTTAATGTTGCCTAAGCGTTTTCACTCTCACAGTCTAGGGCTTTAGCTTTTTAATAAGTTTTCCATAATTATTACAAGATTTGGGTTTAATTCCAGCTGAGGATTTAATGGGACTCATTCTGACAAGATATCGGATATTGTCCCAGTAGATGTTCGTTTGGAAATGGGCCACTTGCAATTTTGAGTGTGCAGAGCTGTGCAAGATTAAAAGCACTGGCAGTATAATTTCCACCTTGTGTCCCAGGCTCTGTGGATTTGTAGCTCATCCAGGCTGTCCATCTGGGGAGCAAACAGCATGTACTCCTTGATGAGAAACTCTGGCCAACCGACCAGCTGTGAAAAAATAGATTACTCTTGTCATTTTTTTCACTTCTAGGTAATTTTCTGGGAGTAAAAATATAATTTCTTAGAAGGTGTGCAGTTAAAGCAAATCCTACGGATGCGTGTGATTTGTATTTAAAATTTCACTACACTTTTATTTGTTAAATTTAATTTTCAACAATATCCTGGTTGTGATAATATTTCCTCATTCAAAGAAGATGGAAAGGTTAGCTTCTGGTATTTGTGCACTAGGCAAGCACAGGAAGCAGAGGATGGAGGAGAAATAATGAAGGAGAAGGACGCGGCTCACAGGCTGAGCTGAGCACAGGGGAGTACGCTGTTGCTCTTATCACAGATAAAGGAGATAATGTGATGGGATTAAATAACTATTGGTAAAACAGACCTTCCTATTGCCCCCTCAAAAGCTAAAATGATAAATGCATCTTTTTAAACCTCTTAAACTTCATTTTTGTGAGAATTCAGAAGGTCACATTAAATGGATAATCAGGATAATTCTGGATCAGTTGAACTGAGGAGCTGAAAGAGGGACTATTAATAACAGTCTGAATTGTGATAGAATATGTGATGTCTAGAGGTGTACTGTGTTCACCATGCTACATGCTACATGTTCAGCCAGTGGAAGGACATGTGCCAAGGAGAATTAAACTGTTTTGTTTGTATTCAGTAGAGAGTTAATGTTATAACTGGAAAAGTAAAGAATTTGCAATAATACTTCTGCACTCTCTCTCTCTCTCTTTAGTCACTCAGTTGCGTCCTACTCTTTGCAATCCCATGGACTGCAGCCCACCAGGCTCCTCTGTCCATGGGGATTCTCTATGCAAGAATACCGGAGTGGGTTGCCATTCCCTTCTCTGAGGATCTTCCCAACTCAGGGACTGAACTAAGGTTTCCTGCATTGCAGACGGATTCTCTACCACTGAGCCATCAGGAATGTATATACTTCTGCACAGTGAATTACAAAATATGTAGACATAAACGAGTATTTCATGGTAACTTGCTATCTGGAGTTAAAGCATTACAGTGCTGTGCCTCATATAATCTTTTGTCCTGACCCAGAAATTAATTAAAAATAAAAAGAATCCCAAACAGGTGTTGGGTTGGTATTTTAAAAACACAATATATTAAAGTTACATATTATTTTCTTTATTTTGACATTGGCTATAGTTTATTGTACACTGGTATACACTTATACACATACACACACACACACATGCACAGACATAGAACTTATATTCAGAGTCTTTTCTTTTTCTACAGTTAAATAAAGGGACCATTTTTTACAATTAAATAAAGTAGTGATTTATTTCAATAAAAAGAAGCCAACAAACCAATAAGAATAAGAGGCAAAGATTCAACAGAACCTCCACAAAGAAGATACACTAATAGGTAATGAGCACATGAGAAGCTCAACTTCACGAGTTATTAGGGCAATGAAAACTAAAACTATAGTGAGATACCACTTCACATCCATTAGACTGACTTAAATTTAAAAGCCTGACATTACCAAGTGCTGATGAGGATACAGAACAATAGGAATTCTCAACAGTGCTATTGGGAATGCAAAATGGTTCAGTCTCTTTGGAAAATAGATTGGCTGTTTCTTATAAAACTTAAGTTTCATTTCTATATGAGCCAGCCATTCTACTCCTAGATATTTATTCAAGAGAAATAAAAAGAGATATCCACACAAAGACTTGAACGAATGTTTATAACAGCTCTACTCATAATAGTCAAAACNAGAATTAAACTGTTTTGTTTGTATTCAGTAGAGAGTTAATGTTATAACTGGAAAAGTAAAGAATTTGCAATAATACTTCTGCACTCTCTCTCTCTCTCTTTAGTCACTCAGTTGCGTCCTACTCTTTGCAATCCCATGGACTGCAGCCCACCAGGCTCCTCTGTCCATGGGGATTCTCTATGCAAGAATACCGGAGTGGGTTGCCATTCCCTTCTCTGAGGATCTTCCCAACTCAGGGACTGAACTAAGGTTTCCTGCATTGCAGACGGATTCTCTACCACTGAGCCATCAGGAATGTATATACTTCTGCACAGTGAATTACAAAATATGTAGACATAAACGAGTATTTCATGGTAACTTGCTATCTGGAGTTAAAGCATTACAGTGCTGTGCCTCATATAATCTTTTGTCCTGACCCAGAAATTAATTAAAAATAAAAAGAATCCCAAACAGGTGTTGGGTTGGTATTTTAAAAACACAATATATTAAAGTTACATATTATTTTATTTATTTTGACATTGGCTATAGTTTATTGTACACTGGTATACACTTATACACATACACACACACACACATGCACAGACATAGGACTTATATTCAGAGTCTTTTCTTTTTCTACAGTTAAATAAAGGGACCATTTTTTACAATTAAATAAAGTAGTGATTTATTTCAATAAAAAGAAGCCAACAAACCAATAAGAATAAGAGGCAAAGATTCAACAGAACCTCCACAAAGAAGATACACTAATAGGTAATGAGCACATGAGAAGCTCAACTTCACGAGTTATTAGGGCAATGAAAACTAAAACTATAGTGAGATACCACTTCACATCCATTAGACTGACTTAAATTTAAAAGCCTGACATTACCAAGTGCTGATGAGGATACAGAACAATAGGAATTCTCAACAGTGCTATTGGGAATGCAAAATGGTTCAGTCTCTTTGGAAAACAGATTGGCTGTTTCTTATAAAGCTTAAGTTTCATTTCTACATGAGCCAGCCATTCTACTCCTAGATATTTATTCAAGAGACATAAAAAGAGATGTCCACACAAAGACTTGAACGAATGTTTATAACAGCTCTACTCATAATAGTCAAAACCTGGAAACAACCCAAATGTCCATCACCAGATGAATGGCTAAATAAACTGAGGTAAACTCAACCAATGGAATATTATTCAGAAACAAAGGAGGAACAAACTACTGATACACATAATGACATGGATGACTTGCAAAACCTTTATGCTGAGCCAGAGACTCTAGACAGCAAAGTAAACACGTGAAAGAAATGAAATCAATGATATAGTCATAACACTAGGTGTGATAGAACTGAATTTTCACATTAAAAGAGAGACAGAGTGTCCTTTTAGGATAAAAAACAAAATCCAACTGCACTCATCAACTAAAATAAAACAGTTAGTTTGAAACACCCCCTCTTTATGTTAGAGCAATGTAAGCAAACAAAAGCAGTGGCCGCAATATAAGTATTAAAGGACAGTAATTTAATATAGAGGATAAACTGTAGTTATCAAAGATATAGCTAATGAAGAAATTCAACAGCTATAAAGCTATCAACATAAAAAAGCAACTAGAAAAAAATATCAAAAATATGACCAATGAAGCGGAGTTTGATAAGCAAGACTAATAGTGAAAACCTTTAACAGTTAAACATATCTGATAAACCAAAAAAAAAAAAAAAAACATGAACACAGAGGAATTGAATGAAACAATAAATAAACTTGGTTTGTATGCATTTCTCAACAGAACATTGTCAATTAACTAAAATGTAAACTTTACAAAGCAAGACATATATATAAATTTGGCCACACTGCATGAGCATGTGGAATCTTAGTTCCCTGATCAGGGATCGAACCTGTGCCCCCTGCAGTGGAAATGCAAATTCTTAACCATTGGATCACCAGGGAAGTCCCTTATAAAATATTTTTAATGGATGTTTTAAAATTAGAATCTGTGCAAGCTACCTTCTCTGACCAAAACCAAATACTACTGGAAATAAATTATGACAGAGAGATTAAAGTAATATTCATCATGCGGAAATTAAGATGCACATACCTATATATAACTCTTAAGTCTCATAAGAAATCAAAAGATAAAAATTATCTAGAAAGCAATGAAAAAGAGAACTTTTTATACTCCAAATCCATTAGACACAGAAAAATGTATGCAAGCAACATAAAATGCCTTTATTTGAAGGTATGAAATAACATCAAGCAAAAAAAATCATAAAGGAAATCAGATTTACAATTAAAATGATATTGAAAAGTTACCAGGACTAGACAGGTTCACGGCTAAGCACAACTAGATATAGAAGAGTTTATTCCAGGGTGGTAAAAACTATTACAGATATAGGATAAAGACTATTTCTCAAAAGAATGTTTCCTCAGTTCATGTTATTAAATAACGGAGTGCAATTCTAACTAGAAAACTGTAAACCAATATAACACATAAGTAAAGGCGAAAATGTAAAAGAACATATTAGCAACTGAATTCAACACTGGAACTTAAGGATAACAATAGCATGTAACCAACTAAGGTATATACTAGGAATGCAACAGTGGCTGAATATGAAAAAATCTGTAACTATAATTCATCACGCCACTAAATTAAAGGGAGAAAACACCATAATCATACCAATATTTAATAAAAGAGCCTAAGATAAAATTAAGCTGCCATTAGTAACACAAAAGCTAAATCATAATAAAAGTTATTTTTCAGTGACTGAAAATATTACCCTAAATTATGCAACACTAAACTCACTTTAATTAAAGTCAGTAGCTAGACAACTGCCTGTTATTATATTTAGTATTTAATATTAACTTGAAGATTTAAGAGAATACAACACAGCAAGAAAATAAAATAATANGTAACTATAATTCATCACGCCACTAAATTAAAGGGAGAAAACACCATAATCACACCAATATTTACTAAAAGAGCCTAAGATAAAATTAAGCCGCCATTAGTAACACAAAGGCTAAATCATAATAAAGGTTATTTTTCAGTGACTGAAAATATTACCCTAAATTATGCAACACTAAACTCACTTTAATTAAAGTCAGTAGCTAGACTGAACTGCCTGTTATTATATTTAGTATTTAATATTAACTTGAAGATTTAAGAGAATACAACACAGCAAGAAAATAAAATAATAGATATAAATATGGGGGAAAAGGAAATGATATCTGTTGTGGTTGATTATAGGATTGTATACCTTAAATGGAGAAGGCAATGGTACCCCACTCCAGTACTCTTACCTGGAAAATCCCATGGATGGAGGAGCCTTGTGGGCTGCAGTCCATGGGGTCGCTGAGAGTTGAACACGACTGAGTGACTTCCCTTTCACTTTTCACTTTCATGCATTGGAGAAGGAAATGGCAACCCACTCCAGTGTTCTTGCCTGGAGAATCCCAGGGATGGCAGAGCCTGGTGGGCTGCCGTCTATGGGGTTGTACAGAGTTGGATACGACTGAAGTGAGACTTAGCATACCTTAAAAACCTAAGAAAGTCTAGCAAACTACTACTAAAATTAATGAAACATTTAGCAAAGAGCTTGATATCATGTAAATTACACTGAAGTCAATATCTCTAAATAAATGGAGAATCATGTGCTTGAATGAGAAGACAGAATTACCAACAAACTCCACAAATTAATATATAAATTGAATGCAATTGAAACTGAGATGAGAGGGCTTTTTAAATTACATTCACTTACCTTAAGTTTGTTGTTGTTCAGTCGCTCAGTGGAGTCTGACACTTTGTGACCCCGTGGACTGTAGCATGCCAGGCTTCTCGTTCCTTCACCATCTCCCAAAATTTGCTCACATACATGTTCATTGAGTCAGTGATACTATCCAACCATCTTATCCTCTATGCCCTCTTCTCCTTTAGACTTAAGAAAGAAAAAAAAAAAAAAGTTCAGGGACTTCTCTTGTGGTCCAGTGGTCAAGAGTCCACATTGCAATGCAGAGGGCCTGTGTATGATCCTTGGTCGATGAACTAAGATCCCAAATGCTGTGGAGCAACTAAGCCCAAGCCACAGCTATCATGCCTGTGCGCTCTGGAGCCCCTGTGCCACAAAGAAAGATCCCAAATGACCTAACAAAGTTCTCCAGGGCATCAACTAAGACCTGTGGGAACGAGATAATAATTATTTTTTTTAATCTTGAAAGAATAATTATTTTAAAGTCCAAAAGAAACTAAGAAAAATATGAAGAGATGACATGTCTGACCACATGTTAGAGCTTACTTCTGTTCTATCAAAATCCAAATAGTATCATAGCAGCACTGAAATATTCACTGGGAGATTAGTGTAACAGAGCATCCACAACCTGATCTCTCTATATTTAGAGAGGATTAAATATGTATCATTACTTCAGGTTAGCAAGGAAAGAATGGAAGGTTTAAATGGTATAGACCTAACTGGCTCTACATCTGGAAGAAAATGCAGGAGGACTTCTCTCTTTATTTATTGCAACTTAAATAAAAATAAAATTCATATAAAAACTAAAATACAAAAAAATGCAATAAATCTAGGAGACTACATATTTAATCTAGAGGGTTAATAATAGAGGAAGAAAACCCAGAGATAATAAAAGAATGGGGGGATTCCTTGTTGGTCAAGGGATTAAAGCTCTGTGCTTTCACTGTCAAGGGCACAGGTTCAATCCCTGGTGAGGAACTAATATCCCACAAGTCATGCAGGATGACTAAAAAAATGCAGGCTACCCTGGTGGCTGAGACACTAAAGAGTCCTCCTGCAATGCAGCAGACTGGGTCAAGAAGATTCCCTGGAGAAGGGAATGGCTACTCACTCCAGCATTCTTGCCTGGAGAATCCCATGGACAGAGCAGCCTGATGGGCTA
>SJYW01050638.1:945030-977309 GCA_006410735.1 Raphicerus campestris
AGTATCATAGCAGCACTGAAATATTCACTGGGAGATTAGTGTAACAGAGCATCCACAACCTGATCTCTCTATATTTAGAGAGGATTAAATATGTATCATTACTTCAGGTTAGCAAGGAAAGAATGGAAGGTTTAAATGGTATAGACCTAACTGGCTCTACATCTGGAAGAAAATGCAGGAGGACTTCTCTCTTTATTTATTGCAACTTAAATAAAAATAAAATTCATATAAAAACTAAAATACAAAAAAATGCAATAAATCTAGGAGACTACATATTTAATCTAGAGGGTTAATAATAGAGGAAGAAAACCCAGAGATAATAAAAGAATGGGGGAATTCCTTGTTGGTCAAGGGATTAAAGCTCTGTGCTTTCACTGTCAAGGGCACAGGTTCAATCCCTGGTGAGGAACTAATATCCCACAAGTCATGCAGGATGACTAAAAAAATGCAGGCTACCCTGGTGGCTGAGACACTAAAGAGTCCTCCTGCAATGCAGCAGACTGGGTCAAGAAGATTCCCTGGAGAAGGGAATGGCTACTCACTCCAGCATTCTTGCCTGGAGAATCCCATGGACAGAGCAGCCTGATGGGCTACAGTCCATGGGGTTGCAAAGAGTTGGGCATGACTGAGCGACTAACAATAGAAGGACAGGTGAACCTGCACCATACATAACTGTTAAACATTTTTACGCAAAAAGATAACATAAACAGAGTCCACAAAAATATACAGAGAGATGTGAGGATATATTGGCAACAGAAGTGAGAAATGGAAGGTTAATATCTGTAACACATAGAGATCTTTCTAAATTAATGGAAAAGATAAATATCCCAATAGAAAAATGGGCAAGAAATATAGAAAGATAGTTTATACAGAGAAAAGTCAAAATACTGCAAACATATAAAAAGATGCTAAACCTCATTCAAAATAAGAGAAAACAATAATCAATAAAATGTTATTTTCTATCTAGTGAAAAGGCAAAGATGAGAGGAAAATGGATTTATTTCTCATTATTGACAAAAATATTAATTGTTAGCTTTTTTAAAACAATCTGGCAGCACTTATATAAAGTAAAATACCTTGTAAATCAACTATATTTCAATCAATTTTTGAAAAAGTTGAATGATTGACCAACAAAATTTGAGCCATTACTGATTAAAAAACAAAAATATCTACAGACGTTGCCTTAGCAATTCTATACCTCAGAATCTCCCCTAATAAGAACACTAATACACAAAAATGCATTTGCAAGAAGGTTTCCAACACCTGTAATTGCATTTATGGTCCACCTGGATAATTTGGGACAATCTCTCCACCTCAGGACCTTTATTTAATCACATCTGCAAAGACCACTTTACCAAATATAATATTACTATGGGTTCCAGGGATTAGGACTTGATACCTTTGGGAATGTTATTCAGTCTACTACAAACACTGTGCTAGAATAAATAAGTAAAATTTTTATGGAGGATAATTTGTTAAACTATTTAAGTTGTTTAAAATGTATATTGTTGTTCAGTCACTCAGTCATGTCTGACTCTTTGTGACCCCACAGACTGCAGCATGCCAGGCCTCCCTGTCCTTCACCATCTCCCAGAGCTTGCTCAAGCTTATATCCATTGAGTAGGTGATGCCATCCAACCATCTCATCCTCTGTCATCCCCTTCTCCTCCTTCCTTCAATCTTTCCCAGCATCAGGGTCGTTTCTAGTGAGTTGGCTCTTTGCATCAGGTAGCCAAAGTATTGAAGCTTCAGTTTCAGCATCAGTCCCTCCAATGAATATTCAGGATTGATTTCCTTTAAGACTGACTAGTTTGATCTCTGGTCCAAGGGACTCTCAATAGTCTTCTCTAACACCATAGTTTGAAATGTATGTATCTTTAATGAAAAAAATCATTGCTAGAGATTTATTCTAATAAAATAATTCTTTCAATTAATACTTAACTTACACAATCATATGAACATGGATATTTAGCCAAAAGAATTATTTATAATAATAAAAATTCAGAAAAGGCATAACTTTGCTAGCATGGGAAGTAAGTGCAATTGTACTGTAGTTTGAATATTCTCTAGTATCTCCTTTCTGTGGGAGTGAAATGAAAACTGACCTTTTTCACTGAGCCACACACACAAACACACACACGCACACNTTTTCAATTAATACTTAACTTACACAATCATATGAACATGGATATTTAGCCAAAAAATTATTTATAATAATGAAAATTCAGAAAAGGCATAACTTTGCTAGCATGGGAAGTAAGTGCAATTGTACTGTAGTTTGAGTATTCTCTAGTATCTCCTTTCTGTGGGAGTGAAATGAAAACTGACCTTTTTCACTGAGCCACACACACACACGCACACACACACAAAGCTGAGCTCAGTTTTCCAAATTTGCTGGCATATTAAGTGTAGCACTTTAACAGTATCATCTCATAGGAACTGAAATAGCTCAGCTGGAATTCCATCATCTCCACTAGCTTTGCTTGTAGTGATGCTTCCTAAGGCCCACTTGACTTCCCACTCCAGGATGTCCGGCTCTTGGTGAATGATCACAGCATCGTGGTTATCCGGGTCACTGGCGTTATTTCATTCTTTTTATGGCTGAGTACTATTCTGTTGTATACATGTACCACATCATCTTTACCCATTCATCTGTCCATGGACATTTAGGTTGTTTCTATGACTTGGCTATTGTGAGTAGTGCTGCTGTGATCCTAGGTGTGAATGTATCCTTTTTAATGACAATTTTAGACAAGAATTTTTAGATGGTTATTATAATTAGTCTGAATGAAGCAAGATAAAATGTGCTCACAAAAAATAAAGGAAATCAAAGAAATAGAAAAGTTAAAAGAACCAAGTGGAAAACTGAGAGCTGAAAAATTTAGTATCTGAAACAAAGTATTCAGTTGACTCAATTGACAATCAAATGCAGATGACAGAGGAAAGCGTATGTAAACTTGAAAACAAATCAGTAGAAATTGTCCAATGGAAAGAATAATAGAGGGGAAAAAATCTGAAAACAAACAGCAGAACCTTAGAGACATGCTAGATAAAATCAAACAATCTTAGCTATGTGTGAATGAAATCACGAGAGAGGAAAGAGAAAATAAAGCAGAAAGAAATCTTAAAAATAATGGCTTAAAATTTCTCAGTTTCATGACTAGCAGAATTTATAGATACAATATGCTAAATGAATACCAAGCAGAGTGAAAATAAGCCTATATCAAGGCTTGTTGTAGTTAAGCTTTCAAAAACTAAAGTTAAACTGCACATCTTATAGGCAAGAGAAAAAGTCACATTATATAGAGATAAAAAATGAATTACATTATTAATAGCTGACTTCCCATCAGAAACCACACAAACCAGAAAAAAAAGTGGAACAATAATTTTAAAGTGCTGGGGAGAAAAAGGAAAACAAAACCTGTTAAGCCAAAATTCTATATCCAGCAAAAATANAAAAAATGAATTACATTATTAATAGCTGACTTCCCATCAGAAACCACACAAACCAGAAAAAAAAGTGGAACAATAATTTTAAAGTGCTGGGGAGAAAAAGGAAAACAAAACCTGTTAAGCCAAAATTCTATATCCAGCAAAAATATCCAAAAATGAAGATAAAATAGAGATATTTTCAGATAAAAGAAAAAGAGAAAAAAACTCTCACTGTCAGATTTCCATTACTGTAAATTCTCACAAAATTTCTTGAAGCTGAAGGACAATAATGTAGGATGAAAAGTTATATTTTCCAAAAAAGAAAAAGCATCAGAAATGTTACATGTATAGGCATATGAAAAAGATTTTCTTTGCTTTTTGCTTTTCTACTTTTTTTTAAATAAACCATAAAAATGTGTAAAGCAAAAAACCAAAACATTATTTTATGGGGCCCATCACATATGTAGTACTAACTTATAAAAATACATATTAAAAAGTATGAAGCATAAAAGATGGGGGATGGAGAGTTTCAAGTTTTCTGTATTTTACATGAAGCAGCACGATGTTAACTATAGGTAGACTATGAAAAGTTAAGGATTTTTAATGCAATTCCCAAAGCTGGCCACTGAAATAACACAAGGAAGTGTAGTTAAAAATCAACAGAACAAAATAGAAATCCCAGAGATAAATCCACACACCTATGGACACCTTATCTTTGACAAAGGAGGCAAGAANAAAAAAAAAAAAACCCTGAAAAGATGCTTCACATCACTTACTATGGGAGAAATGAAAATAGAAACTTCAACGAGGTATCACCTGAGACCAGTCGGAAGGCACATCCTCAAAAAGACCACAAAGAGTTGTTTGGGGGGATAATGAATACATGGAAATGTGTAGCTGAGTCTCTCTGTTGTACATCTGAAACTATCACAGTATTGTTAATTGGCTATACTCCAGTATAAAGTAAAAAGTTAAAAAAAAGTCTACAGAAAGTCAATGAAGGAGACAGCGTGGAGAAAAGGAAAAACCTCCTATGCTTTTGGGAGAGAATGTAAATTGATAACAGTCCCCATGAACAACAGTATGGACATCCGTTAAAACACTACAAATAGAGCGACAGCATGATCTGGCCTTCTCGCTCGGATCTCTATGAGGATGAAAAACCATACTTAGCTAATACACGTGCATGCCAAAATTCACTGCAGCACTATTTAGATTAGCAAAAAAAAAAAAAAGAACATCCAAAATGTCCATAGTTGATAGGTGGCTCAAGAAGCTGTAGTATGCCTACACAATGGAATGTGACTCGGCCATTAAATAGAATGAACTAATGCCTTGTTAGCAACACTGATGGACCTGGAGATGATCATCCTAATGGAAGGAATTCATACAGAAAAGGACACAAAATCTAGCATATCACTTATGGGTCGAATGGAAAAATCAGTACAAGTGAATGCATCCAGGAAACAGAAACAGACTCACAGTCTTAAAAAAGAAACTTCTGGTTACCAAAGGGGAATGGTGGATGGGGGAGGGATAAGTTAGCATGCTGGGTCCCAAGACTGGCCTGGAGCGGGGCTCAGGGAGCTGGGAAGGATGTGCCAGCAATGGAGCCTTGTACATGGACTGTCTGGTCCTCTGTGGATGGAACCTCGGTCTCCACATCCAGCCGGGCCCTCCTACTGCTCTACCGCACTTAAGGAATGGTGGACCCGCTGGACTGGATGAGCTTTAAAAACTGTCCCCACCTGAGAAGTACAACCAGGGAAGGCAATGGCACCCCACTCCAGTACTCTTTCTTGCCTGGAAAATCCCATAGACGGAGGAGCCTGGTAGGCTGCAGTCCACGGGGTCGCTAAGAGTCGCACACGACTGAGTGACTTCACTTTCACTTTTCACTTTCATGCATTGGAGAAGGAAATGGCAACCCACTCCAGTGTTCTTGCCTGGAGAATCCCAGGGACAGAGGAGCCTTGTAGGAGGCCGTCTATGGGGTCGCACAGGGTCGGACATGACTGAAGCCACTTAGCAGCAGCAGCAGCAGAGAAGTACAACACCCTCAGCATCGCCAGGACCACAGCTTTCTCTAGAACTCCTGCTGCCAGAGGAAACTGCGTGCAGCATGAGGAAGCGCTGCCGCCTTGGAGATGTTTTCTGTAACAACTTGAAAACCAGAGCCTTTATGTCACTTCTCATGAGAGGCAGAGACAATACTCTGCTGACAAATGTCCGTATAGTCAAGGCTATGGTCCTCCCTGCAGTCACATGTGGTTGTGAGAGCTGGACCATAAAGAAGGCAGAGCACCAAGGAATTGATGCTTTGAACTGTGGTGCTGGAGAAGACTCCTGAGAGCCCTTGGACAGTAAGGAGATCAAATTAGTCAATCTTAAGGGAAATCAACCCTGAATACTCACTGGAAGGATGAATGCTGAAGCTCCAGTATTTCAGTCACCTGCAAACAGCTGGCCCACTAGAAAAGTCCCCAATGATGGGGAAAGATTGAGGGCAGAAAAGAGGATGTCAGAGAATGAGATGGCTGGATGGCATTACTAATTCAATGGACATGAACTTGGGCAAACTTCAGGAGATGGTGAGGGACAAGGAGGCCTGGAATGCTGCAGTCCATGGGGTCACAAAGAGTTGGACACGACTGAGTGACTGAACAACAATATTCACAAAGCCTGTGGTGCTATAAAGGATATCTGACCTCAAGTAATGTCCTGACATAATCAAAGAACAAGTCAAAACGTGGTGGATCTTAGAGAATGCAATCTCAAGAGGTACATTTAAGGTATACGGTTTTGTTTTGAAACCACCTGAAAAGGTGTTCCACATCACTTACTATGGGAGAAATTAAAATGGAAATTTCAACAAAGTATCACCTCACACCAGTTGGAATGCACATCCTCAAATATAACACAAATAGTAGTTTGGGAAAGAATGAATGGACACATGGAAATGTATGACTGAGTCTCTCCATTGTGAAACTATCTCAACATTTTTAATTGGTTATAATCCAACATAAAGTAAAAGGTTAGAGAAAAAATACTACCAGCAGTACATGTGGGAGAGGGCAAAAAGAAAAAGGATCCTCTTAAGCTGTTTTGGACAATTCAAATTGGTTACAGTCACACTGGAGAATAGATGGAGTTTCCTTAAAATCTTAATATCAGCAACCACATGATCTGGCCTTCTCACTCCTGTCCCTCTAATCAGAGAAAAACCATACTTCAAAAAGATGCATCCCAACATCTTCTGCAGCAATATTTACATTATCNAGTACATGTGGGAGAGGGCAAAAAGAAAAAGGATCCTCTTAAGCTGTTTTGGACAATTCAAATTGGTTACAGTCACACTGAAGAATAGGTGGAGTTTCCTTAAAATCTTAATATCAGCAACCACATGATCTGGCCTTCTCACTCCTGTCCCTCTAATGAGAGAAAAACCATACTTCAAAAAGATGCATCCCAACATCTTCTGCAGCACTATTTACATTATCCAAACAGGAAGTATGCAAAATATCCATGGAGGATGGATGGGTATAGAAGGTGAGTTATAATATATGCATAATGGAATATAACTGAGCTATAAAAAGAATGAACTAATGCCTTTGTCAGCAACATGGACAGACCTGGAGATGATCACAGGAAATGACGGAAGTCAGGTAGAGAAAGATAAAATGTCTATGACATCACTTATGCGTGAAATCTGAAAACTGATACAAAGGAATTCATCTACAAAACAGGAACAGATTCATGAACTTCTAGAACAAACTTTCAGTTACCAAAGGGGAAAGGTGGATCAGAATGAGGGATAAATTAGTTCACTGGGATTAACATATCCACAATAATACATATACATATATATTGGTGACTGTTGTTCAGTTACCAAGTCCTGTCTGACTCTTTGCCATCCCATGGACTGCAGCATGCCAGGCTTCCCTGTCCTTAACTATCTTCCTGAGTATGCTCAAACTCATGTCCATTGAGTCAGTGATGCCATCCAACCATCTCATCCTCTGCTGCCCTCTTCTCCTGCCTGCAGTCTTTCCCAGCATCAGGGTTGTTTCCAATGAGTCGGATTTTTCACATCAAGTGGCCAAAGTACTGAAGCTTCAGCTTCAGCATCTGCCCTTCCAATGAATATTCAGGGTTGATTTCCTTTAGGATTAACTAACTTGATCTCCTTGCAGTACAAGGGACTCTCAAGAGTCTTCTCCAGCACTACACTTTGAAAGCATCAGTTCTTCAGCGCTCAGCCTTCTTTATGGTCCAGTTCTCACATCCGTACATGACTACTGGAAAAACCATAGTTTTGACTATAGGTGTCTTTGTTGGCAATGTGATGTCTTTGCTTTTTAATACATTTTGTGTGTGTGTGTGTATTATATATATATATGTATACACACACACACACAGACAACAGATAACCTACAAAGACCTACAGTATAGCATAGGGAATTCTACTCAACACTGTAATCGCCTATATAGAAAACTATCTGAAGAAGAATAGATATATCTGTATGTTTAACTGAAACAGGTGACTGTACACTGAAAATTAACTAGACATAAACTCACTGCATTCCAATATACAATAAAAAGTAACTTTGAAAAGAGAAGAAAAGAAAGGGCACCATATTCCCCCCAGGCCTGGGTGAGCTGGGCTGCCGTCGCATCCCTGGGGGGATATGTCAGCAAATGAGCTACCCTTGGATCTGCAGTGCCTGGTCCCCTCTGGATGGGACCACAGATTCATGATGTAGGTGATCCTCTATCAACTGAGCCAAGCCTAGTGAACCCAAAGGGTGGTGGAACTGTTAGGCAGGAAAAGCTCTGAAAAGTCTCCTTGTCTCCATGGCTCCTGGTCCACGGGGTCCTGACTTAAAGCCGGCTTCCTTAGAGTCGCCCCACCTACTGACCACAGCCCTCTCACCCTCAGCGAAGCACCTCTGCAGGTCTTGGGATTGCTCTGGGATGGGAGACAGGTGAAGGGCGGGGTCAGAAGTAGTGAGACACAAGCCTTTGGGTGTTGTTCTGGCTCTGTGCTATCTAATTTACAACACAGGAACACAGCATTTGCTAAGGTCCTGGTTGCCCCAGTAACCAGAGATCCCCACAAAGAAATCCTACTGTCTTGCAGCTGTTTCCTGCAACTGCAACTTTCAAGTTGGCTCTTAAGGGCACTTAAATATTCATAAGGACTGCAGGGTGGTAAATAAATAGATCTTACCCCAAGAAATATCCCAGGGTAGGACACTGAATAGGAATTCGAAAGCGGGCAGATTTTGAAGAAGCCAATTTCAAGAGGTAAATTTTACTATAACTATCAAAAACAGAGAAAACACACACAAAAATGTATTCCACATCACTAACAAGCAGAGACATGCAAATCAAAACTAAAGCTATGCACCACCTCGCACGAGTCAGAGTGGCTTTCATCACAAAGTCTATAAACAACAGGATAGAGCGTGGAGAAAAGGGAACCCTCCAACACTGTTGGTGGGAACGTAAATTGCTAACAGACACTATGGAGAACAGTATCAATTCAGTTCAGTTCAGTCGCTCAGTCGTGTCTGACTCTTTGCGACCCCATGAATCGCAGCACGCCAGGCCTCCCTGACCATCACCAACTCCCGGAGTTCACCCAAACTCATGTCCATCGAGTTGGTGATGCCATCCAACCATCTCATCCTCTGTCATCCCCTTCTCCTCCTGCCCTCAATCTTTCCCAACATCAGGGTCTTTTCAAATGAGTCAACTCCTCGCATCAGGTGGCCAAAATATTGGCGCTTCAGCTTCAACATCAGTCCTTCCAATGAACACCCAGGCCTGAATATAAAGGTTCCTTAATAAAGTAAAAATCAAGCCACCCTATGATACAAAGAAAATCATAATTTGAAAGGACACCTGAACCCCAATATTCATCGCAGCACCATTTCCAGTACCCAAGACATGGAGGCAATTCAAAAATTGGTTTTTCCCTATGAAAGTGAAAAGTGTCATCATGGATCAGTTTTATCACAATCTAATTACTAGTGTATGAGATGGCATTTTCAGTTTTCATTAAGTGGGTATGTTTACACATGCACAAGGACACATATATATAAATACAATGAAGTGACAACCTTCATAACAAGGCAAAAAATTCCAATTTTAGATTACAGTTTCAATGAAACCTTGAAAATAAGTTCCCAGCGTCTATAAGTCCACATCAGTGCAAAACCAGCCCATTAACGGAATTAAAATAAAAAACAAAATAAAAACTACCTCATCAGGATCTAGCATGTGAACATCAAATGGGAAAAGAATATTTCACCTATGTTATTCATTTTATACTTTGCTGGTTTGTTTTATTAATTAGATGGTTATTTGATTTAATTTGATTGCAACCGGAAAACAGTGGACCGAAGGACAGGCCCAGTTTAGTGGGGTTGGTCCACTTTAAGGGTCAGTTCAGGGCACTGCTGTGCTGAGTCCACTGTCTGTGCAAAAACTCATCAGCCAGAAGGACCAACAATCAGATTGACTCTGCCGTGTCCAATTTGCAGGCGTTGCCACGACACTGCTTTTGGCAAGAAGAGCTCACTTGTTCAGCTTCTCCACAGTTTTACTTTTATTCTAGTTGGTAAGCTTTCTTCCACAGAGGAGAAAAACCAAGAGTGGAAAGAAGGGATTACACTTTTTTTTAAGTTCAATTACAAGAACTTGACAACACAAGGATGGATCAAAAGGGAGATTTTAACAGGGCAATTGATTCTTTTCTTTCACTGTGGGGAATGGCTACCATTGGTGACTCATTAAGATAGACAGTGTCCACTCTATTTAGTTTCTGCCAGAAACCAAAATCCACATTCAACACGATAACAAAAAAAGTCTGTGTAGTCTTTACCAAAATGCCAACAATACAGTATGTCCCTGGGCCACGTAACTACTGGATTTCAGGCTGGTGGACATGTTTTAGGAAAGGCCTGAGAACCATTCTGAGTTACTGGAAGTGCAGGGCTGTAAGCCTCTTGATCTGAAAGTGTGATATTGATGTCTTCAGAGAAGAGACTCTCATACTGCAAAATGGGTTGAATGACAGAAAGCTCATTCAAGGCTTATGACACTGTGGCTTACACCTAGCTATCTCCTGGGTGCTTCTATAAGAACAAGTTCTGAATATAATACATGATGACCTTTGTCAGTGAAGTAATTCCCACTTCAACTGAATTTGGGAATTTATCATTTCCTACTGTGTAGGTCTTATGACCAGTATATTCTTCTGTCAAAAATATGACTTATTGGGTAATAAGCCTGGACTTCTCTCTGTATAACCAGTCAAATGGACAAGCACATTTAGAACTACACTTTGTGAAAATGAATCAATTTTGCAAGTTCAGTTGATCCCAATTTTTTAAATCAACTGAACTTTCCAAAATTTGGTGAATTATATTCAAACTATATCATTACATTTAAAAATACTCAGTATTGATTTTTATTTAGAAAAATCCAGAAAATGAACTGAAAACTGGCTCTTCAGTTCTTGTGAAATTAAGACCTGTTCAGCTGCTACCAATGCCTTACTCCAGGTTCCAAGGTGAGCAACTTTGCTGCAACTTTGATCAGAGACTAGAAAAGAGCATTGCAAGAAAGCTCCCTGTAAAAGGGATTTGGGAAATACTATAAACAACTTCTATCCCCATGGAAATTCATGTTGCAAATTAATACATTAAAGACTCTGAACCCAGAAATAACCCCCATGCAAACCTTTGCTTAATCTGGTGTTCTCATTACTAAAAATCCATATTTGAGAAACACCAGCTAACCATAAAGGTGGTATCTAGAATACAAGATACAATATAGATATAATATAAGCCATATAGGTAATTTTAAATTTTCTTATAGCCATGTAAATATAAAAAAAGAGTTGAGATTAATTTATTAACCTATTTCATTTAGGTCAATCTATCCAAAATATTTCAACATAGAATCAGAATAAAATAATTAAAGAAATATATTTTTTTAATAAACCTTTAAACTTCAGTGTTTGTTTTACATGTAACTAGTGGCTACCTTACTGAACACTGCACATATAGAAGATTAATGATGCTATTAAATTAATGTTTAAAATGTCATATTTAACAAATTGATTTTAACAACAACTAATCATAGGATCATTACATATTAATAATGATTATTTAGACAATAGTACTAGGTTGAAATGTAATTCTCATTTACAAGTGAAATCAGAATTGTCCATGTCCAGTGACTTTATGAAGATAGGGATTTTTATGTACTTTGTTTATTGCTATCTCCACAGCACCACAGCACCAGGCATATAGGAGATGCCCAGTAAATATCTGTGAAATATATGCCAGCATCACTTAGGAGAAGATCATGTCTTTATCAAATGATCAGCAAATGCTTAAGGTGTGCTTTATTCAACTAAACAAACTATGTACTATTCAGGGTACTGACTATGCATTGTTTACTAAGAGTTGAATAGTTACAGAATTAAATAAATCCTCAAAGTAACTGAACAGCAGGGGTTAGCAATTTTTTTTTTTTTTTCTGTAATGATCCGGATAGTAAGTAGTTTAGCTCCTCCGGACCATGGGGTCTCTTATGCAAATACTCAACTTTGCCTTAGGAGCACAAAAGTAGCCATAAGCAATGTATAATTAAATAGGCAAGGCTGTGTTCCAATAAAGCTTTATTTGCCGAGACACTGCAGGTCAGATTTGGCCTAAGAGCTGTAGTTTGCCAACCTCTGGTATATACAGTACAGTAAGTAACTCAGATACATTAAACCTAATTATAACCCCATTGATAATAATTACAGAAAATAGGAAACACCTAACAATTAAAGAATAAATTTAGAAAAGAAATGGGCAGAAATCATAGTAAGAAACATTTAAAATTCTACTAAAATACATATATATTGATACATTTTTCTGTATTATATATATTATCCCTGGTTGGTTGGTTTAGTTGCTAAATCGTGTCCAACTTTTGCGACCCCATGGACTGTAGCCTGCCAGGCTCCTCTGTCCATAAGATTCTCCAGACAAGAATACAGGAGTGGATTGCCATTTCCTTCTCTAGGGGATCTTTCCCACCCAGGGATGGAACCCAAGACTTCCTGCATTGTAGGCAGATTCTTTACTGTCTTGTTCTGAAATGCCTACCATAGCTGGCAGCTATACAAAATTGGCAGCTATAAATCCAGTCAATAAATTTATCCATCTCATTAAGACAGGCTGGGATCTGGGACCTGGAACTCTTTATAACAGTGTGTGTACCTGGACAAAAGTCTCTTTGAGCAACAAAATACAAAGAAACTATAAGGGACTGAAAATAACTGTATAGCATGTGCAGCTGGGGCAAATGATGAACAACAAGGTACAAAAAGGCAAAAGCCCCACTGCCTCTTCTGAGATACTGGGAGCAAAAGGAGGGTAGTACGCATGGTCCATGCACAAGGCACCTCCAAAGAGGTGAGCAGAAGACACAAGCCACCCCTCTCTCTGGCCCAACCCACCATTTTGCCCCTATCCTCACCCCACTTAAGGGACCAATTCACCCCTTCTGGGGAGTGACCAAGGGAGTCTGTTACTTGTTCTTGCTCCCTTATGCTCCCTCTTGCTCCCTCATAAATCCTTGCCTGAATTCCTTACTTGTCCTTTTATCAATTTCTACTAAAGAGTCCAAGGATCCAGGCTGGTAACATTATCATCAGGGAAATAATAGACAACCTGGTCTAATGTTTGCCAAAAAAAAAATCACAATGCCTCATATTTAAGAAAGCATTTGCATCAAAAAAAAATGTGTTTAAGCAACATTCATTAATTCAATGGGCAATTGTTGAGCCAGGGCACAATTTAAGGTGGTAGGAATACAGCAAAGGTCAACACAAGCGTGATTCTCGGTCCCCATGGAATCTGTGCTCCAGGGGGAAAGGGACCAAACAGTAAACAAACAAGGTCATTACAATATAATTTTCTCCATATCAATAAATGTCTTAAATATAAACAATGATGTAATCTTTTATGGCAATTACCTGGCAGCCGCTTTAGACCAGGTGCTTAGGAATAGCTTTTCTGAAGAGGTGACTGTCTGCATGCTGCCTCAGATGGTGAGACTAAACCCTGTCTATGGTACTGCCTTAGTCCACTGCTCTAATGAAAAATCAAAAGAGAAAACAATACTAATTTGGCCTGACTTGAACACTCTAAGTTAAAAATAAGTCATCAGGGCTTCCGTGGGGGCTCAGTGGTAAAGAATCCACCTGCCAATGCAGGAGACTTGGGTTTGATCCCTGATCCAGGAAGATTCGATATTTTGTGGAGCAATTAAGCCTGTATACTGCAATTATTGAGCCGATGTTCAAGAGTCCAAGAGTCACAAATACTGAACCCACAGGCCACAATTACTGAAGCCCATGCACCCTAAAGCCTGTGCTATGCAAGAAGAGAAGCCACCAAAATGAGAAGCCTGTGCATTGCATTGCAACTAGAGAGTAGCCCCTGCTCACAACTAGAGAAAAACCACTCAGTCACAAAGTCCTACCACAGCCAAAAAATAAAATTTTAAAATCATATATATGATTTAATTTATATATAAATTATAGATTTATATGTAACTGAATGTATATTATTATACATAATATAACTTATAATATATGTTAATATATTTATATAATATTATCATATATTATATAATTAAAGAATGAGTCATCACAACTTTTTCCCAATCATTCAGAAATAGTCATTTTTAATTACTTCTGATCCAGGTCAAGCTTATTAACCATTCTTTTTTATCCCCGTCTTTTGAAAACTGAGACACTAACCCCTCTCTAGGATTCTAGAAATTCTCCCGCACTCCATGATTTCTCAAACAATATCACCAACAACCACAGTTCTTTAATCAGGGTCATGAAATAGGAGCTGCCTATTACTTTAGATCTGGGCTCTTATAAAAGCCCTTGCACTTTTCTCCAGATTTCTCTTGGACTTTAATTCTTTATTATTGTGTTTTTGTCTGTCCTTCTCGCTTAAAGATCATTCTTCATGAGGAAAAAAGAAGTGAAATCAAAGCAAAATCAAAGCCCTTTAAGAAATAAGCTTTCATTTGTTCTTTTCTATGAGTTTTTTTTTTTAATCTTTTGAGGCAAATTTGCTTTCTCTTCAACTCTGATTATTTGCATAAATAGATCATTCATTGTCAGATCAATGTTTATTATGATCACTCACACACACATGTACACCCCAAACTAATTTCAAAGATAGAAAATTCATCAAAGAAGCCAATACAGCTAAAGTTTTATTCACTCCAGTGGCCTTGTATGACTTTTCCCTAATTACAACAAAATGCCTGGTGGGCACAATATGCCTCCAGAAATATTTTTATTCTTTTTTTTTTTTAGCATGAGTTTTATTAGTTGAAACAAAGCACTATGATCTTTCTGTGTCTCTCTGGAGCTTTCTTTCTTTTTGACTTGATACTTTATTAAGATAAAAGGTGAACAGATTTTCCTTCATTTCTCTTTCTTACAAAAGCTCATAAGACGTACCCAAAGGGCAATATATTTGGCCTTAGGGAAGTGGCTGGGCCTCAAGCACTTGGACCCTTTCTTGCTGGTTTTCTCTGGGTCATTGCAGATGCATGCCAGAGTACAAGAAAGGCATAAAAAAAATCACATGAAAATAGGCTTTTTAAAAATTGAGCTAAAATTAACTGACAGGACCATCTGAATATAAAGCTGTATTTTTCTTATGGTCTCTCAATGGGAAGAAAGAATTTCAGCAGAAAGAACAATAGGGCCACCCATCCTACCTCAGAGAATTTATCCCCCCAAATCAGCTATGAATGTAGAGACCAAAGACTTATCTTTATACTTGACTTACTGGCCAGTTTACCAGTCACCAAGGTTCATGTTCTCTCCTCTCTCTCTTTAAAACAAGTAATCTTCAAGGCTCTAAAATATCCAGATGAAAAAAAGACATTTTAAGCCTTCTGATTCATGATCCAAAGCTGGCAGATGAAACGGCACAAAATTTTACTTAGAAGTGAACAAAAATTTAATACAAACCTCAAATAAAAATAGATAACACCATTTATTAACATCTTTTCTCTGGGAATGTCTCATCAAATAGAATTGCTACATAGTATTTTTAGCTTTATTTCGTTAGGAAATATGTTTCTTTTTTTCAAATTTTTCTCTCATAAAAATGGTTTCTCCCTCTATTTTTCATCCTTGTTTCCTTCTTTTCTTTCTTTCATTTTGGTTTTCCTTGTGAGACAACCTAACCTACACTGATCAGGCACCACACAAAAGCAAAGGGTCAGTAGTTAATTGAACTTGACAGCCCTGACATCGTTCATCTCCTAATAAACCTTATTTATTCTTCCTAATCCAGATTTTTGTATTTCGGGTAAGAGTACATAAATATCAAAGTTATGGCCTTCAAGGAAAAAGAAACATTTTCAAATTTAAAAATTATTAGAAGTTTGAAGGAAAAAATAAATGACTGGGATGAGAAAAGATATCACAGAAATATTAATTCAGAAAATACTCAGAAGATTAGTGTCTACCCAACACCCATTTCAGAGAAGGCAATGGCACCTCACTCCAGTATTCTTGTCTGGAGAATCCCAGGGACAGGAGAGCCTGGTGGGCTGTCGTCTATGGGGTCACACAGAGTTGGACACGACTGAGGCAACTTAGCAGCAGCAGCAGCAGCAACACTCATTTTACATAAAGCAATGTGCTTTGTTCAGAGGTATAGAATTAGCCTTTAAATTATATTACAAGGCATTTAAATACTCCTAAAATGACACAAACATAGGCTTTTCCCTTCATATTAGTGAAAAAGTCATTAAAATTATACTTTATTTTCAAAATTGTTACACTTGCAGGGCAATTTGGGAACAATGTTATATTTTGGATGGGCTTCCCCTGTGGTTAACTTGGTAAAGAATCTGCCTGCAGTGCAGGAGACCTGGGTTCGATCCCTGAGTTGGGAAGATCCCTTGGAGAAGGGATAAGCTACACGCTTCAGTATTCCAGCCTGGAGAATTCCTTTTTTTTTTTTTTAAGTTGATTTTTTTTTTTTGCTTTTTATTATTATTTTTTAATATATTTTTAATACTTTATTCTATTTTACATTACTGTATTGGTTTTGCCATACATCGACATGAATTAGCCACAAGTGTACACGATCTCCCAATACCAAAGCCCCCTCCCACCTCCCACCCTATATCACCTCTCTGAATCATTCCCTTGCACCAGCCCCAAGCATACTGTATCCTGTATCGAACATAGACTGGCACTTCGTTTCTTACATGATAGTATACATGTTTCAGTGCCATTCTCCCAAATCATCCNAGCATCAATTCTTTGGCACTCAGCTTTCTTTATGGTCCAACTCTCACATCCATACATGACTACTGGAAACACCATAGCTTTGACTAGACGTTCCAGTGGTAAAGAAACTGCCTGCAGTGCACAGAAGACATAGCTTGGATCCCTGGGTAAGGAAAATCCCCTACAGGAAGAAATGGCAACCCACTCTAGTATTCTTGCCTGGAAAATTCCTTGGACAGAGGAGCCTAGTGGGTTACAGTCCACGGGGTTGCAAAGAGTTGGACATAACAAGCTAGCGAGTTGAGTTGAAAACAAGCTACAACTAGCAGACTGCCCTTGTATGAGTTATGAAAAGTGTGTCCTCTGGTGGCTGACAATTTTCAAGAAAAGAGACAGTTTCACCATCACCTCTACTCCACTGCCCCATCCCCTATCCCATCTCCATGCCCATTTCCATCTTCATCCTTGGGTAAAATCTCCACTTCCATCCTAGGGTAAAACGAAGAGATAAATGTCTCACAGCCCATGCAAGTGATGCGCAAACTGATTTCAGCCACCAGGACACAATTAACTCACAATATGAAAGGCAAGGGACTATTTAAAAGGTAAAATCTCTGAGATACATTGTTAAGTAAAAACAAAAGGTTAAGAAGAGTGTTTTTTTAATATACAAATATACACATGGGATGTTTCTGGGGGAAAAAAATTCCAGAAATAGGGTACATTAGTATTAGTAATGCTGAGGTTTGGTATTTCAGGAGACAGATGAGTGAGCCTTGTACATGGACTAGAAGGCCAGATAAGCTTGCTGGAGCAGCAACTGGTGGTATTTTTCCTTCTCCTCTCCCTCCTTAGCTTCCTCCTCCTTCTTTCCTTCTCCCCCCTGCCCTTCCTCTGTTTCCCTCTCCTCCTCTCTCTTCTTTCTTTTCAGTTACATGAGTAACTGCATGCTTTGAATTGGAGAGCATGGGCTCTCCATTTGTGTAACTTCCCCCAGTTTCTGGAATAGTACTCAAAACAGAAGAAATGTTTTATTTTGTTTTTTTTTTTAATCCTTCTAGAAGTAATCTAGACTTTATACTAAAGGACACCATTGACAAGCAGCTTTTACTTAATAAGAGCTGAGGGCTTGATCTGGTTAATAGCCTCTAGAATTATCTACAAATATTTGACTGAATTATTTGTCTCCGGCTCAAAACCAATATCTTCCTTTGAAAGGGGGAGAAGGGTTATAGGACAAAGTAGGTCAAGCCTGGGGTTCCCTATTTAAGTTTGTTACTAAGAGTTCCTAGGGCTGTGCATGTGTGTGTGTTCATGCATGGATATATGTGTGTGTGTGCATGGATATATGCATGTGTGTATACACACACACACACATATATGCTCTTTGGAAGAAAAGCTATGACAAACCTAGACAGCATATTAAAAAGCAGAGACATTACTTTGCCAACAAAATCCATCTAGTCAAAGGTACGGTTTTTCCAGTAGTCATGTATCTGAGTAAGAGTTGGACTATAAAGAAAGCTGAGTGCTGAAGAACTGGTGCTTCTGAACTGTGGTGTTAGAAAAGACTCTTGAGAGCCCTTTGGACTGCAAGGAGATCCAACCAGTCAAAGGAAACCAGTCAAAGGAAATCAGTCCTGAATATTCACTGGAAGCCCTGATGCTGAAGCTGAAACTTTGGCTACCTGATGCAAAGAACTGACTCATTGGAAAAGACCCTGATACTGGGAAATATTGAAGGCAGGAGGAGAAAGGGACAAAAGAGAATGAGATGGTTGGATGGTATCACTGACTCGATGGACATGAGTTTGAGCAAGCTCCGAGAGTTGGTGATGGACAGGGAAGCCTGGCGTGCATCAGTCCATGGGGTCGCAGAGAGGCAGACATAACTGAGCAACTGAACTGAACTGATATATGTTGACTTCGGTACTTTGGAGAACCATGATTAATACAATAGATAGGCTAGTCTTCATTCATTGATTCAAAGGTTTCCTTATTATTCATGTTGGTTTACTTTTCCATATACATTTATAGTCATCTTGTCTAGATAAAATTAAAAATTGGTATCTGTTATTGGAATCTTATTAAATGTCTAACTCCATAACATATTTAAATTGATAAGTTGCAAGTTTAATTTAGCGAGAATTGAAATCTTTATGATACTGTTGAGTTTTCCTTTTATTGAGACTTATTTTATACCTTTCAGGGTTATTTTATATGTTTTTTCACTCATCCAAACATTTCTTAAGATTATTCTTGTATGTTGTCTTTTCATTCTTTATCCTAATACATATATTCTTATATGATATAATCATATATTCTATCTTTTGTCCATCATATGTTCTGTTCGTTGTTTGCATACAAGAAAGCTACTGATTTTTTAATATTCATTTTGTCTTATAACACTTTTTAAAATTTTTTGTTTGCAGGAGTTTTCCAGTTGGTTTCCTAGTTTTCTAGATATAGAATCCTATCACCTGGAAACACTGATAGTTTTGCCTTCTCTTTTTCTGACTTTATACAGCAAGTTACTTAGCTTTAAAAAAGTGCTTTGCTTTAACCAACTACAATATTACATTAGTGGTGATAATGGGCAAAATTGTCCTGTCTCTAACCTCAGTGGCAATACCTCTAGAATTTTACCTCTAAGAAAAATGCTGACTTTGGGGATGAGATAGAAAATTATTATATGTTAAGGAAGAATTCATCTTGTATTATTTTATATCAGATTTTCACTGCAAATGTCTGCTGAATTTTCTCAAATTACTTTTCAGTAGTTATAGAATGATGAGAGGATTTTTAGCCTTAGATCTAATGATAATTTTTATTAATAGATCTCCTAATAGTAATTCACCCAGGCATTCCTGGGAGGGGAGGGAATGTCTTCATCAGGATGCAGTCTTGCTTTAATTTTTTCTGTATGTGTGAAATATAACATACATACAGAAAAGTGAAGACATATATGTATATTTCAACTAGTAGTAACTTATAAACACTACCCAGATCAAAAATCAGAACATTGCTGGCACCGCACTGAAAACTACAAAACACTGTTAGTGAAACTAAAGCCTGCCTAGATAGATGGAAGATAAGCCATGTTCAAGAGTCAGATGACCCTATATTGATAAGATGTCAATTCTCCCCAAACTGATCGATCGATTCAATGCAAATCCAATAAAAATTCCAGCAGATTATTTTGTAGAAATTGAAAAATATTTTCTAAAATTGATATACAAATACAAAGATTCTTGAATAACTTAACCAAATTTGAAAAGTGAAGAACAAAGTGGAAGAATACCTGATTTCAAAACTTACAAGGCGATCTCACATTGTTGGTTGTTGCGATTTTTTTAAAGAAGCTCTGCTCATGTGTTGCTATTGTAATACTCATTCACTCCAATTTTCAATTTGTTGGATCTGGTTGGGTAAACACTGTAGCCTCCAAAGAGGCTGCCTGAAAGTCTAGGCCACCATCTCAATGAAATTCCATAAAAGATGCCAGAAACTGTTTCATAGATGGTATAGATAAGATGGAGGAAGTAGAAGGCTTTTACTATACCTAACTTCTATGAAATAAACTTCACCTTGGGCACTATATTTCAGTTTAAAGATGAAATCTCTGAGGCAGTTTAAATTTCAATCCANAGAAACTGTTTCACGGATGGTATAGATAAGATGGAGGAAGTAGAAGGCTTTTACTATTCCTAACTTCTATGAAATAAACTTCACCTTGGGCACTATATTTCAGTTTAAAGATGAAATCTCTGAGGCAGTTTAAATTTCAATCCAAATCAAGAAAAACTTTTTTGTGTATCCAAGATTACATACTAAATACCAAAAGTCATTTCACAATGTTTAAGAATGTATGAATTTTTAAATTTATTAGAACACTTTGATCTAGTGAAAGTCAACCAATAGCATTATCTACCTGCTTATACCTATTTGTATAGGCAATTTCCAGACTGTTAATGAATTGTGTTCCTAAAATTCATATGTAAGTCAACAATATAGAAATCAGATTGCATTTTTTTCATAGAAATGATTCAACAAATGCTTCCAAGGGGCTAATAAAGCCCACTCACACACAATGGCTAAAATATAGTACAAAGAATAAAAGAGCACTTCCCTGCAGTTTTTTAAAAAATTAAATGTTTCTGAATAAAACATCTGACAAATTCCAACTCAGTAATCCATTAGAATTCTCTTCCTACATGCCCTCTGAAAATGGAAGAGCAATATAAAGATTTATTTACCAACAGATACAAATTATGTCACTTGCTTTAGAAGGCAGAATCAACTATAGACATATTTGGTTTTAAATAACAAGTTGTTTTCATCTTTCTACACTATAAAGGATATTCAACCTGTGCATTTTAAAAATCACAGGAATATTTCCAAATGTAATATATAGTTCAGAATTTCTATACTAAAGCTGAAAATAAAAATTATGCATAAATTTAAGTCATTGGCTCAAAATCTTCTAATGATATTCACAGTAGAAGTCAAAGTCATTAAAATGACCTATAACATTCCTCATGATCTGTCCCTATCCCCTTATCGCTAAGGCTTTGTCCCCTTCATCTTTCCCCACCTCTCTTACTGTGTGCCAACTGACCTTGGTCTCCTTCCTTTCTCCCCAGTAGGATAAGCACATTGCTGATTCATGGCCTCCGCTCTTCTTGTTCCCTCTAATTGGAGCACACTCCCTGGATATCTACACGGCTCCCTCAGTCCTTTAAGGTTTTGCCCAAATGTCGCTTTTCATCTGGGGCTTTCACTTATCATCCCATGGAACAGAGCTAAGCCCTATCCCTCCTCCTGCCTCTACCCTTACTCTCATCATTCTTCCCCACTTAATTTTTCCCCATATAACTTTTCTCTTTAAACACATTATACAATTCACTTATTTTCTGTTTGTCATCTCACTACCACAAGCACTAACATGTCAACTCCATGATAACAGTGATTTTATATCTTCTGGTCCTTTCTGCAGGACCCAACACTTCCATGTTTCACAACTCTGCATAAACAACTTTTATAACTTATTTCATGATCTAGACACCCATTTCTTTCACAGCATGTTTTTTATTTGACTGTCTCCTTTAAGTCTTCCACATAAAGGGAACAGATTGTCTTCTCTTTGGCAAAAGATTTATCTGGAAATAACTAATGAGCTATCAGAATTGCAGATGGAAAATTCATTGTTGTAACAGCCTTTCAAATAATTCTTGGTCTTCAAATCATTCTTGAAAAATTCATGTTTTCCATATCCCTATACAGTGGCATAAATTTGGTTGAAGCTGTTCTCTGATCAATACTGATTTGAATTATACAATTGTGTCATGGTGTAGCACCCTGTTGAATTAAATATGCCATTAAAAAAGTATCTATTCGTGGATAGAATTATTATATTACTTAAAATCTAAAATCACATCTATTATATGTAAAAAGATTCAGTTCAATGATTTCTTGCCATTCAATTTCATTGAATTAAAATTTTACTACTTCCTAAAATCTGCTTTTTTTCAATTAATCTGGACAAAAACCAACCCCAATTACTGTCATAAATAAATCTACACCAGAGCTTCCAAGGACTTTTTTTTAGTATAGCAACTCTGTCATTTGTTGGTGTGATTTCTGTAATGCAGCTCTGTTCATATGTTGCTATCTAAAACTCATTCACTCCAATTTTCAATTCATTGGATCTGGTTGAGTAAACACTATAGCCTCCAATCAGCTAATGGTTCCAAATTGAGAAATAGATTTGCAAGGCATATAAAATCTGACGTGGGATACAAATTCAAAAAACTTAGCTTGGGAGCTAAAGGCCATGTATTGTGTTCTGTCTATATTTTCATTCAAATCATTCATATTTTATGGTTTGGATATTTAATGTCAGTCCTTCACACCCTTTTCAAGTGTCCATCACTCAGAAAACAAGGATAAGTTAAACACATTCTGAAGTGCTCTTCTTCATAGGGCTCTTACGAGTTTTGAAATCTAGAATTGATATATCACTTAATTTTTTCCAACTAAATAAACATATTGTAAATAACAGTCTACCTTTAATAATCACTGATGATACAGTAAAAATATATTGAAAACATACTTTTGTAGGAATATAAAAAATCCATGGAAATAGAAATCACACTGAATGTGTATCATTGTGGACTTAGCTACTGCTAAGTCCAACTCTGTGCGACCCCATAGGCGGCAGCCCACCAGGCTCCCCCATCCCTGGGGTTCTTCAGGCAAGAATACTGGAGTGGGGTGCCATTGCCTTCTCCAGTGCATGAAAGTGAAAAGTGAAAGTGAAGTCGCTCAGTCGTGTCCGAGTCTTAGCGACCCCATGGACTGCAGCCCACAAGGCTCCTCCATCCATGGGATTCTCCAGGCAAGAGTATTGGAGTGGGGTGCTATTGCCTTCTCCCCATATACTCAGACTCATATGTAATAAAAATACGGATCTATAATGATAAAAAAAGAACTCCCTGCAAACAAAAGCTCAAGACCAGATGTCTTCACTGAGAAATTCTACCAAATATACAAAGAAGATTTTATACCTATCTGCCTTGAACTCTTCCAAAAGACGAAGAGGAGGGAACACTCCCAGAGTCACTCTATTAAGCCACCATGACTCTAACATCAACATCAGACAATGACACTACCAAAAAAGAAAATTACAGGAATATTTTTGCTGAATATAGATACAAATCATTGATAAAATATTAGCAAATCTAATTCAACAACACATAAAAAAGATCATACACCTTGATCAAGTTGGAGGCATCCCAGGGTCACAAGGATGGTTCAACATAGGCAAATCAATCAATGTGATACACTAAACAAAAGAAAAGAGAAAAAATCACATGATCATATCAATAGATACAGGGAAAAATTTAATAAAATTCAACATCAACTCATAATAAAAACTCTCTCCAAAGTGGGTATAGAGGGGACATATCTCAACATAATAAAACCCACTTATGATAAACTCATAGAAAACATAATAATCAATGGTGAAAAACTGAACACCCTACCACTGAATTCTGGACAAAGACCACTTCTATACAACATGACATTGGAAGTCCTGGCCACAATAATCAGATAAGAAAAAGAAATAAAAGGTATCCAAATGGGAAGGGAAGAGATAAAATTGCCATTATATGGAGATGACATGATACTCTATATAAAAGAACCTATAGAATTCATACAAAAACTACTAGAACTGATCAACAAATTCAGCAAGATATTGGGATTAATACAGAGATTTGTTGCATTTCTTTACACTAACATTGAAATATCAGAAAGGGAAAGTAAAAAAAAAAATCCTATTTAAAATCTCATCAAGGGAAAAAAAAATTAGATGTAAACCTAACTAAGGAGGTGAAAGACTTATCCACAAGAACTATGAAACACTGATAAAGGAGACTGGATATGATTCAAAGAAATGAAAAGACATGCTCTTGGATTGGTAAAATTAATGTCATTAACATGGCCAAATTACCCAAAGCAATCTACAGATTAAATATGATTGCTATCAAATTACCCATGACATTTTTCACAGAACTAGAAAAATAATCCTAAAATTTATATGGAACCACAAAAGACCCAGAATTATCAAAGCAATCCTAAGGAAAAAGAATAAAACAGACTTCAGAAAATACTACAAAGCTGCAGTAATTAAAACAGCATGGTGTTGGTACAAAAATAGACACACAAATTGAACAGAACAGAGAGAGCCCAGAAATAAACCTGCAAACCTACAGTCAATTAACCTTCAGCAAAGGAAACAAGAAAATACAATGGAGAAAAAACTGTCTCTTTAGCAAGTGATGTTGGGAAAGCTGAACAGCACATGTAAATCAATGAAGTTAGAGCACTCCCCCACAGCAAACACAAAAATAAATTCAAAATTCCTTGAAGAGTTACATATAAGACATGAAACCATAAAACTCCTACAAGATAAAATAGCAAAATATTCTCAGACATGAATTGTATCGATATTTTCTTAAGTCACTCTTCATAGGGAATACAGATAAAAGCAAAAGTAAACAAATGGGACCAATCAAACTTATAAGCTTTTGCATGATAAAGGAAACCATAAACAAAGCAAAAAGACAATCTACAAACTGGAAGAAAATATTTGAAAATGATGTAACAGAAACAGACAATTTCAAAAATATACAAAGAGCATGTACAGCTCTATATAAACACACAGACACACAGAGAAAAAAAAAAAAACACAATTAAATTAGGGCCTAAGACCTAGACATTTCTCCAAAGAAGACATAAAGTTGGCCAATAGGTATGTGAAAATATGCTCAGTTTTGCTAGAGAAACACAAATCAAAACTGCAATGACGTATCACCTTACACTAGTCAGAACAGGCATCATCAAAAAGTCTATAAATAATAAAAGTGTGGAGAAAAAGGAATCTTCCTATACTGTTATGGGAATGAAACTTGGTGCAGCCACAGTGAAAAACAGTATGAAATTTTCAAAAAAACAAAACAAAACAAAAATTGGGTTACCACCAGCTCAGTTCAGTCTCTTAGTTGTGTCCAACTCTTTGCAACCCCATGAATCACAGCACGCCTCCCTGTCCCATCACCAACTCCCGGAGTCCACTCAGACTCATGTCCATCGAATCAGTGATGCCATCCAGCCATTTCATCCTCTGTCATCCCCTTCTCCTCCTGCCCCCAATCCCTCCTAGTATCAGAGTCTTTTCCAATGAATCAACTCGTGGCCAAAGTACTGGAGTTTCAGCTTTAGCATCAGTCCTTCCAAAGAAATCCCAGGGCTGATCTCCTNAGTGATGCCATCCAGCCATCTCATACTCTGTCATCCCCTTCTCCTCCTGCCCCCAATCCCTCCCAGTATCATAGTCTTTTCCAATGAGTCAACTCGTGGCCAAAGTACTGGAGTTTCAGTTTTAGCATTAGTCCTTCCAAAGAAATCCCAGGGCTGATCTCCTTCAGAATGGACTGGTTGGATCTCTGCACTCCAAGGGACTCTCAAGAGTCTTTTCCAACACCACAGTTCAAAAGCATCAATTCTTCAGCGCTCAGCTAAGATCATGGCATCCAGTCCCATCACTTCATGGCAAATAGATGGGGAAACAATGGAACAGTGAGAGACTTTTATTTTTCTGGGCTCGAAAATCACTGCAGATGGTGACTGAAGCCATGAAATCAAAAATCGCTTGCTCCATGGAGGAAAAGCTATGACAAACCTAGACAGCATATTAAAAAGCAGACATTACTTTGCCAACAAAGGTCTGTCTAGTCAAAGCTATAGTTTTTCTAGTACTCATATATGGATGTGAGAGCTGGACTATAAAGAAATCTGAGCACCAAAGAATTGATGCTTTTGAACTGTGGTGTTGGAGAAGACTCTTGAGAGTCCCTTGCACTGCAAGATCAAACCAGTCCATCCTAAAGGAAATCAATCCTGAATATTTGGAAGGACTGATTCTGAAGCTGAAACTCCAATACTTTGGCCACCTGAAGTGAAGAACTGACTCATTGGAAAAGACCCTGATTCTGGGAAAGATTGAAGGTGGGAGGAGAAGGGGACAGAGGATGAGATAGTTGGATGGCATCACTGACTCAAAGGACATGAGTTTGAGCAAGCTCTGGGAGTTGGTGGTGAATCAGGAAGCCTGGCATGCATCCATGGGGTTGCAAAGAGTTGGACACAACTGAACTGAACTGATTGATACATATATATATATTTAAAACGGAGTCACTTTTCTGTATACATGAAACTAACACAATACTGTGAATCAACTATATTTCAACCTAAAGAAACACATGAAAGAGCTAACAAAAATATGCACAAGACATAGTTGTGCTTAGTTGCTCAGTCATGACTGACTCTTTCCCACCCATGGACTGTAGCCTGCCAGGCTTCTCTGTCCATGGGATTCTCCAGGCAAGAAAACTGGAGTGAGTTGCCATGCCCTCCTCCAGGGGATCTTCCCAACCCAGGGATTGAACCCAGGTCTCCCGCACTGCAGGTGGATTCTTTATAATCTGAGCCACCATGGAAGCCCAAGAATACTGGAATGGGTAACCTATCCCTTCTCCAGGGGAACTTTCCAACNCATGCCCTCCTCCAGGGGATCTTCCCAACCCAGGGATTGAACCCAGGTCTCCCGCACTGCAGGTGGATTCTTTATAATCTGAGCCACCATGGAAGCCCAAGAATACTGGAATGGGTAACCTATCCCTTCTCCAGGGGAACTTCCCAACCCAGGAATCAAACTGGGGTCTTCTGCATTGCAGGTGGATTCTTTACCGGCTGAGCTATCAGGGAAGCCAACAAGACACAGATCCTGCATCAAGAAATTATTAGAAATACAGAGTATCCTAAGACAAAATATGATTAAGTACCATTAAAATAACATTTTGTTGATGATCATAAATATTGAACAAATGATGAAAAGCAGATAGTATAAACTTTTCCATAGCATCACAATTTCCTTACAAAAATTCAGTTCTTCCTAAAAATGTTCCCCTAACTCAGTTTGTGAAAATTTGAAATATATGTTTAACTCTATGAAGGTAATTTATTCATCCTTACAGATAACTAAGAAGAAAACATTTCATCATCTCAAAATGTAGAGGTTCTCTCTCCAATTTTCTTACAAGTATTTTCACTGCTTTTCTTTGGTAATTAAAGAACTCAAAGAGTAGCAGCAAATTATGTACATATATATGTATCCTTCTCATTTCTCTTCAGAGAACAGTTAAGCTTATCCTTTTCTATCTAAAACAAGTTTCAGTTATTAAATAAGCAAGGCACATAATAAAGAGGTTAAGAATATGTTTGATAAATATTTCATCGTGGCTTACTGTCATCATAATTTCAAAAAGGATTACTTTTAGCTTTACATTAAAATATAAAATATTGAGGCAAAGTCTCAAGAATTTTAACTCTGATAATACTCAAAAAATGAAAAATTTCAGAAAGAGGAAATTAATAAAAATATCTAGGACACAGACTGCAAATCTATTTTAACTGAGTATTTTCTATGAAAAGAGACAAAATTCCCAATTCCCTTGATGCAGAATTATAATGAAGTTAGAACTACTTGGATACTCTTCACCTAAATATTTGTTAATTTCTATATTATTTTTAAGTACCAGAATAATTGAAAACTACCTTTCAAAAAAAATCTCACATTTCTCTGGAGCTGCAGCTGTCTTCTAAAGTTTTTGCTTGCTGTTTGAAATTCCCCTTGTCTACCAGCATGTAATATTTGACTAGTTAAAGAATTCCATGGACAGAGGAGCCTGTCGGGTTGCAGTCCATGGGGTCACAGAGTCAGACACAACTGAACACTCATGCATAAATGAAACTATATGTTCTAAGAATTGGCATACATCAGGAATTTTAGAAACAATCACTTGATTTCAAACATCTTCATGGATATTTATGCTGCAATGAATAGAGTGGTGAATTTTGAGAAAAATCAAAATTGTAGCATTTGATTGATCAACATTAGAAAACTATTATTGTTGACCTGCCATCTAGTGTGCAAATTAAAGGGAAGTTTTAATTTAAACCAAAAATCAGCTATATCTGTTTTCAAATATGTGAACAGCTGTCACGGGGAAAATCAGTTAGTCTCAACTCATGGTTGCAGAGCTACATTTGGACGAAAAGAAGGATGAGGAGACTAGATTTCAGCCCACACTAAGCAATAGCTTGAATTAGAACCATCTGGAAATGGAGTATTCTGTCTTGTGAGGTAGGCATTCCTGGTCACCTGTGCCTTAGTTTATTGAGGACATTATGAATGAGTTTGAGCTCAGATTTTAGGCACCATTTTCTGCCTCTTAGGGCTCCTTCTACCTTGTGAAATTCTGGATGATGGCCAGCTCAACTCCACTCATCCAAGCTGGTGTTTTACATTCGTTCAATATGAATTGATATATTTACATTCATCCAGGGAATTCCCTGGTAGTCCAGTGGGTAAAGAATCTACCTGCAGTGCAGGAGATCCCAGTTCAATTCCTAGGTCGGGAAGATCCCCTGGAGAAGGCAATGGCAACCCACTCCAGTATTCTTGCCTGGAAAATCCCATGGCCAGAGGAGCCTGGTAAGCTACAGTCCATGGGGTCCCAATGGTCAGACATGACTTAGTGACTAAACCACCACCACATTCATCCAACCTCAGTGTGTAAAGCAGCCTTTCAGTGACACCTAATTTTGTACCAATTTCCATGTGTAAATAATTACTCCTGGGGGTGATGTCTTTGACAAAGCAGACACTGCTAGCAGAAGTTACAAAGGTCCACAGCGGGCAGATATTGTGAGACAAAAGGCCAAAGGCAGTTGAAGTGATATAGAAATAAACTATTATCCTGATAGCGATTCCAAGGATAGCTATTTTCTTTATTTCTTGTACTAAATTTATAAAGCAATATTTAACAGCATCAATATTCTCTTTCCTATCAGTTTTCAAAAGTGTTGAGATCAATGATGGCTAAAAAAGACATTTTTGTGTGGTTGCTGCTGCTGCTGCTGTTGCTAAGTCACTTTGGTCGTGTCCAACTCTGCGTGACCCCATAGATGGCAGCCCACCAGGCTCCCCCGTCCCTGGGATTCTCCAGGCAAGAACACTGGAGTGGGTTGCCATTTCCTTCTCCAATGCATGAAAGTGAAAAGTGAAAGTGAAGTCACTCAGTCAGGTCCAACCCTCAGTGACCCCATGGACTGCAGCCTACCAGGCTCCTCCGTCCATGGGATTTTCCAGGCAGGAGTACTGGAGTGGGATGCCATTGGTGGTTGAGTGACAGCATATTTTGATGCAGCTGTTCCAACAATGCCATATTGAGTGATATGAGTCAGAATGTAAAAATACTATGAAAAATTACAAACAATGCAATAATATACCTATTGATTACCTTAAGAGAGGCCCTCACCCTAACTTCATCCTCACTTAATCCGTCATCCATCACTGAGTGTCTAGAACCTCACTCAGAGATGGAGTAAAACATGGAGTCAGGCTCAGGGTTGAAAGAACAAGGAGTGAGTGAAGCTCAAGGGCAGAGTCAGAGATAAGAGTACGGGTTGTGGTGTGCTTAGACGATAAGTCATGTCCAACTCTTTGTGACCCCATGGACTACAGTCCTCCAGGCTCCTCTGTCCATGGGGATTCTCCAGGCAAGAATACTGGAGTGGAATGCCATGCCCTTCTCCTGGGGATCTTCCCAACCCAGGGATAGAACGCAGATCTCCTGCAATGCAGGCAGATTCTTTACTGTCTGATCCACCAGGGAAGCGGAGGGGTGGAATAAGGAGTAAGTTAGAATGGAGTGAAGATGTCCAGTGCACACATGACTTTATAATTTGTAAAATCTTAGTATTAGTTTAAAGGACCCTTTTTCAGCGTAGGTCTAGATCCACCCCAACCCATCCACTTAGGGAAGCAGGGAAGCTTCCACAGGCAGCACTTATTGCTGATGCCTCTGTGAACTCTGCAGTCCCCTCCAGAATGTGCGTCACTAGAGGGTGGCTATGACATGACACCCCACTGTCAGATGCCCCTGGGGGTGGTATAAACTAGAGGAAAAGCAGCTCAACTATTCCTCTTCCCGGATGTGAATAGGTCTTAACCACTGTGCTATTGGGTAGATTCGCCACTCACAGTGTCAATATTCATGAGCTCCAGACTTTTGGGAGCCCTGATACCTCATTATTAAAATAAATAAAAATTAAATGGGATTTGAGAGTCTTAAGCGGTAAAGAATCCACCTGCAATGTAGGAGTCACAGGAGATGCAGGTTTGATCCCTGATTAGGGAAGATCCCCTGGAGAAGGGCATGGTAACCCACTCCAGTATTCTTTCCTGAAGAATCCCATTGACAGAGGAGCCTAGCGGGCCATGGTCCATAAGGTTGCAAAGAGTCAGACATGACTGAAGTGACTTAGCACACACGCACCTGAGTCTTGAGAATTTTGCAACATGTCTTGAGATGTACAGAGAGATACCAAGTTGCTAACTTGGGGGATTCAATTAGGGACAATAGCTGAATCTGTAAGAACACAAAGAAAAATTATTCTTTGTCTTTTCCACTGCCTAATTAATTTAGAATTTAGGAGAAGAATGAGCAGAAAATATGAAGAAATGGGACAGCTAACAAAACTGATTTGGCTATTGTAGGATTAGTCCTAGTTTAGACCAGTGAATAGTGCAAATGACTGGTCAGTTTGAACCCACTTCCTGCAGATGTCATATTCCAAGGAGGTCTAACTTTGTGAAAGAGCTTCAACAAAGGATGGAAAAGGACATGACATACAAATTTCAACTAGTTTTCATAGTTGTGATAATTATAAAGCAAGCACTTCTTGATTTCAAAGAGTAGACAGAATTTATAAACATTTGACCATCTTGACATATTTACCATTCTTGCAGATACAAATAATTATTAACAAAACTTGAATATATTTTAATTATATATTTATAAAGTTTATTATTAGGATATTAAATACCTAATTCTTCTTAGATACAGTATCTGAATCCAATAATCAAAATTTGAATTGTCTACATTCATGGGTTTTTAAAAATAGAAACAGATAAAGTCAAGTCTGTGCCTGGAAATTGTGACTAGTACTGTACTATTCTGAATGACACTGAAACAGCTAATCAGATGAAAAACTATGTTCTTCTTAATATGACTATATATTTGTATCAGGTAAATGTAACATATATTTCAAGGTTCCTATATTTATTACCAAAATTATATCATTAAATATTATGGCATATATGTATCTAGGTAATACAATATTATATAAAGCACTGAAGAATTGATGCTTTTGAACTGTGGTGTTGGAGAAGACTCTTGAGAGTCCCCTGGACTGCAAGGATATCCAACCAGTCCATCCTAAAGGAAATCAGTCGTGAATATTTATTGGAAGGACTGATGTTGAAGCTGAAGCTCCAATACTTTGGTCACCTGATGCGAAGAACAGACTCATTGGAAAAGATCCTGATGCTGGAAAAGATTGAAGGCAGAAGGAGAAGGGGACGACAAAGGATGAGATGGTTGGATGGCATCACCAACTCGATGGACATGAGCTTGAGCAAGCTCCAGGAGTTGGTGATGGACAGGAAAGCCTGGCATGCTGCAGTCCATGGGGTCACAAAGAGTTGGACACAACTAAGCGACTGAAATGAACTGAATGTAATATAATATACAGAATACACTCTATGCTGCTAAGTCACTTCAGTTGTGTCCGACTCTGTGTGACCCCAGAGACAACAGCCCACTAGGCTCCCCTGTCCCTGGGATTCTCCAGGAAAGAACACTGGAGTGGGTTGCCATTTCCTATATCCAATAAAATCACACTATAACACAAATTTTCTATTTTTATGCTGTTCTGCACAATTAGAGCTTATGATTATTTATGGATACCCTTCCCTGATAGCTCAGTTGGTAAAGAATCTGCCTGCAGTGCTGGAGACCCCAGTTCAATTCCT
>SJYW01050638.1:977361-1024801 GCA_006410735.1 Raphicerus campestris
CTGTCTTCTCTGGTAAGAGAATCCTGTGCTTTCTGGAAAGGGTATATGATCCAGGATGAGCCAATCATGAGCCTCCCTTCCCCCATAAGGACTAGTCCAAAGGGAGGGCTGGTGACCCGAACCTGGACTGTCTGGGCCCTTCCTCCGGATTTAAATCTAAATGTGAGACAGAGAAGCCCTCTGCTGCATGTGGGAAGGCAGAACCCACAGCCGTGTCCCTGCCTCTGTGCGCATCTGAGGGAATGAAGTGAACACACAAAGCCTGGACGTGGATGGTGGCCAGGCCCCCCGTTAGGTGTCTCTGAGGGTTTCTGTCAGCATCAACCCCACAGTCCTCAGCTTCTGCTCTGTGGAACTCTACTGAGTGGTCAGTGNACAGCCGTGTCCCTGCCTCTGTGCGCATCTGAGGGAATGAAGTGAACACACAAAGCCTGGACGTGGATGGTGGCCAGGCCCCCCGTTAGGTGTCTCTGAGGGTTTCTGTCAGCATCAACCCCACAGTCCTCAGCTTCTGCTCTGTGGAACTCTACTGAGTGGTCAGTGATGGCCAGCAGCTCACTTTGGTTATTGGTTATCTTGTAGGTCATCAATCAGAGAAGGCTTCTCCTTCTGCAGGAAGGCGTGTGTGGGGCAAAGGGAGGGTGGAACACACCAGCCCCAAACTGGGGGCCATTTTGGAAGAAGTTGTCTTCCCAGTTCTGCTTCATCCAAAGCAAGGCTCTCAGCAGGGGTGTAAGCTTGTAACCGTATTCTATATGCACCTCCTGTTCCTTGTATTACACCAGCCAGATTATGTGGGACTTTCAACTCAGACATCAATATGTAATGAGATTCCATAACCTTCTGATCGCTTTCAATTATTACAACTCTGTCTAGTTTAAAGTAGTGACTTCTAGTTTAAAGTAATAAGTTCAGGTTGGGTCACATGTCTTTGCTTCTCCTCAGGGCAGTTTGAGAGGGACCCCTGACTCTCTCCTCTCTCCTTGAGTTGGTCAAGAGTTCCCACCAAAGTGGTTCCCAGACACTTTCCTGGTCTGGTCTCTATGACCATGTGGTCCTTCACTTTCACTTTTTCTATTCAAAGAGAGTGAAAGAGCTGGCTTAAAACTAAATATTAAAAAAGCTAGGATCATGGCATCCAGCCCCATTACTTCACCGCAAACAGAGGGGAAAAAGGTGGACGTAGTGACAGATTTCCTCCTCTTGGGCTCTGAAATCACTGTGGATGGTGACTGCAGCCATGAAATCAGAAGGCATTTGCTTCTTGGCAGGAAAGCTATGACAAACGTAGACAGAGTGCTGGAAAGCAGAGACACTACTCTGCCGACAAAAGTCCACAGAGTCAAGGCTGTGGTCTTTCTGGTGGTCACAGAGGGCTGTGAGAGCTGGACTGTAAAGAAGGCAGAACACCGAGGAATTGATGTCTTTGAACTATGTTGCTGGAGAAGATGCCTGTCCCTTAGACAGCAAGGAGATCAAACCAGTCAGTTCTAAGGGAATACTCGTTGGAAGGACTGGTGCTGAAGTTGAAATTCTGGTATTTTGGTCATCTGATGCAAACAGCTAGCTCATTGGAAAAGTCTCTGATGCTGGGAAAGATTGAGGGTAGAAGAAAAAGAGGGCATCAGAAGATGCGATGGCTGGATGGCATCACCAATGCAATGGACATGAACTTGGGCAACTTTGGGAGATGGTGAGGGAAAGAGAGGCCAGGTGTGCTGTAGTCCATGGGGTGGCAAAGAGTCGGACACGGCTGGGCCACTGAACGACAATAACTCAAGAAGCAAAGGGGGCTCTACCCTTAAGGAGCCTGGAGTTTCACTGGGGAGGTAAGAATAACAGATGCAGCAATCAGGGGCCCAAAAGATAACTCCACATCGAGGGCTTTGTTGCACGTGGGCAGAGGGAGACAGACAGACACACAGCGCTCAAAGCAGATTGAAAGATGGGCTCTCGAGCTGGCAGCTCAGGTTCAAATCTCTGCTCGCCACTGGTGAGCTTTGCCACTTGGGCAGGCTTCTTTCACCTCTTTGGGCCTCAGCCTCCTTCCCAATAACACCAGGAGGGTGACAGTATCGCCCTCGTGTGGTTTTTGTGAGGATTAAGTTAGGTACTATGAAATATGAAACAGTCAGAATGAAGCCTGGCACGCAGTAAAGTGAAGCGAAAGTCACCCAGTCGTGTCCAACCGTTAGGGACACCATGGACTATACAGGCNTTGAACTATGTTGCTGGAGAAGATGCCTGTCCCTTAGACAGCAAGGAGATCAAACCAGTCAGTTCTAAGGGAATACTCGTTGGAAGGACTGGTGCTGAAGTTGAAATTCTGGTATTTTGGTCATCTGATGCAAACAGCTAGCTCATTGGAAAAGTCTCTGATGCTGGGAAAGATTGAGGGTAGAAGAAAAAGAGGGCATCAGAAGATGCGATGGCTGGATGGCATCACCAATGCAATGGACATGAACTTGGGCAACTTTGGGAGATGGTGAGGGAAAGAGAGGCCAGGTGTGCTGTAGTCCATGGGGTGGCAAAGAGTCGGACACGGCTGGGCCACTGAACGACAATAACTCAAGAAGCAAAGGGGGCTCTACCCTTAAGGAGCCTGGAGTTTCACTGGGGAGGTAAGAATAACAGATGCAGCAATCAGGGGCCCAAAAGATAACTCCACATCGAGGGCTTTGTTGCACGTGGGCAGAGGGAGACAGACAGACACACAGCGCTCAAAGCAGATTGAAAGATGGGCTCTCGAGCTGGCAGCTCAGGTTCAAATCTCTGCTCGCCACTGGTGAGCTTTGCCACTTGGGCAGGCTTCTTTCACCTCTTTGGGCCTCAGCCTCCTTCCCAATAACACCAGGAGGGTGACAGTATCGCCCTCGTGTGGTTTTTGTGAGGATTAAGTTAGGTACTATGAAATATGAAACAGTCAGAATGAAGCCTGGCACGCAGTAAAGTGAAGCGAAAGTCACCCAGTCGTGTCCAACCGTTAGGGACACCATGAACTATACAGGCCATGGAATTCTCCAGGCCAGAATACTGGAGTGGGTAGCCTTTCCCTTCTCCAGGGGACCTTCCCAACCCAGGGATCGAACCCAGGTCTCCCGCCTTGAAGGCAATTCTTTACCAGCTAAGCCACAAGGGAAGCCCACATAGCAAGCACTCGATAAAAAGATGACGGTGCTGCGCAGTGAAGGGCATGCTTGGGGCTCTAAGCAGCTGATTCTCTGCCCCGAGAACTCAGCAGGACTGTCTGTGGAGAGGGACGTTGCCCGCAGCGGGGAGCAGACGCAGCCCCCGTGTGTCACGTTGTAAGCACCTCCCCCTGCAAAAGGGCCTGCCTACCTCAGTGGTCCAACTGGGCAAAGGGCCCAGGGAGCTGCGAGCCGCAGAGTGGTGTGAGGACAGTGGCCGCCAAAGGACGTGGCAGCTGGGGGTGTCAGAGCCCTGGCTCCACTTCCAGGTTTGGAGGTGTGGAGGGGCCTCCATCAGGGCCCAGGGTGGTGGCTGGTGCAAGAGGATGGCAGGACAGCAGCAGAGTTCCGGACAGACCCGGGCTGAGGCCACTGGAGGTGTGGTCCCCACAGAGGGGCCTGTCCCGGTGGGGGTTGTTCCACGGGATTGTCCCCGACACTTTTTAGATCATCACCTGAGTCTTGGAAGATACTCTGCCTTAATAAGGAGCATGAGGCAAGCCAGGCCTGGAAGCTAAATATTCAAAGCAAAGTGAAATCTGAGCTTCTACCCTCTCCGCCCTCCCCCAACACCGCAGAAGGCAAAGCTGTCTGGGATGACAGCAGAAAGGGAGCCGAGGAGCCCGCCGCGGTGACGTGTCCTGCGGGCATTCCAATGCCCACCTCTCTCACTGGAGCGGGGATTCCAGGACTGGGGTGTTTACGGAGGCCCCAGCACTCCGTGGGCGCAGCTCTGCAGAAAGCCGGCCCGCAAAGCTTCCCACAGCATCTGCCAAGAATACACCCGACATAATAATTTCTTTGACCTCCACCACATGAGTTTCTGAAAAGAACAAAACAGCATCATTCCCTGGCATTTACAGTTTAAACCTTTCCTATTCAAGTTTCTAACAAAAAAAGCCACCAACCCATTCTGGTCGTGATTAAAATTCATAGGCTTGCTGCAGAGAACAGATGCAGAAGCAATTTTAGGCCAGTCATATCCCAGGTCTGCAAAATTAATTTGACAGGTTTGCATTAAAGCACTGATCAATATCCACTTTAGAGCGGCAGAGGCTAACTGAGAAAAAATAAGTGACCGGAGTGTTACCAGACGAGAAAAAATGAATCTTTGAGACTTTTTTCCCTCTAAGCTTGCACCTACATCAGAAGTCCTGACCTCAATCCATTGATCGGCTGCAGTTAACATGACAAAAGGCCCAGCAGATAGACCGTCGAGGCCTACCGGGGAACAATCACCCGGATACACTAAATGTTTGACAGAGTGACTAGACTGCGGAATTAGTCTTGGCTTTCTGAGGGCGGCCCCCAGCCCGGCCTTCCTGAATCTTCCCCTCCCTTCCCCAGAGCCATTTGCAGAGACCCAACTTTTTTGAAACTTCCTTCCAAGGATGATGGCATGGGGATATGGTCCCCCAGAACCCGGGTCCTGGCTCAGTTTAGCCACCGAGACAAGGAGGCAATTAAGACCAAACCTTTCTTGAGGCTCCCTGTGAAATGAAAATATCTCCTGCCTTATTAATAAACAAGAAATGTCACAGCCATCTGTAATTTCTGACCCTCAAATGTGAATGAGGGCTCCCCAAACTGCGATCCAGTGGATGCTGCCACCCGCCTCTCCCACGGTGATCGCTGAGAAGCTGGGGGAATGCAAGAAGCAAGGTGAACAACGAAACAGGATTGGGCCCAGGTAACTGCGGTGCCTATGAAAGGAATGAATTCAACGAGCCCAGAGGCTTGCCTGTTCCCATCAACAGAATGCTAAATGCCTTAACCTGATGCCTCATCTTTGATGTTCAGGCTGCCTGCTCCCTTTGTTGCAAACTTATATATAGCCTGACTTCTCCCCAAATGAAATAATTCTCTACTTTCAAGTTTGACTATATTTTTCAGTTGACATCCCAAATGGACGCACCGATGCTAATGTCAGTGAAGGCCTCCGAAGGGCTTGCTGCAAGCAGGCCCGTTCAGAAATGGGAAGCCCAAGTGGACGATCAATGTCTGCACTCAGACAGAGACGGGCTTTACCAGCTTTGATTCGATTTTATTGTCTTAAGGTATGTAAGAAACATGCTTTAAAGTCAGAGCATCATATGAAACTTGTCAGTTCCGTTCCTAGGCCTCCTAGGTCTTCCTGTCCCTCTCTTACCAGAAAGTTAGCTCACAGTATGCCAGTAATTCAGCACATCTAAAATGAGCACCCACTAAGGATGGGACTCGTGACAGGTACTGAGTATACAGGAAAGAGCATCTCCCTGAGGCCCAGATCAACCTTCACCTGATGAAGATTGTCCTAGAAGAAGTCTCACCTTCCTTTTCCAGCTCACTCATCTACTGGGAGCCATGCATTTAGCTCGGGACTCTACGGAGGAGCACACTCCCAGGGAAACGTAACATGAGCTGCAAATACTGCAAATATGCGTGCCATTTAAAATATTCTAATAGCCACATTTTTTAAAAAATGCAGAGACATATTTAATTCAGTATGTTTAAAATATTATCATTTCAACATAAAATGAGTATAAAAAATAGCCACGTGAATTTTGCAGGCTATTGTTCCGGTTCTAAGTCTTCCAGCACATTTCAGTGTGGACATTCAGACTAAGCCACGTCTCAAGCTCTCAGTAACCACAGTGCCTGGTGGCAGCCACAGCGGCCAGTGGTGACCACAGTGGATAAGGCAGAGATGCACGCAGTGGATCTGGGTCCCTTTCTGAACACTCATAGGCAGGGGCCCTCTCCTGCCCTTCCTCGCTCCCAGCCTCCACCACATCTAGTGAAGTGAAGTGAAAGATGCTCAGTTGTGTCTGACTCTTTGTGACTCCATGGACTATACAGCCCAAGGAATTCTCCAGGCCAGAACACTGGAGTGGGTAGCCTTTCCCTTCTCCAGGGGATCTTCCCAACCCAGGGGTGTAACGCAGGTCTCCCTCATTGCAGGCAGATTCTTTATCAGCTGAGCCATAAGGAAGCCCAAGAATGCTGGAGTGGGTAGCCTATCCCTTCTCCAGGGGATCTTCCCAACCCAGGGGTGGAACCCAGGTCTCCCTCATTGCAGGCAGATTCTTTACCAGCTGAGCTCTCAGGGAAGCCCCCACCACATCTAACCCTTGACTCAAGTTATGTGGCTGTCGTTCACGACACCAGTCATTAAGAACCCTTTTGATAAAGTCATTGTAACAGTAAAAATGTGACAGGATAGTGCAATGCAGGACGTCCTGCTCAGATGGAAGCGAGGCAGTGGGCTCCTCGAGGGCAGGTGGGTCCTATTCTTCTGTTTAACCAGGTGCCATCAGTGCCTGGCGCTTAGAGGCTCTGTCATTACTTAAGGAACATTTATAAACCAAGTTATCAGGCATCAGGTATGGCCCTAAGGATCTGGCAAATACTTATTCACTTAATCCTTACTAGATAACCCACAGTGGGCGCTGTCATGACCTCGCCAGCAGATGAGGTGACTTGTCCGAAGTCTCTGAACTAGCAGGTGATGGAGCAGAACTCACAGGCAGTGGTCTGGCTCAGAGCCCGGCTTCTCATCACCGCTCCACACTGCCTCCTGTTCACCTTCTGTGACATTCAGGACACAGGAAGGCACAGGATTGCCCTTTGGGGGCAACCCCAGCAGAATTCCCTGGAGTTTCCCCCTCACCCATGTTGGTGCCCAGCCCTCGACTGGATCAGCCCCACAAAATGAACAGTCAGCTGACACTCTGCCTGGATAGCTGATCCGTAGTCACGAAGCTGGGCGATCCAGGGAAGGGGTCTCCTGCGGTTCTGTTCTGGGCAGATCCCAGTCGCGTCTCTGTCACATCTGGTGTTTTGACTTTGTGTCTGTCTCCTGACCTGTCCATGTATGTTCTCACCTGTAGACACAGGAAATAGCCGCTGCTCCATTTGGGGCACTTGGGGNTTAATTTCCCTTAAGATTGACTGGTTTGATCTCCTTTCTGTCCAAGGGATTCTTAGGAGTCTTCTGCAGCACCATAGTTCAGAGGCATCAATTCTTTGGCACTCTGCCTTCTTTACAGTCCAGATCTCACAACTGTATGTGACCACTGTGAAGACAATAGCCTTGACTATTCGGACCTTTGTCAATAGAATAATGTCTCTGCTTTTCAGCACACAGTCTAGGTTTGTCACAGCTTTCCTGCCAAGAAGTAAAAATCTTCTGATTTCATGGCTGCAGTCACCATTTGGAGTGATTTTAGAGCCCCCAAAGAGGAAGTCACTACTTCCACATTTTCCCCTTCTATTTGCCATGATGTAATGGGGCCAGATGCCATGATCTTAGCTTTTCTGATGTTTACTTTTAGGCTGGCTCTTTCACTCTCCTCCTTTACCCTCATCAAAAGGCTCTTTAGTTCCTCTTTGCTTTCTGCTATTTGAGTGGTATCATCCCCATCTGAGGTTGCTGATGTTTCTCCTACCTATCTTGATTCCAGCTTATAACTCATCCAGCCTGGCTTTTCTCATGATGTGCTCATCATACAGATTAAACAAACATAGTGACAGCAGACAGCCCTGCCATACTTCTTTCTCAATCTTGAACCAAACAGTTGTTCCATCCAGGGTTCTAACTGTTGCTTCTTGACTGGCATACAGGTTTCTCAGGAAACATGTAAGACGGTCTGGTGTTCCCATCTCTTCAAGATCTTTCCACAGTTTACTATGATCCACACAGTCAAAGGCTTTGTCATAGTTGATGAAACAGAGGTGGATGGGTTTTTTTTTTTTAATTCCTTAACCTTCTCTATGATCCAGCAAATGTTGGCAATGTGATCTCTTAGGAATTTCCTCTGGGACTAGGATTCTATCAAAGACAGACTACCAGAGTCCCACTGGGGAACCAGAGTATTAAGAAGAGCAGCTAAGCAAAGTACCATGTTAGGTGACTTCATCCAACCCTTCAAGAACCTCCTAGGCGCAATAATTCTGTTGCAGTAAAACTAAATTCACACACTGTTGACTAGAAGAATTGAGGTGCAGTATATTAATATTCCTCCTGCTTTCACCAAAACTGCTCAGAATCTGAGCCAGGCTGGGCCTCCAGGAGGAAGGTATCAGAAACTCCATGAGATAGGACTGAGGAATGAACACTTTGATGGAAAGCAAAGTCATCATGCCTAGAGAAAGATATGGTGATAATTACTGCTACAAGCTTGCCTCCCAGAAGTAAATTACAGACCTACTCATCCATGAGATCCTTACAAAATGTGAAGATAAAATTTCCCTGACCTTTTTTTCCTTCACCTCGCTGGACCCCCTCTGTCACTGTCCTTGCTCTGTTTGTTTGTTTGAATTGGAGGATAATTGTTTTACAAGGTTGCACTGGTTTCTGCTGTATAATAGCATGAATCAGCTGTGTGCGTATGTATGTCCCTCCCTGTTGAGCCTCCCTCCCACTCCCCAACCCACTCCTCTAGGAGACCACTACTTGTGCTACACAGCAGCTTCCCACTAGCTATCTGTTTTACATATGGCACTGCATATATGTCAAAGCTACTCTCCCAATTCGTCCAGAGTTTACACAAAAGAGTCAGTCTCTGGGCTGACAGACTGTCTTAGTACTTATAACCCGAACCTTTTATAAGCATAGTGCATTCCACTGGTCTTGGAAAAGATTTGTTTTCTGCACTAGTTCATTTCATGGGTATGTTCATTTTATAAAGTTGTGAATCAAACCCCTGAAATATTAATGGTGTAAAACTCTATGTGTATTCATGATGGTTATATATAAGGGATTGTCAGATCCCAACCCCAATTATGTGTACTTACTGAAAACACATTCATAAATGAGTAGAACTCAAGATCATAAGTTCTATTAATTTTAATGCTCCCAAGATGAGTCAGAATTTTTAAAGAAAATGGTTCATTTGCTTAGATCCTTAGCTCTGGAAGTTGTTTTAAATTAGTAAAATTGGTTGTCTTGAAATGTTTAAACTGATGTAGAGTTTTCCTTTCACTTCTGAGGATTCTTCCCAGTGATTAAAGAGATTTTATATTTTAATATTAAATTAAAATTTTCCCTCAATAACTTTTAATATTTTTAACAGAATATGCATGCTTTGCCTAGCATTACTCAGTTCAAAATGATGTATAAACTATTATAGATTGAATTTCATTAGTCTTCTAATGTCTCTATGAGCTGCTGTTATTTCCTCTCTGCTTGAATCTAAAATATTATGTGACAATAAATATTTAAGTGGATGAATTTCACAGCAATTTTGGTTAATAGAATTCACCATAACTAAGAAAAAATATTGCAATAAATATATATTAAGATCAATTTCACCAAATCTCAGAATATTTAACATTCACAAATGCCTCTAAAATTCAAATATTCTTATAGAATACAAATTTGTAAAATTTATCATCCAAGGAAACAGTGCAAACAAAAATGTGAGTTGGTCTAGAAACAAAGAAGTATCATAATCACTACTACTTTTTACTCAGTTAAATTCAGATAAATATAATTCTGTAAATACATATCCATTCTGAGTTACAGGGATTGTGGTACAGCTTAACATGACACTTTCCTGGTATCATTTTACTCACTTAATAACTATTCATCCAGTAAATATGTATATCATGCATTCCCAGTGTTCCAAGCACTGTGCTGGCCCTGGAAAGACAACTTTCCATGTCTAAAGTTGGCCATGCAAGTCAACAGTAGCCACTAGCCACTTGCAGCTATTGAGCACATGAAATGTGGCTTCTCTAAACAGAAATGTGCTGTGATGTATAAAATACACATCAGATTTAAAAGACTTTGTACTAAAAGTGGAAACTACCTCAGTGATAATTTTTTATGTTGATTGCATGTTGAAATGATATTTTGGATGTACTGAGTAAAATAAAATATGCTATTAAATTAATATCATGTATTTCTTCTCACTTTTTAGCACGAACATGAGAAAAATTTAAGTCATATATGTGGCTCTCATTGTATCAGATAATGCTGGTCTAAGGGAAACTGACAACAACATACCTCAGTTCAGTTCAGTTGCTCAGTCATGTCCAACTCTGTGACTCCATGGACCACTGCACGCCAGGCCTCCCTGTCCATCACCAACTCCCGGAGTTTACCCAAACTCATGTCCATCGAGTCAGTGATGCCATCCAACCATCTTATCCTCTGTCGTCCCCTTCTCCTTCTACCTTCAGTCTTTCCCAGATTCAGGGTCTTTTCAAATGAATCAGCTCTTCACATGAGGTGGCCAAAGTATTGGAGTTTCAGCTTCAACATCAGTCCTTCCAATGAACTCTCAGGACTGATCTCCTTTAGGATGTACTGGTTGGACCTCCTTGCACAACATATCTATATCTATATAATTTTATGTTTTGAAAAAGCATTCTGAATTTGATCAGAAGGCCATGACAAGCTATGTAGTGGATTGAATAACAGCCACTCAAAGATATGAAGCCTTAATGGCTAGAACTTATTTTCTTATTTGGAAAGAGGATCTTTACAGGTATAATTAAATACATGATCTGGAGTTGAGGAGAATCTGAGTGGGCCCTAAATGACATCATAAGCATCCTCCAGGAGAAAGGCCAAAGGAGGTAACACCTATAGAAGAGAGGAGATGATGTGAGTGTGGAGGCAGCATTCACAGTGATGCAGACACAAGGCAGGGAAGGCTCACAGCAGCCAGAAGCTGGAAGAAGTGGAGTCAGTTCTCCTCTAGAGCATCCAGGAGTATGGCCTGACCATACCATGACTTTGGACTTCTGGTCTCCACAACTGGGAATGGATACTTTCTATTATTTTAAGCCACCCAGTTTGTGCTAATTTTTTTAATTATAGCCCTCAGAAACTAATATAGTGCATAATGGTGGGAAGAGGTGGTTCACAACAGATAACTAAGAAATAGCTACAAGTTCTGCCCATTTTGAGACAAGAACTGTGAGAATAAAGCCTATATTTTCTCCCCAAAAAATCCCCTCTGAGTTCTCACCATGAAAATTGAATACTGAGCCAGAAGACCCATTACCATTGCCATGTTTAGTATAATATTCCAAATTTTCATGATTATATATATATATATGGCAGAAAGTGAAGAGAAACTAAAAAGCCNTTGAGACAAGAACTGTGAGAATAAAGCCTATATTTTCTCCCCAAAAAATCCCCTCTGAGTTCTCACCATGAAAATTGAATACTGAGCCAGAAGACCCATTACCATTGCCATGTTTAGTATAATATTCCAAATTTTCATGATTATATATATATATATGGCAGAAAGTGAAGAGAAACTAAAAAGCCTCTTGATGAAACTGAAAGAGGAGAGTGAAAATGTTGGCTTAAAGCTTATTATTCAGAAAACTAAAATCATGGTATCTGGTCTCATCAGTTAATGGCAAAGAGATGAGGAAACAGTGGAAACAGTGTCAGCCTTTATTTTGGGGGGCTAAATGGCAACCCATTCCAGTGTTCTTGCCTGGAGAATCCCAGGGACAGAGGAGCCTGGTGAGCTGCTGTCTATGGGGTCACACAGAGTCGGACATGACTGAAGTGACTTAATAGTAAAATCACTGCAGATGGCGATTGCAGCCATGAAATTAAAAGACGCTTACTCACTGGAAGAAAAGTTATGACCAATCTAGATAGCATATTAAAAAACAGAGACATTACTTTGCCAACAAAGGTACATCTAGTCAAGGCTATGGTTTTTCCAGTAGTCATGTATGGATATGAGAGTTGGACTATAAAGAAAGCTGAGTGCTGAAGAACTGATGCTTTTGAACTGTGGTATTGGAGACTCTTGAGAGTCCTTTGGACTGCAAAGAGATCAGTCCTGGGTGTTCATTGAAAGAACTGATGTTGAAACTGAAACTCCAATAGTTTGGCCACCTCATGCGAAGAGTTGACTCACTGGAAAAGACCCTGATGCCGGGAAGAATTAGGGGCAGGAGGAGATGGCTTGATGGCATTACTGACTCAATGGACATGAGTTTGGGTGAACTCCAGGAGTTGGTGATGGACAGGGAGGCCTGGTCTGCTGTGATTCATGGGATCGCGGATAGTTGGACACGACTGAGCGACTGAACTGAACTGAACTGAATATGTATATCTGGCCCCACTTCTGCATGGCAAATAGAAGGGGAAAAGGTGGAAGCAGTGACAGATTTCCTCTTGGGCTCCAAAATCACTGTGGACAGTGAGTGCAGCTTGAAATCAGAAGACAACTGCTTCTTGGAAGGAAAGTGATGACAAACGCAGACAGTGTGTTGAAAAACAGAGACATTACTCTGCCAAGAAAGGTCCATATAACCAAGGCTATGGGCATGTACAGTTGTGAGAGCTGGATGGTAAAGGCACAACATCATAGAGTTGATGCCTTCGAACCGTGATGCTGGAAAAGACTCCCGAAAGTCCCCAGGGCAGCAAAGAGATCAAATCAACCTCAAGGGAGATCAACCCTAAATATTCACTGGGAGAACTGATGCTGAAGCTGAAGCTCCAATATTTTGGTCATCTGATGTGAGCAGATGACTTATTGGAAAAGTCCCTGATGCTGGGAAAAATTGAGGGTAGAAGGAGAAGAGGGTGTCAGAGGATGAGACGGCTGGATGGCATCACCGATGCAATGAACATGAAGCTGGGAAAATTCCAGGAGATGGTGAGGGACAGGGAGGCCTGGCCTGCTGCAGGCCATGGGGTTGTAAAGAGTCAAACACGACTGGGTGATTGAACAAACATACCAGCAAATATGCACACAAAGTTATAAAATATATGCATGTATGTATACGCATGACCCACAAACAGATAAAATACCATATTAATTCATTAATACCATATTAATTAATTAAGCAGTACAGACCAGAGCTAATGTTGGTTCACAGGAAGTGCTCAGGCTTGAATAAATATTAATAATAGATGAGCTTTAAGACAAGATTCTAAGCAGGAAAGGACTCTTCCCAACAAAGGAGTGTTCAATGTCCTCTGCAATGGCCACAGTGGGCAAAAAGGACATAAGCACACTAGCATGCTAATCCTGCAGAGAGAGCACAGCATCAAAGGAAAACAGGAAAAAAAATACAAACTTAAGATGTTCTAGAAAGGACACAGAACTCTATTGACCCTGAGAGCAATCTGCAGAGCACACATGGGAGGAGCAAAGCCTCACATAGACATGAGCTGATAAAATTTCAGGACTTAATGTCCACACTTTGAATGAGTGCAAGAGCAGGTAACGATATTCAGCTATAAAGGTCTGGAAGCAACAAATGGGCATCACAATGTAAATCAGACCAATTGGAAAAGGAAAATAGAGAACAGTATCTGTATTGAAACAAAATATTCATTTAGCCATACTTGTTAGGGCTATCACCAGTTACCTTAGCAAGTTAGAAGAAAGAAGAACTCACTTAGCAATATTAGAACTCACTTGTGTACTCAATTGCACATATTTATCAGCATGGATGCAAATATTTTCAACAAGCAACAGTTATTGTTAAAGAGAAGTATGTGAATTGCAGGGATCCTGATTCTTTCTCTCTAGTTATGTAACCTACTATATATTTACACATAGTTGACCAAACACATAGGCAGTGACTGGTGGGGGAGAACCAAACCATAAGATCATAAATAGCCATGTCCAAAGCTTTATGACATAAGTGATAACTAATGGGAAAAAACCATATGTAGGATATCAACAAAATGTGAAACCAAATTACATTACAATTTGTCAGTTATTAAAGGATATACACATTTACCTAAGTCACATTTTATCCACTTATGTGTCAGAATTACAATTCTCAAATCTGAATTACATCAGTTAATACCATCCCTTCACCTCTCTGTAACACCACTTCCCAATAGTTAAGAGGCATTCAGAGAATAGGGAACGAGGACACCATTGTTGAGGGACTTTATATTTAAAAACCTACAAGAGTGCATAAAGACACAGAGACACATTTAATGGGACAGAATAAAATAGTAGCTTGTCCCTTACCCCTGAAATCTTCATGGAACAGATCCGTTTTGAAAGAAAAGGAAAAGGCTTTGATATAAACTAATAGCAGGCTTGTATAAGAGAGAGAGAAAATATCTTTTTAAAAGATGTGAGAAGATGAAAAGCAGAGAGTCAACCTTCCCAACAGAAGTCTGAATCAGAGTTGAGCCACCTTTCCCTAAACTGACTTGAGCTTATTAACGTCTTGAATCTGAACACTGGCACTTGGAAATTTCAGAATAGCACATCAATTTTTAGTATTTTTGCTTGAGGCCAGCAATGGAACAAGAACAAAAATAGAGCAGGTGTGCTTGCTTTTTATATGTGTTTCCACAAATTGAAAGTGAACCCAGAGTGAAAAACTACTTACCTGAATCATTTCCTATGTCAGAACCACCACCTCATATTTATATTTCTCAAAGTATTTACATACTCATCCTAGTGTGGTAAGAAAGACATATGCATGAGATCTAAGAATCTGTGCTCAATATTGAAACTGTGCTGTTATTAAGGAAAGCTGGAGTTGCTAAAGTTCATGTTACTTTTAAAAATATTTTAAAATGTTATCAAAAAAATCATTCATATAACTTAAAATATGACAAAATGTACCTGGGGAATTTTAATTTGAACATTACTTTATTAACTTTTTCATGCAAACATTATTTTTATCTTTTAGTTGGGTTTATGAAAGTTATACCTGAGACATAGTTGGAAGAATCCTATTAAGGGAGGGGAGTTGCTTATGAAAAATAGCAGTTTCTTGGGCNAAAAAAATACAAACTTAAGATGTTCTAGAAAGGACACAGAACTCTATTGACCCTGAGAGCAATCTGCAGAGCACACATGGGAGGAGCAAAGCCTCACATAGACATGAGCTGATAAAATTTCAGGACTTAATGTCCACACTTTGAATGAGTACAAGAGCAGGTAACGATATTCAGCTATAAAGGTCTGGAAGCAACAAATGGGCATCACAATGTAAATCAGACCAATTGGAAAAGGAAAATAGAGAACAGTATCTGTATTGAAACAAAATATTCATTTAGCCATACTTGTTAGGGCTATCACCAGTTACCTTAGCAAGTTAGAAGAAAGAAGAACTCATTTAGCAATATTAGAACTCACTTGTGTACTCAATTGCACATATTTATCAGCATGGATGCAAATATTTTCAACAAGCAACAGTTATTGTTAAAGAGAAGTATGTGAATTGCAGGGATCCTGATTCTTTCTCTCTAGTTATGTAACCTACTATATATTTACACATAGTTGACCAAACACATAGGCAGTGACTGGTGGGGGAGAACCAAACCATAAGATCATAAATAGCCATGTCCAAAGCTTTATGACATAAGTGATAACTAATGGGAAAAAACCATATGTAGGATATCAACAAAATGTGAAACCAAATTACATTACAATTTGTCAGTTATTAAAGGATATATACATTTACCTAAGTCACATTTTATCCACTTATGTGTCAGAATTACAATTCTCAAATCTGAATTACATCAGTTAATACCATCCCTTCACCTCTCTGTAACACCACTTCCCAATAGTTAAGAGGCATTCAGAGAATAGGGAACGAGGACACCATTGTTGAGGGACTTAATATTTAAAAACCTACAAGAGTGCATAAAGACACAGAGACACGTTTAATGGGACAGAATAAAATAGTAGCTTGTCCCTTACCCCTGAAATCTTCATGGAACAGATCCGTTTTGAAAGAAAAGGAAAAGGCTTTGATATAAACTAATAGCAGGCTTGTATAAGAGAGAGAGAAAATATCTTTTTAAAAGATGTGAGAAGATGAAAAGCAGAGAGTCAACCTTCCCAACAGAAGTCTGAATCAGAGTTGAGCCACCTTTCCCTAAACTGACTTGAGCTTATTAACGTCTTGAATCTGAACACTGGCACTTGGAAATTTCAGAATAGCACATCAATTTTTAGTATTTTTGCTTGAGGCCAGCAATGGAACAAGAACAAAAATAGAGCAGGTGTGCTTGCTTTTTATATGTGTTTCCACAAATTGAAAGTGAACCCAGAGTGAAAAACTACTTACCTGAATCATTTCCTATGTCAGAACCACCACCTCATATTTATATTTCTCAAAGTATTTACATACTCATCCTAGTGTGGTAAGAAAGACATATGCATGAGATCTAAGAATCTGTGCTCAATATTGAAACTGTGCTGTTATTAAGGAAAGCTGGAGTTGCTAAAGTTCATGTTACTTTTTAAAATATTTTAAAATGTTATCAAAAAAATCATTCATATAACTTAAAATATGACAAAATGTACCTGGGGAATTTTAATTTGAACATTACTTTATTAACTTTTTCATGCAAACATTATTTTTATCTTTTAGTTGGGTTTATGAAAGTTATACCTGAGACATAGTTGGAAGAATCCTATTAAGGGAGGGGAGTTGCTTATGAAAAATAGCAGTTTCTTGGGCCCTTCTATCCTGATTTTTCCCCTTTTGAAGATAATAACTTGCTTCTCTTTTAGGCAATTATTTTAGAATTTGCCTCCATAGCTCTAAATAACCTGTATCATTTTTAATCTTCCTTTTTAAATTTCCTCCTATGGAAGATTTAGCACCTTTTCCTACTCCTACCACACACTCACACATTTGTCCCTTTGCTCCCTACATGTGTGTGTGTGTGTGTGCTAAGTTGCTTCAGTCGTGCCTGACTCTGTGTGACCCTATGGACTGTAGCCTGACAAGCTCCTCTGCCCATTGAGCTTCTCCAGGCAAAAATACTGGAGTGGGTTGACATCCCTTTCTCCAGGGGATCTTTCTGACCCAGGGATCAAATCCACATCTCTTATGTCTCCTGCATTAGCAGGCGGGTTCTTTACCACTAGTGCCACTTGGGAAGCCCTTGCTTATTACTAATGCAGATAAATGGGGAAGATCAATAATCATGTGTCTTGATATTATGACTATTAAGTAACATCCACAGATGTGGTATGAAGTGAACTGTACTGTTTCTCTGCTATAATATTGTTCTCTCTGGAGCTAATAATTATATTACTTGTCATCATTTATTTGACATTCTATATATTCATCACTAATTAAAGCCCTAACTCTTTGTCGGTTTTCCAATTCTCCTCTCAAGATACACAGAGCAAGTTTCTATCAGTTTTCTTCTTCTGAAGAAGTCTCCCTTTGAGCCTCTGATCTGTTCTAATCCATGACATATCCTCACTCCCAGGAAACCAAAGATACTCCTAGAATTAACAGTAGATTGTTCTGGAGTGGAACTGCATAGAAGGTAGAAGAACTGGTGTCTTCCCCCTGCCTGAATGCACATGCTAAATGGCCATGTAAAATGGACAGATGGTTGGTAGATAGTATTGGTAGATGGTTCACCCAAACCAGCTAAGTTTCTGGGAAGCACATGGGCAAGGCCCACCCTGACTTACTACAGGCAGTGAAGAATAAATTATTGCCTCTGATCCCATCCAAGCCTAAACTCATAGCCCAGTGTCTAGTCACCCTGTTTGGCTTATGCCTAACCACAAATGGAGTCTTATCACCAAGAAAAAGTGAATAAGAGACCATCAATTTCTTCTCTCTATTGGTGCTCTTTTCATTGGTGCTCTAGTGATGCTTGGCATAGGGGACAACGGACTCCCGCTCGCTAAAGTCTCAGGATGCTGGAGCCAAGAAGCAGAAAGAAAGGACATAAAACTGTGAATGCGGGAGTAACTTAGAAATTTAAATACATAGTTTGGAATGGAAAGTATAATGGAAAATAAAAGTTAAAGAAAAAACCTGTAGCCCAGAATGAGGGAAAATTTACATGAATAAACTATCATTTTAAGTAATATTTTTAAAGTGGTAAATTAAAAGATTAAACTTTCCATAAAGTTGTTTGAATAAAATAATAATCGAATTAGTTGTTCAAAAGATACAGAATCCTGACATTTCAATACGTAACTGCTAAACTGCTGAGGTTACACCAAGAAGTACATTAGTGCAAAGAGAGGGGCTTTGAATCCTAGCTACAATGATATGTGAACTTGGGGCATGTTTTAACTCCCCTGAGCCTCTCCATTCTTCAAAATGGAGAAAAGATTATTTACTTTATGATTGTTGTGAGCATTAAGAATACACTGACGGTATGCCAGGTCGACACATTTCATAAACATATACAATATAACTGTACCATTTATAAAAATACAGTAGTAAGAAATGGGGAATATAAATGCATAGATGTATTTGCTTGAATTTGCACAAAGAAACCCTAGGAGAATAAATATGTAGGAAATAGTATAGTTTCTTAGCCCAGGGAAAAGAGAGAAAAAAAGGATGAAAGAGAGAATATAGGAGTGAAATTTTTCACTATACCTCTTTATTTGTTTTGATTGATTTCCAGTAAACTTAAAATCTACTCTCTATCCATCAGGGCTAGATGTTTTGCATGATACTCAGTCATTTCTTATATTTTTGATAATAAATAATCCCTCTTAGAGATTCAGCTCCACAACCATGACTTAATTTTCTGTGACCTTCTATAACTGCCGGTTAGCAACAAAAGTAAAATGTAGTTCTACCTGTTTGTATCAGACTTTCAACTACCCAGTGAAAACCAGCTCTGTGTTCTTGTGTCACAACCGCAGCCATGAGCAAATCACAGATGTACTGATTTTGGGGACCTATATAATTCACTACTGTTTCAGATTCTACCTGTTTTTTTTTTTTTTTTTTAATTCTAAGGGAAATACATTTGGCAAACTGGATTTCTTTGGTAATAACAAATGATCTACCTCAGGAATGTTCAGCCAAAATAAATAATTATTTACTACAGTATCTAATATTAATTTCAATCTCTGCTAATGCCAATTATTCTACACTCTTGCTGAGAAATACTCATGTTGAGAATAAAAAAATACAGTGTAGAAAATGAGATAATAATGCTTTAATGTTTAAAAGTAGGAGGACAAATTTTTTCTCACATATGGTTTATTTTTCCTGGGTGAGTAGAGGAAGAAATACAGGTGAGGAGACTTAGTTTGTATTCTGTCTTGGTGTTAAAACTTTCTGCTCCAGGAATCTATAGAAAAAATATTACTTGTGATAACTTCCTTACATTCAAAATTTGACACATTACAAGGTTTGCCAATGACATTGTTCATACAGACCCCAAATTCTTCTGCTTTCTTTTCTCTCTTGGGGGAAAACTTTCTTTAAAAAGAACTGAGGCTCAGTTGAACTACATAACTCTGCTTTTTTTTTTTCAGCTCTGATAATTCAGGAAATGAAAATGTAAGCTATTCATACTTAAAATGAAGATGTACTATAATTGGAGAACCAGGAAAAACATTAACCTAGTTAAAACACATGTCTTTTATTAGGGGAGGAGCAAGAGTGAAAAAATAGTTATGTTTTTAATATTTCTGGCTTTATTTTCATAGAGGCTGGTACCAAAATTTGATGATCTTAGACTATGCCAATTTAGAGAAGGAAACAGAGATGCAACACTCCTAGGGATTTTTCTGTAGGATCTATAATTCCAAGTATACCGTTTCCTGCCTAGTAGCAGGACAAAATGCAGCTTGGACTAAAGTGACAGGTCTAACCTATAAAGAGTCAATCCTGAAATTCAGGCTTTTCAATTTCAGTTGAAATTCATTAAGCTAAAGGTACATATGACCTAGAAACTGTTTTCACATCTGTAAGCATATCGGTCTTTTCCTTTATGAAAAGACAACCTCTTCTATTGCACTTGTAAAATTTCCCTTAGGATGGAAAATAGAATACCAATTCATATTTTAATTGGAATTTTGAACAAGAATTCATCAACCTTGTGTATGTGGGACTTTAAAGGTACAAATGCATTTTTTTAGTTCCTCACTTACAGTTCTCATTCACATTTTGTCTAGGTGAGAGTTGTTTGTACGCTTGTCTTATCCCCATACGAACTATCTTATGTCCACTTCAGAGCATTGCACAGTGTTTCCTTCTGCCTAGAATATTCTTTCCTAGGTCAGCACCTCCCAGCTTCCATATCACTCAGGTTTCAATTCAAAGAGAGGCCTTCAGTTCATGCCACCTTACTCTATATTGTCTTCAAATTCTTATTTATGCACTTATTTATGTGTTGATTTCTGTTTCTTTCCAACTATAATCTTAGTTCATCAAAACCAGGGTATCTATCTTGTTTACCACTACTGCTTGTGCTTAAAATAGAACCTGGTCCAATATAGACTTATAATGATTATAAACTCCTTAATGACAAGAATATAGTTTTTATTCAGCCCTCAGAAATGATATAGATATAGTAGCCCAGCTGGTCAAGAATCTGCCTGCAATGGGGAGACTTCTAGGTTTGATCCCTCGGTCGGGAAGAATCCCAAGTATTCTTGTCTGGAGAATCCCCATGGACAGAGGAGCCTACAGAGGAACCTGGTGGACTACAGTCCATGGGGCTGCAAAGAGCTGGACATGACTGAGTGACTAACCACAACACAGTAGCTAACTAAGTTGCAAAGGATTATACCACTATCCTTAAGTGTGGGGGAAAAAAATGAAACCACTCACTCAAATCAAGTTTAAAACCAAAAGAAATATTTAGAAGAACACTAGATCCTCAGGTCTAGATTCAAAGTAAATGAAAAAGTAAGACTAAAAAATTTTTTTGAAAATTTGTGACCTTTTGCTAATTGAATATCATAAAATTTGATTGCAAGTCCATAATAAACTGTGCAATTGAACCATAAGTCATCAAAGTTTGAATCCATACTTGGTAATGATATAGGAAGGAGGATATTGTAACTCCTTCACAATACTATGATGATTCAGTTTAATAATGAGACTACTATTCCTGAAAGTGTTAGTTGCTCAGTCATGTGTGACTCTTTGTGACCCCATAAACTGTAGCCTGCCAGGCTCCTCTGTCCTTGAAATTCTCCAGGCAGAATGACTGAAGTAGGTAGTCATTCCTTTCTCCAGAGGATCTTCCCAATCCAGGAATTAAACCCGGGTCTCCTGCATTGAAGGCATATTCTTTACCATTCGCGCCACCAGAGAAGCCCATCATTACTAATTTAACAAAAAGAATTAAGGTATATTTAAGAAGACTTTTGTACCAAAATGTGTCTTCAAAAATGGGGGAAAATCTTATATTGTCAGAAAAAGAGACCAAGAAAAAAAATAAAAGAAATATTTATAGGAGAATCTGACTAAAACACACTTTCACCTGTTTACTTATATTAGGCATGTAAGTCAGTCTAATAGGTATAAAACAGCTGTTTTGAAGGTAAAAAGAGTTTAAAATCAATAATTACTTGTGGTTAAACTTTCCACATACTCAAGATTTCCTAAGTACAAGACATTGTGATGGTAACTGGCAAATTATATCATTTAATGCTCCCAACAAACTTATGAGGATTATCCCTATTTTACAGTTGAAAAGGCTTAGAGAAACTAACCGAACTCTCTAATATCAAAGAGGTAGCCAGTGCCAAAGCAAGGAAAGATTCAAACCTGAATCTCTCAGTCTCCACAGCCCATTCTGTTTCTATATCACTTACATTCTGTAAGCATGTGTTTTGCGTTTGTTTTTACTAAGCACAGTTTAAATAATATTATACTAGTTTCAGGTGTACAAAACAGTAATTTGCTATTCTATCCTTCATGTATTTTGTGCCTACTTATCTCCCCTCCAGTAACCACTAGATTGTTCCCTGTATCTATGGGTCTTTTTCTGTCTTATTATATTTGTATNACAGTTTAAATAATATTATACTAGTTTCAGGTGTACAAAACAGTAATTTGCTATTCTATCCTTCACGTATTTTGTGCCTACTTATCTCCCCTCCAGTAACCACTAGATTGTTCCCTGTATCTATGGGTCTGTTTCTGTCTTATTATATTTGTATGCTTGTTTTACTTTTTAGATTCCACATATAAGTGAAAACATACAACATTTACCTTTTTCTGAACTATTACACTAAGCAGAATATCCTCCAGGTCCATCCATGTCCTCACAAATGGCAAAATCCCCTCCTTTTCTATGGTTGAGTAATATGCCACTATTTACAGTGGAATATTATCCATTCATCCTCCTTATCCATGAATCTGTTCATTAATGCTTAGGTTGCTTCCATATCTTGGCTGTGGTAAATAATGCTGCCATGAATATTNTTAAAAATTGAGATAATTTAGAAGATTGATATGTGGGAGCATTATCAGTTTTTAATTCTATAGGTATGCCCATAATAGCAAAACAAAATAATAAATGAGTAATAACGGAGTCAGCCTTTTCTGAACTTAAAGCAGTAGTCCACTGAAAGTGAGAGTGAGTATCTATAGTATGATGAACATATTTCTGTTTACCGAATGAGGAAATAAAAACAACATCCATTTGTCAGATTTGGTTAGATTGTATTCCTCTAGGATTTACTCCAGGAGGGGCAAAGGGCAAAACAAATGGTGCACATATGGAACAAGAACAAACAATGTGTTGAGCTTCTTTTCGTGTTAATGAATAAGTTTTTTGTAATCCTTTAGAATTAGTATGATATAAGCAATGTTCTTGTGTTGAAGACTGTAAAGGATAAAGTAAGGCATCTATATTTGCATTTCCTTGAGATAATGGTCCAGGGAGAGAAGAATGAGATCAAATATGAGTTAAAAAGACAGGGTTTAGTCACCTGATTAATAATTGTTGAACCTGAAAAAATGATTTATCAATATTAGTTCTTAAAGTTAATGGTAGAGTGGCTTCAAGAAGATAAATACATGAAAAGACTGCATATTTAGAATCAGAAACAATATTAATAGGAACATCAAAAAAAATCCTGTAGTGCCAGACAAATGGCCCAAAGTTCAGCAGGCTTCACGGAAGAAAAGGAATGTGGAACAACTTTAGAAGCAGTATCGGTCCAATAGCCAGCAGTATTTTTATTGGCATCTGTAAAAATATTTTTCCCTTCAACCGGAAAATTAGATATGAGAGATTTACAAATTACTGGTGTGTGTCGAAGAAAATCTATCAATTTAGATTGAAGATAATGATTAGAAAAAGTCACTGAATAAGATGCAAGAGCTATCTGCCAATTTTCATTAAACTGTGAGAGTGAGTGCAGTCGCTCAGTCGAGTCCGACTGTTTGTGACCCCATGGACTGTAGCCTACCAGGCTCCTCTGTAAGGAATCAGAAATTTGGGTGGAAGTAAGTTGAGTAATGATTGTTTGAGGGTCACTTCCAATTAACTGGGTAATGCGGCCTCGACCTTTCAGAATGAGGAAAGCAATTCTATCCATATAAGTAGTAAGCTTTTTTGTATAATTATTGGGTAAAAATACCCACTCAATCAACCTTGCAGATTGAGCAATAACTCCAGTAGGAGAATAGGGAGTATGGAACACCATGAAATATATAGGTTGATCCTGTTGTAGATAAGTAAGAAATCCTTCATTCAACCGTTGTTCTACAAAGTGTAATTCTTCTATTGCTTGAGAAGTAAGAGATCGAGGACTATTAAGAGCAGCATCACCCTCCAGGGTAGAAAATAAATGACGTAAATGATGTGTGGGGATCCCCAACATGGGACGTAACCAGTTAATATCACCCAAAAGCTTCTGAAAATCATTAAGACTTTTCAAATTATCTCGTCTAATTTGGACTATTTGAGGTTTTATTCTTTGTTGTGCCAAAATAGCACCTAAATATGAAATAGGAAATTCAGTTTGAATTTTTTCAGGAGCAATTTGAAGATTAAAATTACTTAAAGCTTTTTTCACATGAATAAAAAATTTATCCCGTTCCTCTTTACTAGGAGCAGCCAATAAAAGATCATCCATATAATGATACTGATAACGTTTTCTGGGCTGCCCATGATTATACACTGGAATAGTAAAAGCAAATTTATTTCTATCTTTTATTTGCAAAGGAATATTAAAAAAGCAATCCTTCAAATCTAAAACCATCAAAGACCAATTCTGTGGAATCAAAGCAGGAGAAGGAAGACCTAATTGCAAAGCTCCCATAGGTTCTATACATTTGTTAATTTTTCTTAAATCAGTCAACATTCTCTATTTACCAGATTTTTTGTTAAGAACAAAAACAGGAGAATTACAAGGAGACGTGGAAGGTTCGATATGGCCAGATTGAAGTTGTTCCTCTACTAATTGTTCTAAAGTCTCGAGCTTCACTTTTGGAAGCGGCCACTGCTCAACCCATTTAGGGACATCAATTAACCATTTCAATGGGAGAGCGTGAGGAATCTGAGCAGTGGCTACAAGATTTCCAATGAGATGGTGAGCGTTGTTCCTAAAGAAGATAAAAGATCCCTTCTCCAAATATTAATGGGTATATTAACAACGTAAAAAAGAAACAAATACTTTTTTTCCATTAGACAATTGGCATGACAAAGGTTGAGTGCTTCTCCACACATCTGCTATAGATCTTAAGCCTGTTAAAATAAGATGACTTTTTTCCTTTTTCCAGTCATTAGGCCACTGCTGGAGAGAAATAACTGAAACATCTGCTCCTGTATCCACTAATCCTTCAAATTGTCTATTTTCAATAATCTGTGACATTGAAGGGCGAGAGTCATTAATAAGCATTTCCCAAAATATACTTTGTCCTGTACTTCCAAAACCACTTCTCTCTCATTCGAATATGAAGGAAATGGGTGATAAGGTAACAAAAGAAGTTGTGGAATCCGTTCCCCTGCCAGTAAAGAAGGAGCTTGTGATGTGGAGACCATAATTAAAATTTCCCCGACATAGTCAGAATCAATTACTCCTGGGAATACAGTCAGTCCTCTTAATGCTGCACTACTTCTCCCCAAAAGCAAACCAAAAGTTCCTCTTGGCAATGGGCCAAAAACATTAGTCTGTAGTTTATAAACACCTCCTCCTGGGGCGCTGGAAGATCATCATCATCATAGATCATAGAAGCAGGAAATGTAAACCACCAATTTTCTCTCCCTATTTCAGCTTTATCAGCAGCCACCAGGAATAGAGATGCATAAGGTGGTGCAGAAGAGTTAACAGCCTTGGAAGTTCATTTTCTATTTAATAAAACCTTCTGAAAGGCAGCAGTTATTGCCTCTACAGAATCTGAATCCTCTCCCGAACTCACTTCTCCATCTGTCTCGGTGGATGAATCTGTACTATCATCCGGAGGTTTGGGCTGAGGCCGAGGTGAAGCCCCGCCCCCCCCAGCCCCTCACATTTGCCTTCATTCTCCTCTCCTATAGGCACATCTTCATACAGGGGATCATCATCCTTCTTAAGAGGACATGAGGTGGCCTCACTGTCAGCGATCATTAATTTAAAAGCCTGCGTTATAGCACTACATAAAGTCCACAGCTTTAAAGAAATCACATTTCCTTTTTAATGCTGCCTTCTTAACTCCTTTTGTACCTTTTTCCATTCTTTTAAATTCAGCTGCATTTCTGTTTGATATTTAAACCAATAGCAATGCTTCTCTATAAGGCAGAACAACTCACTCAAATGACGAGTAGACGTTTTAACTTCTATAGAATGCAGGAGCCCTTTAATAAGCTCCATATATTGTGACCTTAAAGACGGGGAATTCCCCATGGATTTTTCTTTTTCCTTTCTCTTATTTTTCTTTTCCCGAAAGTCCCCCTTTCAGCGTCCTGCGCCACCAGAGTGCTTACTTTTTCGGTTCTTTTCATTTTTTCTTTTTTTCTGAAAGTCCCCCTTTCAGCTTTCCACCCTGGGGTGCTTACCCTTTTGGTTCCCTCTTGCCCTGCGTTGAGCGCCAGATGCTAGCGATGGAATGAAACACCAGAATGGCCGAGTGGTTTGAATCTTTCTCTTTATTCTTCTTATTCTGCTGCTTCTTGCAGCTGCCTTATTTTATATCTTTTGCACAACAATCTACAGGACAAGTTGCTAACCACTATGATTCAATGACTATACAGTGCACAGGCGTGGGGCGAGATAACCTTTACCTTAACTTATTTACTGCAGCTAAGACTTTGGTGGAACTTCCTTATCAATTTAGAAACCATTTTGACCCTGGGTCTGTTCCTTTTTGAAGAATCAGAGAAACATTCTTGTATGCAAGAAATGTTCTTTTCCCACGGGGTCAAAGGATTCTTGGTGGATGATCTCATTTGCAATAATATTCAGCCCTGACTGGGAGCCTTGCTTGCAAAAGTCTTCCCAGCCTCCCTTATACTTTGTTCCCTACAGCCCCGTTTTCCCCTGCTCAGCTCCAGATGAGGGTCCCTTTCTCTGCTCCGTCGGGAAAGGATTCCCTGGCATCCCAAGAGGAGGCGCTCACCCCAGGAGAGTCGGAAGGAATTTCGAAGGTCGTGCCACCATTCCCCAAGACCCCCAAATGCCTCAGTCCACTCCAGATGAACCTGACTGCCCTGTACTGCCTCGACTGTCACCCCGAGGATCGACTCATGCCCCGCTGGCATGTGTGACAGCCCTGTGGCACCTCGAGGGCAAGCCACAGATCCCTGTGTCCGCCCGAAGGGGAGCCTGATGCTGCTGCTGCAGCTCGAGAGGAAAGCGGCCAATGCAGGTCTATATGCAAGACGATGCCTGACTCCCCTGTGGAGGCTCCATGGGTACCCCAAGACCCATGTCAGCATGGGCGAGGAAAGATCAGGCTCCGGCCTCAGCACCAGATGAGGACTGAGGAACCGGTGATGACTGGGGAGGAATCCCCAGAGGTGCCTCACAATTCGCAGGGAGACTGGCCTCTCCTGAGGCCACAGGGGCAGGTCCCTGGGGTCCCCGTCATAACTCAAGTGGACCCCGCCACAACTCGTGAAAAACCATGAGTTCTCCTCTGCAGGCGGGTTACACCCTTGTCTGCTGTGGCGTCTTGGTGGAAATCACCCCTTTCCTCTTGAACCTCGAAAGGCTCCTTCACACCCTTGCTGCGACCCATGAAGTTCCCTGACTCACATGTCCCCACTTGATAGAAACACTGAGGGTCCCACTGCCACTCAAGAGGAGCCCCGTTTTCTTCTGCTCAGCTCCAAATGAGGGTAGCTTTCACTGCTCCTTCGGGAAATGATTTCTGGCGCTCCTCTCACATCCCCAAAAGAGGGGCTTGCCCCAGAAGAGTCGGGAGGTACTCCAGGGTTTGTGCCACAATCCCCCAAGAACCCCAAATGCCTCAGTCCCCTCCAGATGAAGCTGATTGCCCTGCACTGCCTCGACTGTCACCCCAGGATTGTGTCAAGTCACGCTGGCATGTGTGACAACCCTGTGGCTCCTTGAGGGCAAGCCAGAGATCCATGTGTCCACGCGACATGGAGCCTGACACTGCTGCTGCAGCTCAGGAGGCAAGCGACCGTGCACATCTCCATGCGAGACAAGTCCTGACTCCTTTGTGGAGGCTATAGGGGAACCCCAAGACCCATGTCAGCATGGGCGAGGAAAGCTCAGGCTCCGGCCTCAGCTCCAGATGAGGACTGAGGACATGGCACCCACTGGGGAGAAATCCCCAGAGGCCCTTTGCAACTCGCAGAGAGACTGGCCTGTCCTGAGGCCACAGGGATGGCCCCTGGGGTTCCAGTCTTAACTCAAGAGGACCCCGCCACAACTTGAGAAAAACCAGGATCTTCTCCCGTGCAGGTGGGATGAGGCCCTTGTTTGCTGTGACATCTCAGGGGAAATCACCCTTTCCCTCTCGGACTCTGAAACGCTCCTTCACATCCTTGCTGCGACCTAGCAAGTTTCCCAACCCCCCCATCCCCACTCGAAAGTAACACCGAGGGTCCCGCTGCGACTCAAGGGGAGCCCCATTTTCCCCTGCTCAGCTCCAATAAGGGTCCCTTTCCCTGCTCCGTCAGGAAAGGAATACCGGCACTCACCTTGCCTCCCAACAGGAGGTGCTCACCCAAGGACAGTCGGGAGGAACTCCAGGGGTCGTGCCACCATTCCCCAAGCACTGAAATGCCTCAGTCCACTCCAGATTAACCTGATTGCCCTACACTGCCTCGACTGTCACCCTAAGGATGGACTCAAGCCACGCTGGCACGTGTGACAGCCCTGTGGCACCTCGAGGGCAAGCCACAGATCCCTGTGTCCACTCGTTGGGGATCCTGACCCTGCTGCTGCAGCTCCCAAGGAATCCGGCCATGCAAGCCTCAATGCGAGACGAGGCCTGACTCCCCTATGGAGGTTCCAGTGGTACCCCAAGACCCATGTCATCATGGGGGAGAAATCCCCAGAGGCCCCTTGAAACTCACATGGAGACTGGCCACTCCTGAGGCCACAAGGGCAGGTCCCTGGGGTCCTCGTCTTAACTAGAGAGGACCCCACCTTAACTCCAGAAAACCAGGAGCTTCTTTCCTGCAGGCGTGGTGAGGCCCTTTTCCACTACAGCGTCTCGGGGGAAATCATCCCTTCCCTCCTGTACCTACAAAGGCTCCTTCACACCCTTGCTGTGACCTACGAAGTTCCCTGACACAACAGTCCCCACTTGAGAGGAACACCAAGCGTCCCGCCGGGACTCAAGAGGAGCCCCGTTTTCCCCTGCTCAGCTCCAGAAGATGGTCCCTTTCCCTGCTCCGTCGGAAAGGATTCCCGGCACTCACCTCGCATCCCAAGAGGAAGCGCTTGTACCATGAAAGTGGGGAGGAACACCAGGGGTCATGCGACCATTCCCCAAGACCCCCATATGCTTCGTCCACTCCAGATTAACCTGACTGCCCTGAAATGCCTCGACTGTCACCCTGAGGATCGATTCACGCCATGCTGGCAAGTGGAACAGCCCTGGTGTACCTCAAGGGCAAGCCACAGATCACTGTGTCCGCTCAACGGGGAGCCTGACACTGCTGCTGCCGCTTGGGAGGAAAGCTGTGCACGTCTCCATGCGAGATTAGGCCTGATTCCCCGGTGGGGGCTCCAGGGGAACGCCAAGACCCATGTCAGCACGGGTGAGGAAAGCTCTGGCTCTGGCCTCAGGTCCAGACGAGGACTGAGTACCCGGTGCTGAATGGGGAGGTATCCCCAGAGGCCCCTCGTAAATCACACGGATACTGGCCTCTCCTGAGGCCACAGGGGCGGGTCCCTGGGGTCCAGGTCGTAACTTGAGAAAACCCAGCTGCAACTCAAGAAAAACCAGGAGCTTCTCCCCTGCAGGTGAGGTGAGGCCCTTGTCCGCTGCCGCGTCTAAAGGGAAATCAGCCCTTTCCTTTTGGACCTCAAAAGGCTCCTTCACACCCTTGCTGTGATCCACGAAGTTCCCCGATTCACCTGTCTCCACTCGAGAGGAACACCGAGGGTTCTGCCGTGACTCAAGAGGAGCCCCCGTTTTCCCCTGCTCAGCTCTAGATGAGGGTCCTTTTCCCTGCTCTGTCGGGAAAGGACTCACAGTGCTCCGTTCACGTCCCAAAGGAGGCGCTCACAACAGGAGAGTTGGGAGGAACACCAGGGGTTGTGCCACCATTACCCAAAACCCCCAAATGCTTCGTCTACACCAGATGAACCTGAATGCCCTGCACTGCCTAGACTGTCACTTCGAGGATCGACTCATACCACGCTGGCACATGTGACTGCCCTGGGGTACCTCGAGGGCAAACCACATTCCCTGTGTCCGTTAGACGGGGAGCCTGAAACTGTTGCTGCAGCTCAGGAGGAAAGCGGCCGTGCACGTCTCCATGTGAGACGAGGCCTGACTCCCCTGTGGGGGATCCAGGGGAACCCCAAGCCTCATGTCAGCATGGGGGAGGAAATCTCAGGCTCCAGCATCAGCACCAGACAAGGAATGAGTACCAGACTCTGACTGGAGAGGAATCCCAAAGGCCCCTCTCAACTCGTACTGACTCGCCTCTCCTGTGGTCAATGAAGTGGGATCCTGGGGACCCGATCATAACTCAAGAGGACCCCGCCACAACTCGAGTAAAACGAGGAGCTTCTCCCCTTGAGGTGGAGTGAGGCCCTTGTCCACTGCGGCATCACGGGTGAAATCACCCCTTCCCTCTGGGACCTTGAAAGGCTCCTTAACCCCCATGCTGTTACCCAAGAAGTTCTCGGACCCAACTGTCCCCACTCAAGATGAACACCGAGGGTCCTGCCACGACTCAAGAGAAGCCCCGTTTTCACCTGCTCAGCTCCAAATGAGGGTCCCTTTCCCTGCTCAGTCGGGAAAGGATTCCTGGTGCTCCCGTCACATCCCACAAGGAGGCATTCACACCAGGAGAGTCAGGAAGAACAACAGGGGTCATGCCATCATTGCCCAAGACCCCCAAATGCCTTGTCGACTCCAGATGAACCTGACTGCCTGCACTGCCTCGACTGTCACCCTGAGGATAGAATCCCGCTACGCTGGCATGTGTGACAGCCTGAGGTACCTCGACAGCAATCCACAGATCCCTGTGTCCGCACGCCGGGGAGCCTGACACTGCTGCTGCAGCACAGGAGGAAAGCGACTGTGCACATCTCCATGCGAGATGAGGCCTGCCTCCCCTGTGTGGGATCCAGGGAAACCAAAGACTCATGATAGCATGGGCGAGGAAAGCTCAGTCACCGGCCTGAGGACCCGGCCATGACTGGGGAGGAATCCCACAAGACGCCTCGAAACTCGCACGGAGACTGGCCTCTCCTGAGGCCACAGGGGCGGGTCCCTGGGGTCCCCATCATAACTCGAGAGGACCCCACTGCAACTCGAGAAAAACCAGAAGCTTCTCAACTGCAGCGGGGTGAGGCCCTTCTTAGGGGCAGCTTCTTGGGGGAAATCACCCAAGAAAGGCTCTTTCACACCCTTGCTGTGACACAAGAAGTTCCCCTCCCCACCCGTCCCCACACGAGAGCAAACCCAAGGATCCTGCCGTGACTCAAGAGGAGCCCCGTTTTCCCCTGCTCACCTCCAGTGAGGGTCCCTTTCCCTGCTCCATTAGGAAAGGGTTTCCGGCACTCCCCTCGCATCCCAAGAGGAGGCACTCGCACCAGGAGAGTCGGGAGGAGCCTCAGGGGTCGGGCCACCTTTCCCCAGGACGCCAAATGCCTCATCCACTCCAGATGAACCTGACTGCCCTGCACTGCCTCGACTGTCACCCAGAGTCTCTACTCCCAACACAGTGACACTTGTGACAGCCCTGGGGTACCTTGAGGGCAAGCCACCTATCCCTGTGTCTGCTTGACGGGGAGCTGGACACTGTTACTGCAGCTGTGGAGGGAAGCAGCTGTGCACATTTCCAGGCGAGGCGTGACTCCCCTGTGGGGGGTCCAGGGGAACCCCAAGACCTATGTCAGCACGGGCGAGGCAAGGTCAGGCTCCAGCTTCAGCACCAGACGAGGCCTGAGGACCCAGCCATGACTGGGGAGGAATCCCACAAGACGCCTCGCAACTCGCACGGAGACTGGCCTCTCCTGAGGCCACAGGGGCAGGTCCCTGGGGTCCCCATCATAACTCGAGAGGACCCTGTCGCAACTTGAGAAAAACGAGAAGCTTCTCACCAGCAGGCGGGGCAGCTTCTTGGGGGAAATCACCCCTTCCCTCTTGAACCTCGAAAGGCTCTTTCACACCCTTGCTGTGACACAAGAAGTTCCCCTCCCCACCCGTCCCCACTCGAGAGGAACCCTGAGGGTCCCATGACGACTCAAGAGGAGCCCCGTTTTCCCCTACTCAGCTCCAGATGAGGGTCCCTTTCCCTGCTCTGTAGGGAAAGGGTTCCCAGCGCTCCGCTTGCATCACAAGAGGAGGCGCTCACACCAGGAGAGTTGTGAGGAGCCTCAGGGGTCGGGCCACCATTCCCCAAGACCCCCAAATGCCTCGTCCACTCCAGATTAACCTGACTGCCCTGCACTGAATCGAGTATCACAGCGAGGCTCAACTCCCGACACACTGGCACGTGTGACAGCCCTGGGGTACCTCGAGGGCAAGCCACTGATCCCTGTGTCCGCTCGATGGGGAACCGGACACTGCTGTTCACCTGAGGAGGAAAGTGGATGTGCATGTCTCCAGGCGAGACGAGGCCTGACTCCTCTGTGGGGGCTCCAGGTGAATCCCAAGACCTATGTCAGCATAGGCGAGGCAAGCTCAGGCTCGGGCCTCAGCACCAGATGAGGACTGAGGACCCGGCCATGACTGGGGAGGAATCCCCAGAGGCACCTCACAACTCACACGGAGACTGCCTCTCCAGAGGCCACAGGGGCGGGTCCCTGGGGTCCCCGTCATAACTCGAGAGGACACTGCCGCAACTCGAGAAAAACCAGAAGCTTCTCCCCTGCAGGCGGGGTGAGGCCCTTCTCAGGGGCGGCTTCTCAAGGGAAATCACCCCTTCCCCCTTGGACCTCAAAAGGCTCTTTCACACCCTTGCTGTGAAAGAAGAAGTTCTCCGTCCCACCCGTCCCCACTCCAGAGGAACCCTGAGGGTCCTGCTGCGAATCAAGAGGAGCCCCGTTTTCCCCTGCTCAGCTCCAGATGAAGGGCTCTTTCCCTGCTCCGTCGGGAAAGAATTCCTGGTGCTCTCCTTGCATTGCAAGAGGAGGTGCTCGCACCAGGAGAGTCCGGAGTAGTACAGGGGATGGGCCACCATTCCCCAAGATCCCCAAATGGCTCGTCCACTCCAGATGAACCTGACTTTCCTGCACTGCCTCGACTGTCACTCTGAGGCTTGACTCCGACACTCTGGCACGTGTGACAGCCCTGGGGTACCTCGAAGGAAAGCCACAGGTCCCTGTTTCCGCTCGACAGGGAGCCAGACACTGCTGCTGCTGCTGAGGAGGAAAGCGGCCTTGAATATCTCCAGGCATGACGAGGCCTGACTCCCCTGTGGGGGCTTTAGAGGAACTCCAAGACCTATGTCAGCACGGGCGTTGAAAGCTCAGGATCCGGCCTCAGCACCAGACGAGGACTGAGGACACGGCAATGACTGGGAAGGAATCCCCAGAGGCACCTCACAACTTGCATGGACACTGGCCTCACCTGAGATCACAGGGGCGGGGCCCTGGGGTTCCCGTCGTAACTCAAGAGGACCCCGTCGCAACTTGACAAAAACCAGAAGCTTCTCCCCTACAGGCGGGGTGAGGCCCTTGCCCACTGTGGCATCTCCGGGGAAATCACCCCTTCCCTCTTAGACCTTGAAAGGCTCTTTCACACCCTTGCTGTGACTCAAGAAGCTCCCCGCCCCACCCGTCCTCATTCAACAGGAACCCCAAGGGTCCCGCCACGACTCAAGAGGAGCCCTGTTTTCCCCTGCTCGGCTTCAGATGAGGCAGACTTTCACTGTGCCATCAGGAAAGGGTTCCCAGCCCACCCCTCGCATCCCAAGGGGAGATGCTCCCACCAGGAGAGTAGGGAGGAGACTCAGGGATCGGGCCACCATTCCTCAAGACCCCCAAATGCCTCGTCCACTCCAGATGAACCTAACTGCCCTGCACTGCCTCGACCTCACCCCGAGGCTCGACTCCCGACACTCTGGCATGTGTGACAGCCCGTGGGTACCTCGAGGGTAAGCCACAGATCCCTGTGTCTGCTGGACGGGGAGCCGGACACTGCTACTGCAGCCTGGAAGGAAAGTGGCCATAAACGTCTCCAGGCGAGACGAGGCCTGACTCCCCTGTGGGGGCTCCAGGGGAACCCCAAGACCTATGTCAGCATGGGTGAGGCAAGTTCAGGCTCCGGCCTCAGCACCAGACGAGGACTGAGGATCCGGTGACGACTGGGGAGGAATTGCCAGAGGCCTCTCACAACTCGCACGGAGACTGGCCTCTCCTGAGTCCACAGGGGCAGGTCTCTGGGGTCCCCGTCTTAACTCCAGAGGACCCCGCCGCAACTGGAGAAAAACAGAAGCTTCTCCCCTGCAGGTACGGTGAGGCCCTTGTCCGCTGTGTCGTCTCAGGGGAAATCACCCCTTCCCTCTTGGACCTCAAAAGGCTCCTTCACACCCTTGCTGTGACCCAAGAAGTTCCCTGCCCCATCCGTCCCCACTGGAGAGGAACCCCAAGGTTCCCACCGTGACTCAAGAGAAGCCCCGTTTTCGCCTGCTTATCTCCAGATGAGGGGCCTTTTCCCTGCTCCATCGGAAAAGGGTTCCCAGCCCACCCCTTGCATCCCAAGAGGAGGCGCTTGCACCAAGAGAGTCGGGAGGAGCCTCAGGGGTCGGGCCACAATTCCCCAAGACCCCCGAATGCCTCATCCATTCCAGATGAACCTGACTGCCCTGCACGGCCTCGACTGTCACCTCAAGGCTCGACTCCTGACACACTGGCACGTGTGACAGCCCTGGGGTACCTTGAGGGCAAACCACGGATCCCTGTGTCCGCTCAACAGGGAGCCAGACACTGCTGTTTCAGCTGGGGAGGAAAGCGGCCGTGCACGTCTCCAGGCGAGACGAGGCCTGACTCCCCTGTGGGGGCTCCAGGGAAACCACAAGACCCATCTAAGCAAGGGCGAGGAAAGCTCAGGCTCTGGCCTCAGCACCAGATGAGGACTGAGGACCTGGCGACGACTGGGAAGGAATCCCCAGAGGCGCCTGGCAAACTGCACGGAGACTGGCCTCACCTGAGGCCACAGGGGCGTGTTCCTGGGGTCCCCGTTGTAACTCGAGAGGACCCCGCTGCAACTCGAGAAAAATCAGACGCTTCTGCCATGCAGGCGGGGTGACGCCCTTGTCCGCTGCGGCATCTCGGGGGAAATCACTGCTTCCCTCTTGGAGCTCGAAAGGCTCCTTCACACCCTTGATGTGACCCAAGAAGTTCCCCGCCTCACCCATCCCTACTCGAGAGGCACCCTGAAGGTCCTGCAGCGACTCAAGAGGAGCCCCGTTTTCTCCTGCTGAGCTCCAGATGAGGGGCCCTTTCCCTTCTCCATCGGGAAAGGGTTCCCGGCATACCCCTTGCATCCCAAGAGGAGGCGCTAACACCAGGAGAGTCTGGAGGAGCCTCAGGGGTCAGGCCAACATTCCCCAAGTACCCCAAATGCTTCATCCCCTCCAGATTAACCTGACTGCCCTGCATTGCCTCGAATGTCACCCCGAGGCACAACTCCGGACACACTTGCACGTGTGAAAGCCCTGTTGTACCTTGAGGGCAAGCCACAGATCCCTGTGTCCGCTCTACTACTAGCCGGACACTACTGCTGCAGCTGGGGAGGAAAGCGGCCATGCACTTCTCCAGGCGAGACGAGTCCTGACTCCCCTGTGGCAGCTCCAGGAGAATCCCAAGACATATGTCAGCACAGGCGAGGCAAGCTCTGTGTCCAGCCTCAGCACAAGACGAGGACTGAGGACCCGGCAACGACTAGGGTGGAATCCTCAGAGGTGCCTCGCAACTCGCACGGAGACTGGCCTCTCCTGAAGCCACAGGGGCGGGTCCCTGGGGTCCCCGGCGAAAATCGAGAGGACCCCCCCACAACTCGAGAAAATCCAGAAGCTTCTCCCCTGCAGGAGTGGTGAGTCTCTTGTCTGCTGTGGTGTCTTGGAGGAAGTCACCCCTTCCCTCTTGGACCTCGAAAGGCTCCTTCACACCCTTGCTGTAACCCAAGAAGTTCCCCGCCCCACCCGTCCCCACTCGAGAGGAAACCCGAGGGTACCTTCGATACTCAAGAGGAGCCCCGTTTTCCCCTGCTTAGCTCGAGATGAGGGGCCCTTTCTCTGCTACGTTGGGAAAGGGTTCCCGGTGCTCCCCTCGAATCCCAAGAGGAGGTGCTTGTACCAGGAGAGTCGGGAGGAGCCTCAGGGGTCGGGCCACCATTCCCCAAGACCCCCAAATGCCTCGTCCACTCCAGATGCACCTGACTGCCTCGACTGTCAACCCAAGGCTCGACTCCCAACACACTGGCACGTGTGACAGCCCTGGGGTACCTCAAGGTCAAACCACAGATCCCTGTGTTCACTCGACGAGGAGCCGGATACTGTTGTTGCAGCTGGGAAGGAAAGGGGCCATGCAGGTCTCCAGGCTAGAGGAGTCCTGACTCCCCTGTGGGTTCTCCAGGAGAACCCCAAGACCTATATCAAAATGGGTGAGGCACCATTTTCCCCTGCTCAGCTCCAGATGAGGGGCCCTTTCCCTGCTCCTTTGGGAAAGGGTTCCCAGTGCACCCCTCGCAGCCCAAGAGGAGGCACTCACAGCAGGAGAGTCAGGAGGAGCCTCAGGGGTCGGGCCAACATTCCCCAAGACCCCCAAATGCCTCATCCACTCCAGGAGAACCTGACTTCCCTGCACTGCCTCAACTGTCACCCCGAGGCTTGACTCCCGACACACTGGCACGCTTGACAGCCCTGGGGTACATGGAGGACAAGCCACAGATCCCTGTGTCCACTCGACAGGGAGCTGGACACTGCTGCTGCATCNGGTCAGTTTTCATTCAAGTACCAAAGAAAGGCAATGTCAAAGAATACTCAAACTATCGCACAATTGCACTCATCTCACATGCTAGCAAAGTACTGCTCAAAATTCTCCAAGCCAGGCTTCAGCAATATGTGAACCATGAACTTCCAGATGTTCAAGCTGGTTTTTAGAAAAAGCAGCGGAACCAGAGATCAAATTGCCAACATCCACTAGATCATGGAAAAAGCAAGAGAGTTCCAGAAAAACATCTATTTGTGCTTTATAGACTATGTCAAGGCCTTTGACTATGTGGATAACAACAACCTGTTGAAAGTTCTGAAAGAGATGGGAATACCGCCTCCTGAGAAATCTGTATGCAAGTCAAGAAGCAACAGTCCTAACTGGACAGGGAACAACAGACTGGTTACAAATAGGAAAAGGAGTTCATCAAAGCTGTCTATTGTCCCTCTTTTTATTTAANTGGATAACAACAACCTGTTTAAAGTTCTGAAAGAGATGGGAATACCGCCTCCTGAGAAATCTGTATGCAAGTCAAGAAGCAACAGTCCTAACTGGACAGGGAACAACAGACTGGTTACAAACAGGAAAAGGAGTTCATCAAAGCTGTCTATTGTCCCTCTTTTTATTTAACTTATATTCAGAGTACATCATGAGAAACACTGGGCTGCAGGAAGCACGAGCTGGAATCAAGATTGCTAGGAGAAATAACAATAACCTCAGATATGCAGATGACACCACACTTATGAAAGAAAGTGTAGAATTAAGGAGCCTCTTGATGAAAGTGAAAGAGGAAAGTTAAAAAGCTGGCTTAAAGCTCAACATTCAGAAAACTAAGATCATGGCATCTAGTCCCATCACTTCATGGCAAATAGATGGGGAAACAATGGAAACAGTGGCAGACGTTATTGCTTTGGGCTCCAAAACCACTGGAGATGGTGAATGCAGCCATGAAATTAAAAGATGCTTCTTCCTGGAAGAAAAACTATGACCAACCTAGACAGCATATTAAAAAGCCAGAGACATTACTTCGCCAACAAAGGTCCGTCTAGTCAAGGCTATTGTTTTTCCAGTGGTCATGTATGGATGTGAGAGTTGCATATAAAGAAAGCTAAGTGGCAAAGAATTGATGCTTTTGAACTGTGGTATTGAAGAAGACTCTCTAGAGTTCCCTGGACTTCAAGGAGATCCAACCAGTCCATCCTAAAGGAAATCAGTCCTGAATATTCATTGGAAGGACTGATGTTGAAGCTGAAACTTCAATACTTTGGTCATCTGATGCAAAGAACTGACTCATTTGAAAAGACACTGATACTGGGAAAGATTGAAAGCAGGAGGAGAAGGGGATGACAGAGGATGAGATTGTTGGATGGCATCATCGACACAATGGACATGAGTTTGAGTAGGCTCTGGGAGTTGATGATGCACAGGGAGGCATGGCGTGCTCAAGTCCATTGGGTCGCAAAGAGTCGGACACGACTGAGTGACTGAACTGAACTGAAGGGATAAGTGAGTAAGACAAGACATATCTCAGTCTTGACTCTACATTTATTAGCTTTAAGATGCATGGAAAGCATCAACTTCTCTAAGGTTTCTGATCAAGTAAAATAGAATTAATAATAACCATCTCACAGAGTGTTTAATAATAAATAAAACAGTGTATGTGAGAAGAGTTTGTGATCTGTACAGCATTATTGAAATGAAAATTTACAATGTTAATAATGATAAAAGTTAAAATCAAAAGTAAATGTCCTACAGAAAGTATTAAGATCTCAATTATAGAAAATTAAAATATATGTGTTGGTAAGTCCTTAAAAATAATATTAGCATCATGGCTAGTGAGTTGCAAGGCTGTGATTTTAGTTTAAAAAGCAAATAGTATATAGCACAATTTTATTTAAATAACAATCTGTGCTTGTGTGCTTCAACATATTTAGAAACAGAAGAAGGTTATGGAATGTGTTACTTCAGGCTATCAGGAGAGAGAGATACAAATTTGTTCAATTTTCATATGAAGCATCTACACATCTGCATACACACATAACTTGAATCATTTGCATTATTCACAAGTTCATATAATATTTGGAATTTGAGAAACAAAGGGAATTTTTTTTAAATAACATTGCTAATAAAACCCTTGAGACCAATATTAATACCACCAAAATGTCACCCAAGTGTGCAGCAGCATTCAGACTTATAGAAGTGTTCTAGTTGACTATCCAACATACTTCAAGTCACTTTTGAACTATCATTCCAAACCAACAACATGAGGCAGCTTCCCTGGCTAATAAAATGACCCTCATAATGTCAAAGCAAGGAGTACACTGTGGGACCTGAACCTAATCTGAGGGTCCAGCGGCTCTGGGGCATCTGAAACTGTAATGGAGTGGTTCAGAGGCAGAGGGTTATTAAGACCTCAATGCATAGGATGAAGCTCTTTAAATCTGGGAGCATCCAGGCCACCCAAGAGCTTTTTCTACCTTAATTGCATAGTGGAACTATTATGTTGTATTAACATGTTTAGTTTCAAGCCATTTTAGTTATATTTTCTACCGCCAGTTAGTAGGGGAAATTAGTGGCCATATCCTCTATTTCTTTATAATTCCCTCAGAAAATGTACTTAAAGTATAAAAACTCTATAAAGGAATGTTGACAGGATATAAACTTATGCTTAAGGACGCTATGTCAGAGAAATCCTAATGAGAATTAATAAATGAAGTTTAAATAAACCTGTCTAAATCTGTTTCTCTTTTGTAATCCTTTGTTTTTCATTTTCATGCAGGTCAGATTGTGTGGAGAGAAATTATGTTTGCCAGAGCAGATGCTTTTGTGACAAATCAAAGGAGTTGGGGATGTTTAGGAAGGAGAATGGAAATCTTTGCAAGCAAGAAAGTATTTCTTGATTTTTAGTGATTTCTCTCAATTGTTCACAAATTTTCCCAAGTGTTTGAAGTGGTCCACTCAGCTGTAGCCCTGCCCAGAGAGAGAGTCTCCCACAAAAGGAATATTTCCTCAACTTCTGGAAGTAGAGAGCAAAATGTTGTCACTTCATCAAAAATGTTCTTATTTCCTCCAGAAATACTTCTTTGAATTTAGGGACCTTTGTACTTTCACCGAGGAGTCCTGAGGTACTTTACTTCAGTGGCAATTTGAGGATGAGACCTAGATAGGCCCTTGGCTTTTCCAGCTGACCCTGTCACGGCTTCAAAACAGCATTCCAAACCATAGAGGAAAAGCTCTGAAAGAGGCCAAACGCTTTGAAACGGATATTCTTCTGTCTAAATTGAGAGATGAGCTGGTACAAAGAGGAAAATTCTTCTAATCTTTTTTTTTTTTTTTTTAATTTGGTTGCACCAGATCTTAGTTGCAGCATGTGGGATCTAGTTCCCTGACCAGGGACTGAACTTGGGGCCCCCTGCTTTGGGAGTACAGAGTCTTATCCACTGGGCTACCAGGGAAGTCCCTCTTCTAATCTATTAAAAGAAATGATATAGAAAGAGGGTGTTCAATTCAGTTTAGTCGCTTAGTTGTGTCCAACTCTTTGCAACCTCATGGACAACAGCACCTAAACAAAGGTGGATTGCTCCCTGTAGAGTGGGTTGCTCCAGCTATGCAGTGGGATGGGATCAACACGAAACGCTCTGAAAGACATGAACCCAGCAATGATCCTTTGAATATGTAACGTTGTCTGCAGCCTATACAGAATATATTTAACTCTATTCTCGCAATATTTACTGCGCCTAGTAGTACTGTGGTCCTCAGGATGAAGAAGGTCCAGCTTGGGGACACTCAAACAAACACATGTAAAGACAGTGTTTCCTTCACCTTCAGGGTATAATAACAGCACCAGAAATTCACAGGACTATACTCAGAGACAGAGAAAGCCATGGCACCCCACTCCAGTGCCCTTACCTGGAAGATCCCATGGACGGAGGAGCCTAGTAGGCTGCAGTCCATGGGGTCGCGAAGAGTCGGACACGACTGAGCGACTTCACTTTCAGTTTTCACTTTCATGCATTGGAGAAGGAAGTGGCAACCCACTCCAGTGTTCTTGCCTCGAGAATCCCAGGGACGGGGGAGCCTGGTGGGCTGCCGTCTATAGGGTCGCACAGATTGGACACGACTGAAGCGACTTAGCAGCAGTAGCAGCAGCATACTCAGAGAACCTAAGTGAAAGTCACTCAGTTATGTCCAACTCTACGACCCCATGGACTACAGCCCTCCAGGCTCCTCTGTCCATGGAATTCTCCAGGCAAGAATACTGGAGTGGGTTGCCATTTCCTTCTCCACATACTCAAGAGAACCTAAAAGTTAGATGAAAGGAAAAGTTCAAAGGGGAGTAATTCTCCAAAGGTGGGTAAAGGAGAAAAAATAAATTAAGGTAGTGGACGAGCTGCAAATTCAATGAGTTGAGTAATTCTAAAATTAATGATATATTTCTCACTAGTATGCAGTGTTGGAAATGCTGGATCCCCAGGGCTTTCTGATGTTTGTTTCTGGTAAGATAGCAAGGCATATTCCCATCTTCTCACATTTTTACGGGCAGGATAAAAAAATAAGTCCTAACAGCGTCAAAGTTGTAAGCAAAACAAAATATTCAAACAAAAATTGAAATATGGACAGATATTAAGTGTGGTCATCCTTTTATAGACTTGTTTTATCAAAATCTACTAAAAATTAGCTTTAAAGAATCTCTGAATCTGAATTCAGAAAATTCACTTTCTGAATCTCAGAAAAAGGACTTATAGAGAAAATCCAAGGAGTTTTTTAGAAAACCTTACAGTTTGTCAGAAGATGATGAAATGCAACTAGATGAGTTTGGAGAGGTGACAAGTTCAAATGTTGAAGCAGTAATGAGCTTGAGAGCATGCCAGGAGATGAAAGAGATTCTTTGGCACTTTAGGGGGAACAAAAACAACCATTTTTCTTGGTACATAATATGCAGCATCTTTTTATATAGTTTACAAAGGAAAAAGTTCTTCAGTTCCTGGAGTAAAAGCTTGAGATAAAGTCTAGATAGCAGTCTTGTTGAAAACCAATGATGATATTTAGTATAATTAAGATAATTACAAGAGAAATGTATACAAATTCTTGGTCATGATGTAACTTTAATATGTTTTCAAGAAAAATCTAGAAAATTAGGCATTCATGAATACATATTTCAACAATTTAGACAAGTAACTTTTATCTTAATGAAAGTTAGTTTTAATGCAGCAAGATGTTAAGGTTTAGACAGTTTCACCAGTACATCTTTTAATGATGGATTAAACTTGAAAGAATTAAGACTTGAATACAGCTCAGTGTGCAGTTTATCTTTTATATGAGGATGAATCATTGAGAATGCCACTGGAAAGTCTGCAGTTAGCGGCATCCTGGAGAGCTGGTCAGAGCGTGTGTGAGCTTAACTTGTGGTTACTTTTGCTGTCAAGTTACCAATGCTGTATCAGTGCAACTACGATTTTAAATGAATCTTTCAGACTAACAAATAGCAGCTTCTACGAATAATTGTTTTCTTCCCACCTATGGAGTAAAACTATATTTTTTGCAGTTGGGTTAATAATTTCTTTTACACACATTACAGAGAAACCGAGAAAAGATAAGTACCCGAATCATTTTTATTGATTGTGCGAATAACTTGATTGTGCTTGCTTCACTAAATTTCTTCGCTAGGATGGAACTGTGATTACCTCGTGTGAACTTAAAAAGCATTTTTTAGTAAAGATGTGCTTCTGGTGAAGTGGCTCTAAGAGGTTTACCAAGGAATTCATCGACTTCAAAGAACTCTGGCAAATCATCTATGACAGATCCAGCTTCTCTGTCCCCTTCACCTTTTTTTCTTTTTCTTTCTCTGCCTCCCTCTCAGTAGACAGGGTCCTTTTTGACACAGTTACATCAGACTTCTGCTATGAGGGTTGTGCTAGTAACACCAGAGAGACTGGTCTTATATACCAGATTCCATTCTATAGAATCTGAAAAGTTTAACCCAAATCCCAGGGAAGGCTCTGAGCTGCTACCAACTCTGATTCCTCATTACCTTCCAGAATAGACCCAGGAACAGTAGTTTCCCCAGCTCTGGCCACATGGAGTGGGCAGACGAGTAAAAGAAGAAGGGATGAGGGAAGCTGTGTGGGGACAAGGGGGCTAAAACGGACTCAAACAGACTAACAGAATGCAATGAGAACAGTGAAATATCTATATCTGTATTTTTTTGCATCACACTCTGGACCCTCCCAGGTAGCTCAGTGATAAAGAATCTGCCTGTCATTGCAGGAAATGTGGGTTCAATCCTTGGGTCAGGAAGATCCCCTGGAGAAGGAAATGACACCCCACTCCAGGATTCATGTCTGGAACATCCCATGAAGAGAGGAGCCTGGTGGGCTACAGCCCATGCGGTTGCAAAGAGTCAGACATAGCTAAGCACACACATGTGCACTGGATTCTGAGAATGTTTGCAGTTACCAGTAAGACCATATTTTTTTCTTGTCAATGGACTATACATGCATGCTTCCTCAGACATTACAGACTATAAGAGAGAGAGAGAGCTACATGTAGAATGTGAAATAAACTGCTAAATGTTCTGAAAATAAAATCTCCTGTTTTACACTTGGCAGTATTCTTGCTTCATTACAGCATGGACTTTTACAGGAATATTTAAATTAACAGTAATAGCAAGATGGCTTCAAACCCTTCTTATCTCTAAAGGACAAACCTGGCCCCCAGGTATCCATATATTAAGTATAAGTGTAAACAGATAAGACAAAATACAGAAGTAATCAAAGTCAGAAAACCCAACGAAGTCAGCTATAAGATACTGATTATCATTTTTCCTGCATACTGTAGGAGATGTTGTGTACAGATAGGGACTCTTTATGAAGCATTTATGTGACTTGAGATTGACTTTATGCAGAATGCATTATGACTGTATTGTGTATTATGCTGTGTTAGCTGCTCTTGCAGCATGATTCATAAAATCAGGAGAAAGTGAATCCATCTGAATTCTGATGATTGTAACCATTTCAATCATATGGAAAGAATGGGAGGAAAAGATACACAGTGATTATCTTATTATTTGATCCTCAGACAAGCAGAGGTTATCTAACTAAATGGCCAGTCTCAAATAAGCACAGATTATTTCCTATATATCACCGAGTGGCCGGGCGTGTGAGGGACTTAAAGAGGAACATTATTCTTTCATCTCTCTGACCTAGCACAATCATCTGGAGTGGCACAAAAATGAAAGCGACTTTCTGACCCACAGGATATCACAACTCAGTTGAATGGGCTGGTCCTGTAGGCTAGAGTAATGGCATTGCACACTGTGCTTCTACCAGAGACATGCCATAGTAGATGACCTTATGGATATCTCCTCCTTTGTGTTTCAGGCTAAGGCGCCATTTCCTCAGAAAGACTCCACTGACTGAGTAAAGCTTTCAAGCACACATCCCTTCCTCATTATGCTCTCTTGCCCATTTGTAACACAATATAACTCTCTTACAACACAACATAACTGGGTATTTACGTTTCCATTTACAAAGCAGCAAGCCCAATAGATATCTGTTGAAAGAGGAAATGTAATCAAATGGTGGTTGCTTGAAGTTTTCACCAAGCAAGGAAATCTTACATGCCTGGGGGTTAGCTTCAAAGAGGCCCTCTCGTAGCTTCCTGCCTCCCAGCCTCACCAGGAGAACTTCACCTGGAGCTACCATCTGAGACAATCCCACCACCAAGGAGAACGCTTCATAAAAATTTAAATGTCTTCATTCTGCCTACAACTTAGGAACTAGATGATTTAACAAGCAGCTCACTGGGCAAAGTATATGAACAGACAGCTCACATCAGAGGAAAAAATTAATAAACATGGAAATATACACAGCATCAAGAGACATGAAATAAAAGCTGATAAAAATCATACTTGATCCTCTATTTCTGCCTACAAAGAGGGAGAGATTTAAAAGAAAAATAACAGCTAGTGCTAATGGAGCTGAGGTTGAGGTGAAACAAGTGCACTTGTCCATTGAAAACTGTCCCTGCCCTTCTGGAAAAGACAACATGCAGGGAACATAATGATGATGTTACTCTCTCTGATTCATTCCTCTGAATTTATACTTAAGAGATAATTCAAAAGGAATTTTTAAAGTTACTATACATAAAAACATTCATTATTTCGTATCACTGTAAACGTTTGGGAAACATCTAAATATCCAATACTTAAAGAACAGTAATGGTACAAAAAAGAAATAAAAAGATAATACACATTAAAACATCTGCAAATGAAATTAATACTAGGGAAAGAAATCTGTTTATTTTTAAAAAAAATACAAAATAATACATATATGTATCATATATTCATTTAAAAGCTACTTATTAAACACCTATTGTATACTAGACAATATTCTATGAGCTGAGAATGAGTCCACAAACAAAAAAAACTTCCTTTTCAGAGCTTTTATTCTATTTGGTAGAGATAGACAATAAACCACTAAGAAATAAAATTAATAAGGCTTTCCACATATGACAAGCCTCATTACAGTCAACCTCCAAATGTGTCTGTAAGCAAGTGTAAAATAATTTTGTTCCTAAAATAGAATCTTTTAAAATTTTAATGTCTTCTCTCCAAATTATGTTACTGACAAAAATAAATGCTAAGTGTATCTACTGAAAAAAAAGGCAAAAATTTAAGAAAAGTATTTCTCAAAAATGACAAGGATGAAATTAACTCCAGAAGGCAGCATACTTGACTACATGGATGGGATTTAATCTGCCCCTTCCCTTTCTATGCTGGTTGTAATTTTATCTTGTTTAAATAAAACCACACATTTTTAAACAGTAAGGAAATCCCTGGGAATGATATGTAATATAAGTTAATTATTTCACTTATGTGGCACGTATAGCTACTTCGGGCCTGCCTCTCAGTGTGGAGGTGAACTCCAAGGGAATATCTCACTTGCCACCATACCTGGAGCACCGACTATAGCGCTTGGCAAAAACCACAGCATCGTTCTGGACTCTCTCTTGCATATCACATCTGGTCTGGACTCCATTTGAAAAATACCTCCAGAATTAAGCCACTTTATACTATATTCTTTTTGAGAGACAATTCTCCATTACATGTCTGCCAATTTTACAAGGGAAGACACTCATAGCTTTTGTCCTGGACTATCTTTTCAAGAAGGTTTGTGTAGCAAACATCCTTGGAAGATAGTGATAACGTCCCCTCTGAAACAGAGGACAGGTCTATTTGCCTCCCAGAATAACACAGATAACATTGCCAAAGAAAGCAAAGGTTAGGCAAGCTTATGCGTGGTCCATTAGATTGGGGTTTCCTAAGCTTGCAGGCCCTCAGCTGTGACACAAACCCACTGTATGCACAGTGTCCACTTGGGCTATTCTGCATCCCCCATGAGATTAGGGCTTCAGTATTACAGTACCTACAACCTGTTTTCCTATGGTTCGTAAAACATACACATATTTTGTGTGTACATATGTATACAAATATGGAGATTTTAAAATGTGACAAAATATTAAAACTGGTGAAACTTAGTGAAGGCATACAGGTGTTCATATTATTACAGGTTGCTATTAGGGACGAAACAAACGTGACACTCATTTTCTGCCAGAAACGCAAGAAATTGGCTAACTTCATAGCTCTGGTCCTCATAGTTCTTGGCATTTGTTTATTTAGTCGCTCAGTCATGTCCAGCTCTTTTTTGAGAGTCCATGGACTATAGCCCGCCAGGCTCCTCTGTCCATGGGATTCTCCAGGCAAGAATACTGGAATGGGTTGCCATTTCCCCCTCCACAGGATTTTCTCGACCCAGGGATCAAACCAGTGTCTCCTGCTAAAGGGGGGTCCTTTAGCACTGAGCCACCTGGGGAAGTCCAGCTCTTGACACTGCTCCTCTCCTATCCAGGTACAGCTGACCATCCTCTCTCACTTCAGTAGCCTCCTAATCAATCTCCTACCTCCTCTCAGGTTTCCCTACAGGCTTTCCTACCAGGCTTTCCTACATGGATGCCAGAATGATCCATTCAAAACTAAGTCAGATAAAGCAGCTCCTCTGCTTAAACCCACAGTGGTTTCCTGCCTTACAAAACTCTAAGTCTCGGGGTTCCTATTCCTTTATCTCATTTTGTTCTCCTCTCCTCACTGTTGCATGCTGGTCTCCTTGGTCACAAAACCCTAATGCTGACCATCCCCCTGTCCTAAAAGCTCTCTCACAGAACTGGATCAATTCCTGAACTCTTTCAGGCCTCAACGCAAACACTGCTTTCTCAGCCAAGTCTTCCTTGATTATACTACACAGAACTGCAACCCCTCCTTCCCTGCCCCACAACTTTATCCCCTTTCTCTGCTTTAGTCTTCTCGAAACCATTCTTAGCTTCTAATATACCATTTTACAGTTTTGTTGTTGTTGTTTATAACTTCTCACACTAGAATACAAGCTCCAGGAAGGCAAGGTGTTTGTCTTCCTCATTTGGGTATCCCTAATCTAGAGCAATCTCCATAGTTAAAACACAGAGTCAGTGTTTAATGCGTTCTTGTTAAATGACAGAGGATGGACTTTTAATCAGGCCAAACTCAGTTTCTTTTTAACTAATGACACTTTGGACATGTTACACAGCTTCTCTAAGATGGACTCTCCTGTCTATAAAATAGAATCACCTTCATACGATTGTTGAGTTGACTAGACAAGGGACACATGAAAAGCACCTACTAGCACTATTTAACATTCTCCTTAACAAAATATCAATAAAATTTGTGGTAATTTGACAGAATACATTTTAGTATCACTAAAGAATGTTTGATTTATCTTATATATCGCTATGCATATCTTTTCATCTTTATATCTTCAGCATACAGTCCAGTTTCTAGCAAACACTAGTCATTCAATAAGGGTGTGCTTGTTTTGCTTTCTCTTATTATAAAGATACTATCAGATTAAAGAAAATTCAGAAAACACAGAGAAGAAACAAATCACCCATAGTCCTATTGTAGTAACATGACTGTCATTACTATTTTGTTGTATTTTTTTGGAATTTTTT
>SJYW01050638.1:1028927-1064907 GCA_006410735.1 Raphicerus campestris
CAGGGATCAAACCAGTGTCTCCTGCTAAAGGGGGGTCCTTTAGCACTGAGCCACCTGGGGAAGTCCAGCTCTTGACACTGCTCCTCTCCTATCCAGGTACAGCTGACCATCCTCTCTCACTTCAGTAGCCTCCTAATCAATCTCCTACCTCCTCTCAGGTTTCCCTATAGGCTTTCCTACCAGGCTTTCCTACATGGATGCCAGAATGATCCATTCAAAACTAAGTCAGATAAAGCAGCTCCTCTGCTTAAACCCACAGTGGTTTCCTGCCTTACAAAACTCTAAGTCTCGGGCTTCCTATTCCTTTATCTCATTTTGTTCTCCTCTCCTCACTGTTGCATGCTGGTCTCCTTGGTCACAAAACCCTAATGCTGACCATCCCCCTGTCCTAAAAGCTCTCTCACAGAGCTGGATCAATTCCTGAACTCTTTCAGGCCTCAACGCAAACACTGCTTTCTCAGCCAAGTCTTCCTTGATTATACTACACAGAACTGCAACCCCTCCTTCCCTGCCCCACAACTTTATCCCCTTTCTCTGCTTTAGTCTTCTCGAAACCATTCTTAGCTTCTAATATACCATTTTACAGTTTTGTTGTTGTTGTTTATAACTTCTCACACTAGAATACAAGCTCCAGGAAGGCAAGGTGTTTGTCTTCCTCATTTGGGTATCCCTAATCTAGAGCAATCTCCATAGTTAAAACACAGAGTCAGTGTTTAATGCGTTCTTGTTAAATGACAGAGGATGGACTTTTAATCAGGCCAAACTCAGTTTCTTTTTAACTAATGACACTTTGGACATGTTACACAGCTTCTCTAAGATGGACTCTCCTGTCTATAAAATAGAATCACCTTCATACGATTGTTGAGTTGACTAGACAAGGGACACATGAAAAGCACCTACTAGCACTATTTAACATTCTCCTTAACAAAATATCAATAAAATTTGTGCTAATTTGACAGAATACATTTTAGTATCACTAAGGAATGTTTGATTTATCTTATATATCGCTATGCATATCTTTTCATCTTTATATCTTCAGCATACAGTCCAGTTTCTAGCAAACACTAGTCATTCAATAAGGGTGTGCTTGTTTTGCTTTCTCGTATTATAAAGATACCATCAGATTAAAGAAAATTCAGAAAACACAGAGAAGAAACAAATCACCCATAGTCCTATTGTAGTAACATGACTGTCATTACTATTTTGTTGTATTTTTTTGGAATTTTTTTCTCTGACTATTTTTCAGCTGAAATGATCATGTGCATAAATTTTTATATCAAAAGTTTTCTTTTTTTGGTTATTTTTTGATGTAAACACTTTCCCATATAGCTATGTTGCCTTTCCAATCAGTTTTTGAGAGCTGCATCATTTTGTCATGTAGAAGTATTATAGTTTACTTGGGCATTTTCTCATTATTGGGTTTTTAGGTAATTTCTGACTGTTCAATGAATTTTAAAAGATTTAAAAAGGAAAGAATCTATTTTTTTCTGTTTTTCTCTTCTCTAAACTAAAGCGTGTGTGACCCTTTTGGGAAAAAAGGGAACTGAATTTCTCTGCTGTTCATATGCAAGAGAGCACTTCTGAATAATTCATGGGTACATAAAGATGGAAAAGATATACATCATCTAGCTGATTATTAACATAATATAGCCAAATGAAGCCTTATCCTAAAAAGTCATTTAATTGCAGCTGTGAAATGAGACTTTGAACATTTTAGAAAGAAGTCATATTTGAGATGTAAATAAATACATTTCAAAATTATTTTAAGGCATTGTTTAATGCAAATTCCTTGCTGTAAATGGTGGTTACTGTTCTTTTTCCCCATAAAAATGGAAAATCAGATGNACTTTGAACATTTTAGAAAGAAGTCATATTTGAGATGTAAATAAATACATTTCAAAATTATTTTAAGGCATTGTTTAATGCAAATTCCTTGCTGTAAATGGTGGTTACTGTTCTTTTTCCCCATAAAAATGGAAAATCAGTCTTTCCAATTTACCAAGTTAGAGACCAGTCTGGAGAATAATGTACTAAACTTCTAAAATATCTATAAATAAAAGGTAACAAAAAAATCACCTAGATTTATTTATGTAAATGTTAGTAGCTTTTTCTTACTTTTTATAAGGTCCATGAAAAATGATTCAAATTGTAATATTAAAAAAACTATGTGCTAATCACTCCAATCACTGATAATGTTTGATTATATCATTTAAGAAGGAATACTTCTTACATTAAAAATGGAAGCTGTAAAGAAAGATGAAAAGATAACTATAAAAATATTTATTTTATACAAAGCCAAGTAAAGTGAAAAGAAAATGGAAGGATGGAACACTGCTAGCAGTCTCTTGAAATATTATTGAATATATGTATGATTCAAAATCTATGAGCATCTGAATTCATCTTCAGTCCCATCTCTCTTAGCCCCTCTTCTAATCTATGTTCAACTGCACTCTAGACCTAATTGTGTACTGGTTGTATAGATGTATACTGAATTTGCTTTTGAAATTCTCCTATATTCAAACCCATTTCCTGGATTCAGTGTCTTCCTATTCTTGGTTTATTCCCTTATTCTTGTTAAAATACATTCTCCAATTGTCTCCTAAAAAGATAAATGTTTAGAATACATATATATCTGAAAAATACTTTTATTCTACCTACTTGATTTATCCTATTTGATTAATCTCTTGAGAGTATGGGCACAGACTCTTAAAATTTTGAAGGTATTGTTCCAATATTTTTTAGCATCAATTCTTCATTTCAGTTCAGTTTAGTCACTCAGTCTGACTTTTGGCAACCCCATGGACTGCAGCACGCCAGGCTTCCCTGTCCATCACCAACTCCCAGAGCTAACTCAAACTCATGTCCATTGAGTCGGTGATGCCATCCAACTATTTCATCCTCTGTCATCCCCTTCTCCTCCCGCCTTCAATCTTTCCCAACATCAGGGTCTTTTCAAATGAGTCAGTTCCTCTTATCAGGTGGCCAAAGTATTGAGCATCAGTCTTTCCAATGAATTTTCAGGACTGATTTCCTTTAGGATAGACTGGCTGGATCTACTTGCAGTCCAAGGGACTCTCAAAAGTCTTCTCCAACACCACAATTCAGTTCTTCAGTGCTCAGCTTCCTTTATAGTCCAACTCTCACATCCATACACAACTACTGGAAAAACCATAGCTTTGACTAGACGGACCTTTGCTGGAAAAGCAATATCTCTGCTTTTCAATATGCTGTCTACGTTGGTCACAGCTTTTCTTCCAAGGAGTAAATGTCTTTTAATTTCATGGCTATAGTCACCGTCTGTGGTGATTTTGGAGCCCAAAAAATCGACCACTGTTTCCACTGTTTCCCCATCTATTTGCCATGCAGTGATGGGACCGAATGCCATGATCTTAGTTTTCTGAATGTTGAGCTTTAAACCAACTTTTTCACTCTCCTCTTCGAATTTCATCAAGAGGCTCTTTAGTTCTTCTTCACTTTCTGCCATAAGGGTGGTGTCATCTGCATATCTGAGGTTATTGATATTTCTCCCAGCAATCTTGATTCCAGCTTGTGCTTCTTCCAGTCTAGCGTTTCTCATGATGTACTCTGCACAGAAGTTAAATAAGCAGGGTGACAGTATACAGCCTTGATATGCTCCTTTCCTGATTTGGAACCACTTTGTTTTTCCAAGTCCAGTTCTAACTGTTGCTTCTTGATCTGCATACAGGATTCTCAGGAGGCAGGTCAAGTTGTCTAGTATTCCCATATCTTTCAGAATTTTCCACAGTTTATTGTGATCCACATAGTCAAAGGCTTCGGCACAGTCAATAAAGCAGAAATAGATGTTTTCCTGGAACTCTCTTGCTTTTTCAATGATCCAGCAGATGTTGGCAATTTGATCTCTGGTTCCTCTGCTTTTTCTAAAACCAGCTTGAACATCTGGAAGTTCACAGTACATGTACTGTTGAAGCCTGGCTTGGATAATTTTGAGCATTACTTTGCTAGTGTTGTGAGATGAATGCAATTGTACGGTTGTTTGAGCATTCTTTGGCATTGGCTTTCTTTGGGATTGGAATGAAAACTGACCTTTTCCAGTCCTGTAGCCACTGCTGAGTTTTCCAGATTCGCTGGCATAGTGAGGGCAGCACTTTCACAGCATCATCTTTTAGGATTTGAAATAGCTCAACTGGAATTCCATCACCTCCACTAGCTTTGTTCGTAGTGATGCTTCCTAAGGCCCACTTGACTTTGCATTCCAAGTTGTCTGGCTCTACGTGAATGATCACACCATCGTGGTTATCTGGGTCATGAAGATCATTTTGTATAGTTCTTCTGTGTATTCTTGCCTCTTCTTAATCTCTTCTGCTTCTGTTAGGTCCATACAATTTCTGTCCTTTATTGTGCCCATCTTTGCATGAAATGTTTCCTTGGTATTTCTAATTTTCTTGAAGAAATCTCTAGTCTTTCCCATTCTATTGTTCTCCTCTATTTCTTTGCACTGATCACCGAGGAAGGCTTTCTTATCTCTCCTTGCTATTCTTTGAAACTCTATTCAAATCGGTATATCTTTCCTTTCCTCCTTTGCCTTTGCATCTTTTCTTTTCTCAGCTATTTTTAAGGCTTTCTCAGACAGCCATTTTGCCTTTCTGCATTTCATTTTCTTGGGGATGGTCTTGATCCCTGCCTCCTGTACAATGTCATGAATCTCCATCCATAGTTCTTTGAGCACTCTATCAGATCTAATCCCTTGAATCTATTTGTCACTTCCACCATATAATCGTAAGGGATTTGATTTAGGTCATACCTGAATGGATACTTCAAATCTTTACTTAGATTTGAAAAATCAATGCCATTTAGTATTAAGAATGGGGGTAAGGGACTGGAGAGACTATATCTGTGTGTCAGATATCTAAGATTAGAGTACAGATGAGAGATGGTGCTGAGAGTCTCACTGTTCAGTAAATGGATCAATAATTCCTGTTTCAGTCCTTGCCTTGGCACTTCACTCTACTCTGCTTAATGTCACTGACTTCAAGTCTCCTTTAGTTTGAATCTAGAGAATAAATCTACTGCTTCTGAAACATAGGTGGCCAGGGTCCAATCGCTTACATGTCCTCTTTTATCTTTATATATCCCTCTCCCTCATCTTCTACAACATGTGGCACTTCAAGGGCTGAGCCTCTAGAGGGTGTTCAGGGTATACTTATAGTAATCGGGTACAATCTAGGGTAGCTGGCATATTTCTAGTCTAGTCAGTCCTACCTCCTCATTTCTTTCTGTCCTCCAAAAATTTTTCATCCACGCCTATAGCCTCCCTGCACTCTCTGTCCTCGTGAAAGAAAAACTTAATTTTATTCTTTTTTTGCCTTTTTCTAAGAAGTGTTGAAGAGGGAGAGCATTTTTACTCTTCAAGTGGTGGCACGTGCCACTGAGGCCTCCCTGACTGCTCTGGTCCACTGTCCCTTTCTTTCTCAGGTTCCAGAGTTCTGGGAACAGATCACTAGTAGCTACTTTCTATTCCCTATTGATCTCTTCAACTAAAAATACTACTCCTATATTCTACACCATACGTTAGAACTCTGGATCACTTTCCACCTTGGTCTGCCTTTACTTCATGCATCAATAGATGACTCATTGCACAGGACAAAGACTAACATTTTTATGCAGCCCCACAATGCCTAAAATAGGAGATCTCAAACTTTAGTGTGTCTAAGGATCACTGAGAGAACTTGTTTAAAATGAAAATTCCCCCAGAGAAATTGAATATGATGTGATAATGTCCTGAGAACTCTCCATCTAACAGCACACCAATGTGATTCTGACTCAGGTAGTTTTGAACCATAGCAGAGATATTATTGTCTAAGAACACTTTGAAGCACCTTTCCAAGAAAAAATGAATTGATTACATTGCTAGATTTTTTTTAAGTCTTCCCCATTTTATTTTTAAAAGATTAGAATTCTGATTTCCCTTAATATACTATTGTGAATCAGATGTTCATGAATTTGTCTGTTCTTTAGATTTGTTATAACTTTATTTCCCTTTAATACTTCTTAGGATTATAAATTTCATAAGTTTACAGCCATTCATACAAATTATAGGTCTATATTATTATGTTTCCCTTAATTTCTTATAAGATTCACAGGTGCTCTAGTTATTAAATACCTGGATTTTACAAATGTATTAGTCAGCTCAGGCTGCCATGACAAAGAACCATAAGTTAGCTGACTTAATATAAATTTATTTTCTCACAGTTCTGGAAGGTAGAAGATCAAAGTGAGAAGATAAGTATTGTTGGGTTCTGATGAACACCCTCTTCTAAGCTCACAGACTTCTGAGAGAGTTAACTTAGGCATGTTGCTAGGGAGACCAAGGCCCTTTAAGGATGAGATGAACATTTTTCCTTTTTCACATTCTTTTACCTTAGGCACGTAGACCTCGTGGACAGCAGTATCTCTTGCTCAAGGACATGCTTTTTTAAGCTCAGAATGTATGTTATGGGAGAAGGTCTAGGTAAAACTTCCACAGCCTTGAGCTCTGGTTTCTTCCACAGCCTTGAGCTCTGGATTAACCTGTTCCTTCTGGCTACTCTTGTGCTGATGTCATCCTAGGATTATGTTACGGGATAGGGCCTGGGAAAAATTTTCACATCCTTGAGGCATTTTTTCTATTCTCAGCAGCTAACAAAAGTATACAATGCTCTTCTTAAACTAGCAAGACTGGTAATCTTTCTACCCTCTTCTGATGTCTATGTCAGAAGCTTTTTTTTCTGTTACTATCACTTTAATAAAATTTCTAGGACACAAAGCTATAAGTGACTGAGACTGTCTTTGGTCCCAGAGTTAAATCTTCTCCTTCGGAGACCACAAACCCAACATTCACCAAACACCATATAAGCTTTATGTATCATCTTTCATCTGTCATCTCACCTGGGATCCCAAGACAAGGTGTAAGCTATCATCTTGGGGGCTAAGCTAAAGCTATTGCTTCGTCTTACTGCCTTCTCACTGTGCGCTCCTATTAACTTTTCTTGGTATGTGCATGTGGAGTGAGGTAGAGAAATTTCTCTTCTTTTTAGCCACCAATCCTGTCTCGTTAGGACCCTATCCTTATGACTTCAATTTACCTAAAAGCCTTAGCTCCAAATACAGTCACATTGGAGATTAGGGTTTCAACAAATCAACTGGGGAAGGGGGGACTGACTGAGTCCAGAGCAGCAAACCACACACAATACTTAGGCACAGCTATAGCGACGTCTAAACATGTACACCCAGGGCTTGCCACAGGACTTTGAATGTGACAGGTACTCAAGAAGCATTTGTTTGATGAGTAAGCTCAGCTACACAACAGCTAAGGAGGGAAGATTATCTGATATGCCCTCCTTTACACAAAGTCAGTGTGTGAAAATGTTGTAATATGCATATTGGTATATTTGATTACACAAAAGAATTCACTAGGACCCCCTTAAGGCATAAGCATTTTTTAAAAATCCATTTATTCCTGTTTTTTTTTTCCCTAAAAAGTAAATTGAGGTATATGTATAAAATGGATAATAAATTCAGTTAGTTACCAAAAGGAACAAGTGATCAGATTCAGAATACGGATGGTTCATCTTCAAAGACTACATGAAAGCTGTGTTTGTCAACAGTCAGAGGGGTAGAGATTCAAGCTTTGGAAATTAAATGCATCCACATTTCACTGGCGAAAAGGAAGTCCCATGACCACATCTGACTTTAAGGGTAGAGACAGTATAATTCTCCCAAGTATAAGAAGTGAACTGGACATTGAATTTGTTGGTGGTGGTGGTGTTCTTGTTTAGTCACTAAGTCGTGTCTGACTCTGTGACCCACGGACTATAGGACTGTAGCCTGCCAGGCTCCTCTGTCTGTGGGATTTTCCAAGCAAGAATTCTGAAGGGGGTTGCCATTTCCTCCTCCAGGGAATCTTTCTGACCCAGGGGTCGAGCCCATGTTTCCCACACTGGCAGGAGGATTCTTTACCACTGAGCCACCGGGGAAAGAGTATATGCATTCAACTTTTTTTTTTTTTNATTTTCCAAGCAAGAATTCTGAAGGGGGTTGCCATTTCCTCCTCCAGGGAATCTTTCTGACCCAGGGGTCGAGCCCATGTTTCCCACACTGGCAGGAGGATTCTTTACCACTGAGCCACCGGGGAAAGAGTATATGCATTCAACTTTTTTTTTTTTTTGGCTGTCCTGCCTGGCTTGCAGGTTAATGAATAGTAAGTAGTAAAGCCTGCCATAGTGACTATAGGAGTTTTCCCCTGCAAAATGACATGTATTCTCCAAGGTATTTCCTGAAACATTTTATTTTTGCTAATTTGAGAGTTAGCTTCAATTCCTGATCACCACATAGAAAATAAAAGCCAGAGATGGATTTGAGTTTTACAGCTGCTGATAGATGTGCAGCAATTTCTTTCCTACACCTCTCTTTGGCATCTGAGTGGATCTGAANTTTTTTATGAAGAGTCCACAGTAGTTGTCTTAATGCCTATCTCATATATGTAGATGTCAGATTATTTTCTCAGTACTGGGTTCAAATTCAAACTTTTTCCCCCAAGAATACTAAGTGCATAAATGATACACACTTCTTATTGCTTGATATCAAGTCACAATATTATTGTCACCGGTAGCAGTACCTGTACTGCTGCTGCAGTAATAATAAATTTCATCACTTGCTAAAGGCATGCTTTTTTCTTTTTGTAATAAGAAATTAATCTGTGAGAAGATACCACACTATCACACGAATATTCCATTCCCCAGCAACCTTTGATCCAATAGTTATAGCATTTATTAATGATCTTTGCTTAACTCAAGTCTTACAAAGTTTCAAAAGAATCTCCTATTCTACTGTTATTAGTTTGTATTTCCTCCCCACACTCCAAAAAAGGAGTTTCTCTCCATTTTCCCTTTCTCTATATTTATCTTTTTTTAAGTACATCATGTTTCCCAGGTGGCTCAGTGCTAACGAACCTGCGTGCCAATGCAGGAAATGCTAGTTTGATCCCTGGGTTGGGCAGATCCCCTGGAGAAGGAAATGGCAACCGACTCCAGTACTCTTGCCTGCAGAATCCCATGGACAGAGGAGCCTGGTGGGCTATAGCCCATTCGATCATAAAGAGTCAGACATAACTGACTGACACAACAGCAACAAGTACATCATGGACTCAGAAATCTCTTGTATTTAATATGTAAGCCATTACTTACATCTTTCATTTTTGATGCCCAAAGTATTCCAAATTCTGACAGTGTAAGAACTTTTCTATAAGCTCTGTTTCTTTTTGAAATATCACCATTAGTCTTTGAATACTTTCTTGCTTTTTAGCACTAGACATTTTGTACTTTCCCTGAACCAGACCTGGAATCAGCCATTTGTTGAGTAGAGTATGATATTTAGAAAACACGGCATTTGATATGTTTACTGTTATTAGGGTATCTTGCTTCTAGTCTATAATAATTCCTTAATATTATTAAAAATACAAACAATGTTCAAATCTCTAGAAGTGTCAAATTTCTGCATGTTTGTGTCTTTTCCTTTCTGTCCCTCTTTTCCTCACCACTTTTCTTTATGTTCTTATGCTAAAATCAGAATCCAAATAAGGTCAATATGTTGTAATTGGTTATGCACCTTCTCTTATCTCTTTCTTTCTTTTCAATTTATTTGCTCAAGAAGTGTTGTCTATTCTCCTGTGGATTATCCCACATTATGATTTTTCTGATTACATTCCCAAGGTATAATTCAGCATGTCCTCTCCTTCTAGGATTTCCTGTGAATTGGACACTAAATCTAGGGATTTTTTAATTTCTTGGCAAGGGTTTCTCATAAGTTACATAATTTACTTCCATTAGGAAGTGTGTAACACCTAGTTGATTCTTGATATGGGATGTCAAGAACCGATGAAGATCATTATTGAGATCCATTAACTTATTAGGATTACAAACAAGTGATACACTACTTATTCCATCTTCATATATTAGCTGAAATACTCATAAATACACATTTCCCATCACAAAATGTCTTACCCAGGAATATATTTTGAATAAGAATATCTGTTTGATACCTTCCATTTAGCTGCAATCTTTTTTCCAGAACAATGAGCTGATAACCTAGATAATCAAAAAGGGACCAATGATTTCTTTGCTATCACACATTCATGGATTTAAACGAGTCTGACATGTTTCAGATCACTGCAATTCTTTTCATAATTATGTTGACAGTGTTACATGTTTCATCCAAAAAGAGTCTGTTCAAGATGGTTCCTTCATCCTTTCGATACAACACTAGTTGTCTTTGATAATTACTTTACTTTCTGATATAACAAGATATTTCAGGCTTACCTTGTACATTTTCTGCCCAAGATTGTGAAATCTGCGTTTCTTCATCAAGGTCTGGTCTCTTTAAATGGAAATTAGGATACAGAGACCACAATCAGTACCTAAAAGGTATTCAATGATTTGGGATCATCATTGTTTTGCAGAGCACTTGAGTGGAAAGGGCTAGGAAACAGGTTTTTTAAATGATATAATAAAGCATGTGTTTTCACTGATATTTCCAATTCAAATCCAGAACTACATGACTTTTTTAAACTTCATCAAGATACTTCATAAGTAACTGTAACTTTTATTAATTTGGTAAGATACTTCATCTTAGTATCTGTATTTTCTTTCTCCTGTGTAAAATATTCCAGCTGTTAATATCCAGTTATTATATTTTATCCCACAACACATACTCACCAGTCTCAAAATAGCACCTGCATTACCACCAACAATATGATTACCAAAATCAGTTTAATATTATTTTGCCTTTTTTGTTTTTTCCTTTGGTCCTTTGTATATAATCCACTGGAGATATACAATCAACTTTGGTTTAGTTAACTATAACACAAATTTAATAGACACAACACCCTTCTTTGTGATTGTGCTACCACTCTCAAATGGTAAAGAATCTGCCTGCAATACAGGAGATCTGGGTTTGATTCCTGGCCAGGAAGATCCCCTGGTGGAGGAAATGGCAAGTCACTCCAGTATTCTTGCCTGGGAAACTCCACGGACAGAAGAGCCTGGCAGGCTACAGTCCATGGGGTCGCAAAGAGTCAGACACAACTGAGTGAATAACACTTTCACCAATTTCATACATTTAGATTAATTTATTTTATATTGTTTTAGTTTTTAGCATTATTTTTAATTTCATTTTGTTTATAATGATATAAAATACATTGTTACAAAGTCAAATCTATAAATCAAATTATGTTCATAGAAATGTAGCTTCTGTCTCCTTCATACCATGTTCTTTCCCAAAGAATAATAAGTAATTTTGTCTGTTTATTTAACTTTCCATTAAATATATACACTTCCCTGGTGGCTCAGATGGCAAAGNACATTGTTACAAAGTCAAATCTATAAATCAAATTATGTTCACAGAAATGTAGCTTCTGTCTCCTTCATACCATGTTCTTTCCCAAAGAATAATAAGTAATTTTGTCTGTTTATTTAACTTTCCATTAAATATATACACTTCCCTGGTGGCTCAGATGGCAAAGAATCCACTTGTACTACAGGAGATCCAGGTTCCATCCCAGGGTTAAGAAGATCCCCTGGAGAAGGCAATAGCACCCCACTCCAATACTCTTGCCTGGAGAATCCCATGGACAGAGCAGCCTGGTGGGCTACAATCCTTGGGGTTGCAAAGAGATGGACACAACTGAGTGACAAAGACACACACACACACACACACACACACACACTCAAATATGTGTGTATTCTCTACTTTGTCCCCTTAAAATACAGTATCATAAATGCACACTTTCTCCACCTCATTTTCTTTTCCATTGATACTACATATACTAGAGATCCTCTCTAGAAGATATTCCTCATTTTCTTCTACAGCTGCATGATAATTTATTGTGTAGCATCCATAGTGTCCTGTAGATGAACAGGGAAAAGTTTAGCAATGTCCAGACTTGTGCTATCACAAATAATGCTGAAATGAAGAGCTTTTCACTTGGATTCTTTGTAGTTTTGCTACTTTACTGCATTTTGTTACTGTACTTTCTAGAGCTCTAGAAATTAGAACACTAGCTCAAAGGTTATGTACATATAATTCTCCTGTGTGTGCGTAGTCCCTCAGTCATGTCTGACACTTTGTGAACCCATGGACTATAGCTCGCCAGGCTCCTCTGTCCATGGGGATTCTCCAGGCAAGAATACTGGAGTGGGTTTCCATTCCCTTCTCGCGGGGATCAATCAGACCCAGAGATCGAACCTAGGTTTCCCGCATTGCAGGCAGGTTCTTTGCCATCTGGGCCACTGTAATTTTGCTAGATGCTGACAAATTCCCCTCCAAATTATTGTATTATTTTGATTCCTATCAGCAATATATAAGAATATCCACTTTTCCCATAGTGTCACCAATAATGGAGGTTATCAGACTTTTGAATTTTTGCCAATATGACAGGTAAAAATTAGTTTTCACAGTATGTTAATTTGTGTTTCTCTTATTATAAATGAAATGGAGCATTGTTTTACTGTTAAGAACAATTTCATGAGCTATTTAACTTGCTAGCCCTTTTTTTCTATAGAGTGGTCGACTTTTTTCATCTCCATTTTAGAGGTTCTTTATACTTGGTCTGTGATAAAAATCGCAATTTTTTTTCAATTTTTCTTTTGTGTTTCTATATTTGGTAAAAATATTTCTTTTGTTTGTTTTTGCCATGCTAAGTGCTTTCTTTTTACCCTGTTAACCACTCTTTTTCCTTCTGGATTTCATGAACTTTCCACTCATGTTTTCTCCTACTACTCATATGATTTTTTTTATCATTTAAATCTCATGTATTTGAAACCTATCTTAATATTCATTATGAGGAATATATCCAGTTTTATATATTTCACCATGGCTGTTTAGTTTATTCCAATACCACTTATTAAAAGTTCATAATTTCCCATAGATTTGGTATGCTGCCTTTCTAGTGTACATAACTACATATAGTGTTGCCATTCACAATGAAGTCCATGGGTTTTCCATCTTGTTCCATTAGTCTGGTCATCTGTCCAGGCACCATGATCAGTCTGTTTTAGATAAGCTTTTTTTTTAAATGTGTAGTTGGTCTATTCCACTCCCATTGCTCTACTTTTCCAGTGACTTCCTACATATATGATTCCTTTAAATGAAATTTATAATCAGTTTTTCTGTTTCCAAGAAAAATACTCTGATAGTCGTTGGGGGGTGCTGTGTTAAAACTTATAAATTAACTAAGGGAAAATTGACCTCTGTATGATGTTTCCTCTGTCTATTCAAGTTTACAATATGACGTTCCATACTTTCAAACTAATTTTTGCATATTTCTAGACCATTTTATGGGAGAAGGCAATGGCACCCCACTCCAGCNGTCAGTTTTTCTGTTTCCAAGAAAAATACTCTGATAGTCGTTGGGGGATGCTGTGTTAAAACTTATAAATTAACTTAGGGAAAATTGACCTCTGTATGATGCTTCCTCTGTCTATTCAAGTTTACAACATGACGTTCCATACTTTCAAACTAATTTTTGCATATTTCTAGACCATTTTATGGGAGAAGGCAATGGCACCCCACTCCAGCACTCTTGCCTGGAAAATCCCATAGACAGAGGAGCCTGGTGGGCTGCCATGGGGTCGCAAAGAGTCGGACACGACTGAGAGACTTCACTTCCACTTTTCACTTTCATGCATTGGAGAAGGAAATGGCAACCCACTCCAGTGTTCTTGCCTGGAGAATCCCAGGGACGGGGGAGCCTGGTGGGCTGCTGTCTATGGGGTCGCACAGAGTCGGACATGACTGAAGCAACTTAGCAGCAGACCATTTTATAGTTTTCTTCATTATGTGTATTAGTCATTCAGTTGTGTCTGACTCTTTGTGACCCCATGGACTGTAGCCCACCAGGCTCCTCTGTCCGTGGAATTCTCCAGGCAAAAACACTGGAGTGGATGGCCATTCCCTTCTCCATTTCATCATTATATGTTTTGAATATTTCTTTTAAAATTTGTTCCTATTTATTTTAATTTGGGTGTAATAAAGTGAGTCTTCTTTTTCATTACATCTCCTACACAATTTCTTTCTCTATATAATAAAGCTATTGTTTTGAATGTTGATTTATAATCTACTACTTTACTCAATCATTTTATTCCTTGTATTAGCTTTCCACTGATGCATAGGGCTTTTTGGATAAATAAGAATATCATCTGAAAATAGAGATCATTTTTCTTTTTTCCAAATTCTTATGCTTCTAACTGCTTTCTCCTATCTAAGTGCTGCCACCTTCAGAGGCCTCAGAGCTGTGTCCTAGGACACAACTTAACTTAAGTGATTTGGTTGATATCGCAACACAATGTAAATAAAAAGTGTGTTTATAGTTGCCCTATTTAATATAAATATGTCCCAAATACTGTCTTCTTATCTATAGGAACATTATTCTGCTCACTTTACTAGAGGTTATTTCTTCTAATAACTATAATCCCTTTTTTGGTACTCATATTTAGGTGAAATGAGTCTTTCTATACTTAGTAAAGAAGGTGGGTCGGAATAATAATACATAGTTGGAAAGTAAAATTTAGAAGAAGTGACACTAATAAAGCAACAAAAAATATAAAATATGTAGTGATAAAATTAACAAAATATGTGCAAGGCCTACACATAGAAAACTATAAACACTGCAGTAGGAAATTACAGAATGCTTGAGTAAACGGAGAGAGACAGCACATTCATGGATTAAGAAACTCAATGTTAATAAGCTACCAATTCTTTCCCTAACTGAAAATTCAAAAATATATGGAGATAAACTAACACACTTATAAATAAACACATAGGTCAAAGAAGAAATGTTAAGAAAAACTTTAAAGTATTTTTTAACTAAATGAAAATGAAAACACAACTCATTACAGTTTGTGGGATATGGTGAAAGCAGTACTTAGAAGGAAATTTATATGAATCCATATAACAGAAAATAATAAAAGTGTAAATTAATAATCTAAGTTTCCACATAAGAAACCTCTAAAAAAAAGAAGACTCCACTAAATCAAGCAGGAGAAAAGAAATGCTAACAGAGTAGAAATAGATTTAATTGAANGAATGTTGATTTATAATCTACTACTTTACTCAATCATTTTATTCCTTGTATTAGCTTTCCACTGATGCATAGGGCTTTTTGGATAAATAAGAATATCATCTGAAAATAGAGATCATTTTTCTTTTTTCCAAATTCTTATGCTTCTAACTGCTTTCTCCTATCTAAGTGCTGCCACCTTCAGAGGCCTCGGAGCTGTGTTCTAGGACACAACTTACTTAAGTGATTTGGTTAATATCGCAACACAATGTAAATAAATAGTGTGTTTATAGTTGCCCTATTTAATATAAATATGTCCCAAATACTGTCTTCTTATCTATAGGAACATTATTCTGCTCACTTTACTAGAGGTTATTTCTTCTAATAACTATAATCCCTTTTTTGGTACTCATATTTAGGTGAAATGAGTCTTTCTATACTTAGTAAAGAAGGTGGGTCGGAATAATAATACATAGTTGGAAAGTAAAATTTAGAAGAAGTGACACTAATAAAGCAACAAAAAATATAAAATATGTAGTGATAAAATTAACAAAATATGTGCAAGGCCTACACATAGAAAACTATAAACACTGCAGTAGGAAATTACAGAATGCTTGAGTAAACAGAGAGAGACAGCACATTCATGGATTAAGAAACTCAATGTTAATAAGCTACCAATTCTTCCCTAACTGAAAATTCAAAAATATATGGAGATAAACTAACACACTTATAAATAAACACATGGGTCAAAGAAGAAATGTTAAGAAAAACTTTAAAGTATTTTTTAACTAAACGAAAATGAAAACACAACTCATTACAGTTTGTGGGATACGGTGAAAGCAGTACTTAGAAGGAAATTCATATGAATCCATATAATAGAAAACAATAAAAGCGTAAATTAATAATCTAAGTTTCCACATTAGAAACCTCTAAAAAAAGAAGACTNCTAAATGAAAATGAAAACACAACTCATTACAGTTTGTGGGATATGGTGAAAGCAGTACTTAGAAGGAAATTTATATGAATCCATATAACAGAAAATAATAAAAGTGTAAATTAATAATCTAAGTTTCCACATAAGAAACCTCTAAAAAAAAGAAGACTCCACTAAATCAAGCAGGAGAAAAGAAATGCTAACAGAGTAGAAATAGATTTAATTGAAAACAGGAAATCAATAGATAAAGAGCTGTGAAATCAAAACCTGTTTCCTGGGGCTTCTCTGGCAGCTCAGTGGTAAAGAATCCACCTGCCAATGAAGGAGACGTGGCTTTGATCCTGGTCTAGGATGATCTCACATGCTGTGGAGCAACGAAGTCCATGTGCCACAACTACTGAGCCTTTGCTCGAGAGCCTGGGGACTGCAGCTCCTGAGCCCACGTGCCACAGCTACTGAAGCCTGAGTGCCCGAGAGCTTGTGCTTCACAACAAGAAGCCACTGCAGTGAGAAGCCGGCACACTGCCACTAGAGAGTAGTCCCCACTCACCACAACTAAACAAAGTTCACACGACAACCAAGATCCACATTTAAAAAAATAAATCAAAAAGTAAATAAATAAAATTTTAAAAACCTGCTTTTTTGAAAAGATCAGTAAAATTGATAAGCTTCTAGACAAAGAGGACACAAATTACCAATGTCAGAAATGAGCTATACAAAGTATCAATGTCACTACAAAACCCATAGACATTAATGGATAATAAAGGAATATGCTGAACAGCTAACTGTATTCTCACAGATCTGACAACCTAGATGAAATGGACCAATTCTTTGAAGACCAAAACTCAAACAAGAATAAATAGACAATGTGAATAGGCCTATATTTATTACAGATATTTGATCAATAATTAATAATTTTTTAAGACAGAAATCACCAGGCCAAGATGGCCTCACTGGTGATATCTACCAAACACTGATGGAAGAAATCATACCAACTTTTAAAAAATCTTTTCAGAGGATAGAAGCAGAGAGGAAGTGGCACAACAGGCACTCTTACTCATTGCTGGTAGAATGAAAATGGTACAGTCACTTCGGAAGGTAGTTTTACTCTTACCGTCTGTGTGTGTCTTGGTTGCTCAGGTGGGTCTGCTTCTTTGAGACCGCTTGGACTGTAGCCTCCCAGGCTCCTTTGTCCATAGAGTTTTCCAGGCAAGAATACTGCAGTGAGTTGCCATTTCCTTCTTCAAGGGATCTTCCTAACCCAGGGACTGAACCCAAGTCTCCTGCATTGCAGGCAGATTCTTTACCATCTGAGCCACCAGAGCAGGTACTCTCAATATACTCATACCATACAATTGAGTATTCACATTCTTTGGTATTTACCCAAAGGAGTTGAAAACGTATGCCCACAAAAATACTTGCAATGGATGTTAAGAGTAGCTTTACTCATGACTGTCAAAGCCTGGGGAGAACCAAGATGCCCTTCAGCAGGTGAATGAATAAGTAAACTGTGGTACAGTTTATCTATTTATAGATGTGACTGTGTGCTCAGTAGCTTAGTGGTGTCTGACTTTTTGCAACTCCATAGACTGTTGCCCGCCAGCTCCATTGTCCATGGAATTTTCCAGGCAAGAATATTGGAGCAGGTTGCCATTTCCTACTCCAGGAGATCTTTCCAACCCAGGGTCTAAACCCACATCTTTAGTGTCTCCTGCATTGGCAGGTGGATTCTTTTACCACTGAGCCACTTGGTAAGCCCCTGTATCTACCTGAGAGAGCATTAGTCAATGCTAAAAAGAAATAAGCTGTGAAGCCATGAAAGAAATACAGAACAAAATTAGATGCATAAAAGTAAGTGAAGAAATTCCATTTCTAAATGCTACATATTGTATGATTCCAATCTGAAAAAGCTACATACTGTAAAATTATTAGTGTTTTAGAAAAAATAAAAAATTATGGGGACACTAAAAATTCAGTGCTTGCCAGAAGCTGGGATTTAGGAAGGAAGGTTATGAATAGGGGGAGCACAGAGGATTTTTAGGACTGAAAAAATACTATGTATGTAACTATAATGATGGTGCGTGTCATCATACATTTGTCCAAAGCTATGGAATGTATAAACACCAAGAGTGAACCCTGAGGTACACTGTGGACTCAAGGTGACTATGATGCATCAGTGTAAGTTCACCAGTTGTAACAAATGTCCCACTCTGGTGGGGGATATTGATAATAGGCAGGCTTAGCATATGTGAGGCATAGAGGACATGGGAAAGCCCAGTGAATTCTGCTCAGTATTGCTATGAACCTAAAACTGCTCTTAAAAAACCAGTCTTTAAAAAATTCGTATGGAAATCCAAGGACCTCAAATAGTGAAAACTACTTTTCAAAAATCAAAGTTGGAGGATTTAAACTCTTTGATTTCAAGGTTTATTATAAAGCTATAGTAATCAAGATAGTTCCAAATAGGAAAAGGAGTATGTCAAGGCTGTATATTGTCACCCCACTTATTTAACTTATATGCAGAGTACATCATGAGAAATGCTGAGCTGGAGGAAGCACAAGCTAGAATCAAGATTGCTGGGGAAAATATCAATAACCTCAGATATGCAGATGACACCACCCTTATGGCAGAAAGTAAAAAAGAACTAAAGAGCCTCTTGATGAAAGTGAAAGAGGAGAGTGAAAAAGTTGGCTTAAAGCTCAACATTCAGAAAACTAAGATTATGGCATCTGGTCCCATCACTTCATGGCAAATAGATGGGGAAATACTTTGACCACCTGAGGCGAACAGCTGACTCATTGCAAAAGACCCTGATGCTGGGAAAGATTGAAAGCAGGAGGAGAAAGGGACGACAGAGGATGAGACGGTTGGATGGAATCACTGACTCAATGGACATGGGTTTAGGTGGACTCTGGGAGTTGGTGATGGACAGGGAAGCCTGGCGTGCTGCAGTTCATGGGGTCACAAAGAGTCGGACACAACTGAGCGACTGAACTGAATTGAACTGAATCAAGAGAGTGTAGTATGATATAAAGATAAACATGTAGATCAATGGAAGAGTCCACATATTGACCCACATAAATCTGATCAACATATTTTTGACAAAGATTACAAGACAATTCAATAGTGTAATTATAGTTCTTTCTAGGGAGATGGCAACCCACTCCAGTATTCTTGCCTGGAGAACCCCAGGGACAGAGGAGCCTGGTGGGCTGCTGTCTATGGGGCCGCACAGCATCAGACACGACTGAAGCGACTTAGCAGCAGCAGTAGCAAGAAATGGAGCTAGAACTGGATCTCTGTATAGGAAAAGACAAAAACAGAAGATGAACTTCAATCCCCACTTCTCACCATATGCCAAAATAAACTCAAAAATGTCATAAACTGTAATTTTAAAGTTTAAACTAGGAAACTTAGAAAAAAATCTTCATTTTTTTGGATCATATGTGTCTGTCACAAATTAAACACAAAAGTATCTCATTATAAAAAATGATAAATTGGACTTCACAAAAGGAAAAACTTCCATCCTTCAAAATATATAATGAAGAAAGTGAAACTGCTAGCCACAGACTAATAATATATTCAAATAAAAAAAATCTAAATAAATATATCTGAAAAAGATCTAGTATCAAGAATTTATAAGGAATACTTTAGCATTCAATAATAATAAGACTAGCAGTCAATAAAAATAAGATTGATTTCATTAAAGAACTTAGTGAGGCCACTACTCTATACCCGTTATGAATTGATATCTGTTATCCTGAGTCCATGGAGAAGGCAATGGCAACCCAGTGTTCTTGCCTGGAGAATCCCAGGGACTGGGGAGCCTGGTGGGCTACCGTCTATGGGGTCGCACAGAGTCAGACACGACTGAAGCGACTTAGCAGCAGCAGCAGCAGCAGCATCCTAAGTCCAGGTGATGCAGGGGTAAAAGAATCTGCCTACAATGCAGAAGATACAGGTTTGATCCCTGGGTTGGTAAGATCTCCTGGAGTAGGAAATGGCAACCCACTCTAGTCTTCTTGCCTGGGAAATTCCATGGACAGAGAAGCCTGGCAGGCTACAGTTCACGGGGTCACAAAGAGTCAGACACAACTGAGCATGCACACATGTATTCCGAGGGCAAACCTGATCCCACTACCAGAGCTTAGCAGGAATGCTGACTGCTTGACACTGGTAGAGGTGAAAGCATCCAGTTTCAGGAATATTGCTTAATTCATTTCAGTTCAACCTTTCATGCACAACGTGGAACAAATTAAAACACAGAGAGAAGGTTCTTCATCAAGTTTACAGCCAAGGTTGTAAGAACTGTTTTGAGTCTGGTTTGTTAATAACACTCGTCAGCTACAAGTCTGCATGTAAGACAGCAAAGTGAAAAAAGGAAAAGGAATATATAATACAGGGCTCAACAGCTAACACAGTTGTAGAAATTTAAACACTGAAAATTAATTTATTCACAGTTGTGATAGAACTATATCGAGGGATGAATTGAAATACTCTCTACTTTCTGGAAGCTAGGATGTTAGAGAGAAATTAAGAATTAAGTCAGAAATCACATCTTATAAAATGTACATTGACTCGTGGAGTTATACCAAACAGAACAATCATGTTCAATAAACTGTCACAATGAACACCAGACTCCTATATACAAGATTAGACCACAGATAAACTGATGCAAGGATAATTCTGCATGGTCTCAAGGTTTCTAAAAAATAAAATCATTGAGATTCCATAAGCGAGGTCTGACCAATCTGTGCTAAAATCATCATAAATTTTATAATACCCTTTTCCTACCTCCTATTGAGACGTCTCTTTGTTCTGCATAATGTGGGGTCTCCTTCACTGCAGCAAATAATAAAACTAAATGCTGATTTCAGGTGTGTTCCTAACGGTCTTTGCTGATAGAGAAAGAAGAATGGGAAGACAGAGAGAATAGAGTATGTGGGGACAGATTCTTATCCTCCATAGTTGGAAGTGAATAGATGATGCATAAAATGTATAAACCAAGAAGCAACAACAGAAGCTTGCTATTCAAACATAGGGAGATAAGCATCAGAAGAATCCCTAAGGAAACTGAAAGTGGTTGCCTTACAGAATAAGTTAGAAGACTGTCCTTTTGTTTATAATCTTGCACAACTATTTGAATCTTTAAGCTATTTGCACATATAACTTTGATGATAATGAAATTAATTTGAAAATAATAAACTAGACANCCTCCATAGTTGGAAGTGAATAGATGATGCATAAGATGTATAAACCAAGAAGCAACAACAGAAGCTTGCTATTCAAACATAGGGAGATAAGCATCAGAAGAATCCCTAAGGAAACTGAAAGTGGTTGCCTTACAGAATAAGTTAGAAGACTGTCCTTTTGTTTATAATCTTGCACAACTATTTGAATCTTTAAGCTATTTGCACATATAACTTTGATGATAATGAAATTAATTTGAAAATAATAAACTAGACAGATATTTCAGGACAAAAGAAGAATGAAAAGTCATATTCTATTGTTTATCTGAATTTATAAACCAATATTCCTACCCACTTTTAATGTATTCATTCAGCAAATACCTATGAATATGTATTGAACACCACTAGGTACCAGACACAATTCTAGGTAATGGGGATACACTAGAGAAAAGGAGACCCCCCCCGCAAAAAAAAACCCTGCCCCAGAGCCTACTGATTTCAATTTTAATTATAGATAGAGAACAAGGCAGGAAATTTCTAAAATGAATCTGAAGCATCTTGTAGTAACAGAATGTTAAAAAGTACTCCAAAAAGAATTCCAATAATGGGTGCATGACAAAGAGATATAGAAGTCAACTGAAAGAGCTCACAATGGTCAAAGATACAACAATTTTAGCAACAAAATAAAGGAATATTAGATTAGCCCAAAGTATACATTAAATACACGAGTCCATATTGATAGAAGGAGAGCAAGAGGAAAGAAAGAACAAATTTCCCAAGAAAAAGAATTTCAAATAATTTATATAGCTACTCCACACTTTACTGTGAGCTGTGTATAGTGACTTCCTTCCCAAAGGTACATTATGGAAAGGAGGACAAAAGAATAACTTTATAGTGGAGAAACCTGACAAACACTACCTCAGCTAAGTAACCAAGGTCAACAACAATAATGATAAAGTCATGTTCATAATATTTACTTGGCATGATGGATGAAAATGAAACTTTACTTTTCTGGTCTTCCAATCAAAAACTTTTAACTCCAGGCTAATCATGAGGAAAAACATCAACATATCCCAGTTGAGGACATTCTACAAAATATACAATCTGTACTCCTCAAACCTGTCAAGGTCAACAGAAATAAGGAAAAACTAGGAAACTGTTAGACCCAAGAGGAGCCTAAAGATAGATAATTAAATATAATATCCTGAATGAGATTCCAGACAGAGGAGGGACATTAGATAAAAACTAATGAAACCTGAATAAAGTATGAACTTTATTACAAATAGTATATCAGTGTTAGTTTATTAATTATAACATATACGCCATACTAATGTAAGATGCTAGTAACAGAGGAGACTGGAAACAGGGTACATGGACACTCTGTACTATCTCTGTCTGCATTTTTCTGTAAATCTAAAACTACTTTTTAAAATAAAGCTTATTTTCAAAATTTTGAACAAATGAAAAAAATATATATATATAGTCAGATTGGCAAGTTAGCAATTAGGGTCTACTCTGCCCTTCAATGGAGAAGGCAATGGCACCCCATTCCAGTACTCTTGCCTGGAAAATCCCATGGACAGAGGAGCCTGGTAGGCTGCAGTCCATGGGGTCGCAAAGAGTCAGACACAACTGAGCAACTTCACTTTCAGTTTTCACTTTCATGCATTGAAGAAGGAAATGGCAACCCACTCCAGTGTTCTTGCCTGGAGAATCCCAGGGAGAGGGAGTCTGGTGGGCTGCTGTCTATGGGGTCACACAGAGTCGGACATCACTGAGCGACTTAGCAGCAGTAGCAGCTGCCCTTCAAAAATAACAAATATCTACTAATTAGCTAAGCCTCTTCATCATGTGCTTTATTGAACAGACTGTCTAAAAGCCAAGATTATGAATTCCAAATTGAATATTCTAGAAAAATGTGTAAAATGGACATATGCTTAAATATCGAAAGTACCTCTCTCTAGGGTGAAATCACAGGTGAACTTTCTGCTGCTTTCTGTATTTTCCAAGTTACCCACAATGAGCATGTAGTGCACATAGAATTTCAAAAGGTAACAAAATAATAATAAAAAAAGAAAGTGTGATTTTCATAAAATTTACAGTTAATAATTTACATTCATGTGCTGCAGAAGGCATCTTAGAGGAAGGGAAAGAATATTCTAAAAATACTGGATGCCAGTCACTGGGCTGGGCACCTAACATGCATTATTTCGTTTAGGTGTGTAAAATAAGAATGTCCTTGAATTGAATCACATTTGGAGAGTAATTTTATGTTTCTGAAGCTGTTGTAAGTTTAAGGCAAAAATGCTAAAGCATGCTTTTTAGCATTCCAGTCAGACATTTTTTGCTCTTATGCTAAAAGCACAATTAGTTACCCACCACCTAACATGCCATCTATTTTTTTTTTTGTCACACATTTTTATTTGATCCACTTCTGAAGAGAAGCCAATACACCATGTCCTGCTGATGTATAAATCTCTTAAACTAATTTTATGCTTCATTGTAAAATAATTGATTTGTGATTCACAGGACATTAATTAACTCATATAAGCCTTTAATAGTAAGTAAATAATTAAGTTTCGAAAACCATAGCATGTAATTGTGTTTAAAGGGACTCTTCTCCAGTTTGGTTTTGTTTGTTTGCTTTTTATGTCACATAAAATAAAGATGGAGAAAAATTTTAATTACACTGACCACAGAGTTAGAATTGCAAATTTCATATCTGTGTCAATATCTTTACATAGGGCTCCATTTTCTGTGAAAGCATATACTGAAATCAAAACTACAATCAATAACAAGCATATATTGTTTTTGCAAGTGAGTGCACAAAGCGGATGCTCAGTCAATTTAAGTGTTTGTGGATTTTTTCTACAAAGATTTCCAACACACTTGAAACACTGTTTTTTCTTCTAACATCTTTTTCTGGAGGTGATTGCCAAATTTCATAAAGTGACAATAATGTAATTATTGAATGCTGGCTCAGTATTTTGTTGTATTAATATATAGTCTGATCTAATCCTTACAATAATCTGTCATATACATGCTATTATCTCCAGTTTAAAAGGAATTTGTCTAAAGTCACATGGCAGTAGGTAGAAAAGCCATGCTCAAACCTATGAAATAAGGAAGAACTTATTCCAAAGTCCAAAGTCTTAACCATCCTGCTGACTTCGCCTTAGCATTAGGGTCTGCCTTTAACAAGGAGTTAGATTTGGTTCCCCCTTACTTTTCAGCTCTCACTGGTTAGTTGAACTTGCCCTAGTTCTGTTCTACTGTGTCTAAACTACCCTCATCTCTCACCTAGACTTCTCCAATAGACTCCTATCTATGAGTCTCAAGGTCTTCCTTTTTCTTTAAGTCCTTTTCCTCCACCCACTCCCCTGGCCTCAATCCATTCTCCACACTGTAACCACAATGATCTCAAACTATGTGGCCTATAAGCCACAATTTGTTTGCTACATGACTATCCACCTTCATATTGCACAATGCTACCCCTCATCTTGCACAATGCTACCCTTCATCCTGGGGGCTCTTGCCACACAGGTCTTCGTCACACATGNGAATAATAATAAAAAAAGAAAGTGTGATTTTCATAAAATTTACAGTTAATAATTTACATTCATGTGCTGCAGAAGGCATCTTAGAGGAAGGGAAAGAATATTCTAAAAATACTGGATGCCAGTCACTGGGCTGGGCACCTAACATGCATTATTTCGTTTAGGTGTGTAAAATAAGAATGTCCTTGAATTGAATCACATTTGGAGAGTAATTTTATGTTTCTGAAGCTGTTGTAAGTTTAAGGCAAAAATGCTAAAGCATGCTTTTTAGCATTCCAGTCAGACATTTTTTGCTCTTATGCTAAAAGCACAATTAGTTACCCACCACCTAACATGCCATCTATTTTTTTTTTTGTCACACATTTTTATTTGATCCACTTCTGAAGAGAAGCCAATACACCATGTCCTGCTGATGTATAAATCTCTTAAACTAATTTTATGCTTCATTGTAAAATAATTGATTTGTGATTCACAGGACATTAATTAACTCATATAAGCCTTTAATAGTAAGTAAATAATTAAGTTTCAAAAACCATAGCATGTAATTGTGTTTAAAGGGACTCTTCTCCAGTTTGGTTTTGTTTGTTTGCTTTTTATGTCACATAAAATAAAGATGGAGAAAAATTTTAATTACACTGACCACAGAGTTAGAATTGCAAATTTCATATCTGTGTCAATATCTTTACATAGGGCTCCATTTTCTGTGAAAGCATATACTGAAATCAAAACTACAATCAATAACAAGCATATATTGTTTTTGCAAGTGAGTGCACAAAGCGGATGCTCAGTCAATTTAAGTGTTTGTGGATTTTTTCTACAAAGATTTCCAACACACTTGAAACACTGTTTTTTCTTCTAACATCTTTTTCTGGAGGTGATTGCCAAATTTCATAAAGTGACAATAATGTAATTATTGAATGCTGGCTCAGTATTTTGTTGTATTAATATATAGTCTGATCTAATCCTTACAATAATCTGTCATATACATGCTATTATCTCCAGTTTAAAAGGAATTTGTCTAAAGTCACATGGCAGTAGGTAGAAAAGCCATGCTCAAACCTATGAAATAAGGAAGAACTTATTCCAAAGTCCAAAGTCTTAACCATCCTGCTGACTTCGCCTTAGCATTAGGGTCTGCCTTTAACAAGGAGTTAGATTTGGTTCCCCCTTACTTTTCAGCTCTCACTGGTTAGTTGAACTTGCCCTAGTTCTGTTCTACTGTGTCTAAACTACCCTCATCTCTCACCTAGACTTCTCCAATAGACTCCTATCTATGAGTCTCAAGGTCTTCCTTTTTCTTTAAGTCCTTTTCCTCCACCCACTCCCCTGGCCTCAATCCATTCTCCACACTGTAACCACAATGATCTCAAACTATGTGGCCTATAAGCCACAATTTGTTTGCTACATGACTATCCACCTTCATATTGCACAATGCTACCCCTCATCTTGCACAATGCTACCCTTCATCCTGGGGGCTCTTGCCACACAGGTCTTCGTCACACATGAAAATGCACCATACTCTCTCCTACCACAGGGCCATTGTATATGCTGTTCCCTCTTCCAGGATCACTCTTTGCCTAGTTAACTCCTACTTACCTTTAACATAACAACTCATAATCATGGCATTGGGAAGCCTTCCTTGACCTCCATATGAAGACACTCTGGCAACATGCAGCTCAGTCCTTTTACATACTGCCACTACAATATGCTTGTTTTTGTGATTACTTGATTAGTGTCTGTTAAAGTCCCTAGGCCCTGTCTTACACTAGATAAGCCCAGTGAGGGCAAAGACAACTCTGTTTGCTCTTGCACACACAGTTTCAACATCCAACAAATGAGCAACTATTACCACTCTCTACTACCATCATCTTCTAGGGACTACAATCCTTCTCCTATAGAAAGAATCTTCTCTGCATCTCAATCAGGTCAAAGATGGGGGTAAAAAATAGGGCAAGTTAAGGAGAGAAATAAAACGGTAGTAGTGGCTGCAGAATACACCCCCTGGGATCCATGGACAAGAATTTCAACAGCTACTTTAAATTCTAGGTGTTAGTTTCAAATGTATATCTTTAGCCTTCAATCTGTACTACAAATTTCAATGTCAAGTTGACTCACTGGAAAAGACTCTGACGCTGGGAAGGATTGGGGGCAGGAGGAGAAAGGGACAACAGAGGATGAGATGGCTGGATGGCATCACCAACTCGATGAACGTGAGTCTGAGTGAACTCCGGGAGATGGTGATGGACAGGGAGGCCTGGCGTGCTGCGATTCATGGGGTCGCAAAGAGTCGGACACGACTGAGCAACTGAACTGAACTGAACTGATTCCACTTGAATTTCTTTTTTTTCTTCCAGTTTTATTGAGATATGATAGACATTCAGCACATTAAGGTGTGCAGCATAATGATGTGACATATATATCATGAAATGATTACCACAATAAGCTTAGCGAACACTGATCATCTCATATAGACACAAAATTTTTAAAATAGAGAAACAAAATTTCCTTCTGATGAGAACTCTTGGCAACTTTCATATATAATATACAGCAGCACTAATTACATTTATCATGTTGTACACTACAATCCTAGGCTTACTTATCTCATAACTGGAAATTTGTATCTTTTGACCTCTTTCATCTAATTCTCCCCTCCCCAACTTTGCCTCTCTCTTTCTATGAGTTTGCAGTTTTTTTGAAATATAATTGACCTATAATACATTAGTTCCTGATATATAGTGATTCAACATTTTGTATTTCAAAATGATCACCATGATAAGTCTAGTTGCCATCTGTCACCATACAAAGATATTATATAATCATGGACTCCACACACTGTACATTTCATGCCTGTGACTCCTTTATTTTGTAAGTGAGAGTGTGTATCACTTTTTCTAAAAGTCATTTCAAATTTAACATGTCCCAACTTGAGCTACTTTAATTTCTCCTACAAACTCTCCCTAGTTTTCCGCCACCACAATAAATGGCATCACCGTGCATCCAAATGCTTGGGCCAAATACCTAGGAATCATGCCTATTTCTCCTTTTTCTCATGTACCCTACATATAAATTCAAATCTACCCCCTGTTTAAAACCCTCCAATAGCTCCCCATAATACTTAGAATAAAATCCAAAATCTTTATTTCACCTTAAGGCTCTTCGTAATGTGGTCATTCATCACCTTTCTGATCTTAGTTGCTCTCTTTCTCACAAGAGTTAGCATCATTGGCTTCCTGCCTGTTCCTCAAAGATGCACATGACCATCTCAGAATCTCTGTTCATGTTTCCCTGGGCCTGAAAGTCTTCTACCACAGATACCTGCCCAGCTCACTTCCTCCAAGGCACTATTCACATATTCCCTTAATGAGAATTCTTTCCTCATTACCATCTCTACATAACTCCCACTATTGCTCTATAGCTGTTTATCTCTTTTTCTTTCTTAATAGAACTTATCACTACTGACATTGTTATATAATTATTTATATGTTTATTCATTGTGACTCCACACTATATTGTAAACCCCTCAAAGGTTATCTATCCTGTCAAATGTCCTGAAGATTAATAATTATCCTATGAATGAATGAACATAATTTTCAATGTTCAGCTACTTTGAATTATGTAACAGTTTGAATTTTTCATGTTGACTAGATTTTGAATATGAAATAAATAAACTTTTTTATAACGTGTTAAAAAGAACAGCAATGTAGAATGCAATCTTTTAATGGATAGCTAAGAATGATTATAAACCTGTACAAAGCAGTTGTAAAGAAAAAAAAAGCTTTATTGTTTCTTAATTGGTTTAAAAACTTCAGAATCAGAAAAGTTGTTTCCTTTATTGTTTCCCTTTAGCTTGCCTCTATAAAGTCTGTCATCAACCTCTACTCATGACAGTATCTGGCAAAAATACTGTGTGTCTGTGAAAAGACTACATAACTTATAAGGAAAAGACAATGGCATTCAAGGCAGTAAAGTCATTAAGTGACTCACTCTGTGATTACTCAGTAAGTAAATCTTAAGAGATGTGGAAAGCTCACTACTGATTTTTTTTTCTTTATGTTATCCTAACATTAACACCAAAAATAACAAATTTCTGATTCAAGCAAAAAAGAAAAAGATGACAGGCAAATTAACACCATAGTTTCTATTTTAGATAATGGATATTTCACCCTAAAATTTCCAGCAGGAAGGAAGAGAACTAAGAGAACTCTTTGTTTTATTCAAGTATAGTTGATTTACAATGGTGTGTTAATTTCTGCTGTACAGCAAAGAGATTCAGTTATATACATATATGTGTGTGTGTGTGTGTGTGTGTGTGTGAGAAGAAGNGATAATGGATATTTCACCCTAAAATTTCCAGCAGGAAGGAAGAGAACTAAGAGAACTCTTTGTTTTATTCAAGTATAGTTGATTTACAATGGTGTGTTAATTTCTGCTGTACAGCAAAGAGATTCAGTTATATACATATATGTGTGTGTGTGTGTGTGTGTGTGTGTGTGTGTATAATGTGTAAATGTAACTGAAGATATAGAGATATATATATATATATATGCATTCTTTTTCATGTTTTTTTCCATTATGGTTTATTATAGGATATTAAATACAGTTCACTGTGCTATACTGTTGGACCTTGCTTATCCATTCTATACATAATAGTTGGCATCTGCTAATTCCAAACTCATAATCCATTCCTCCTCCAGCCACCTACTCCCTTGGCAACCACCAGTCTGTGCTCTATATCTGTGTGTCTGCTTCTGTTTCATTTGTATCATATGTTACAACCCACACATAAGTGATACTATATGGTATATGTCTTTCTCTCTCTGAATTACTACACTTAGTATGAAAATCTCTAGGTCCATCCATGTTTTGTAAATGGTATTGTTTCATTGTTTCTTATGACCGAGTAGGATTCTATTGTTTATATGCACCATATCTTTATCCATTCCTCTGTCAATAGATGTTTAGGTTGTGTCCATGTCTTGGCTACTGTGAATTGTGCTACTGTGAACATAGTGATCCACATATATGCACATATCTTTTTGAATTGCAGCTTTCTCCATATATATGTCCAGGAGTGGGATTGCTGAATCATATGGAAATTGTATTTTTAGCTTTTTGAGGAACCTCCTTACTGTTTTTCATTGTGGCTGCACAAATTTATATTCCTACCAACAGTATAGGAGGGTTCCCTTTTCTCCACACCCTCTCCAGCATTTGCTATTTGTAAATATTTTGGTGATGTCCATTCTGACTGGTGTGAGGTGGTACCTCACTGTAATTTTGGTTTGCTTTTCTAACAGAACTCTTCAAAGGATTCATATCCACTTAATTAAGCAGGTCAGAAAAGCTGGGAGTCAGCCTGCACACTCCACTTGCCATGCTCCACACCATCCTTTTCCACTCCCCATCATCCAATCAATCAAGTCTATCAGTTTTATATACTAAATATGTCTCAAAGTCATCAGTTTATTGCTTTAGGTAGCCACTTTCCTAACCCTCTTACTTGGATTACAAAACAGCTTCCGGAAAGTTTTTCCCACATTCACATTTTTTTTCCTTCAGATCCATTCTCCAGTCTATAGTAAAGTGATTCCTTGAAAATACACAGCGGCTTCTTTCTGCCCTTAGGATGGTCTTAACATGAACTAATAGATGAACGTATTTCGGCCTCTACCTAATTCCCCAACATCATCTTATACCACTCTTGCCTTTACTCTTTCCACTTGAAACACATCATTCTCCAGTTAGTTCCTTAGAAGTGCAGACCTTTTTTTTCCTTTCACCTCAGTACCTTCTCACATGCATCATTCTGATTTCAGATTAAACTTTGCTTCCTTGAAGGAAGTCTGCTAGCGCCTCCATACTACAAGAGGTTCTCCTATTAAAAATCTTCATAGCTCTTCTGTAATTTCTGTCCCAACATGTGTCATAATTTTACACTTAATTACTTATTTAATATTTCCCTTCTACGTCATACTGTAAGCTCCTTGAAAGCAAGAACAATGGTAGTGTTGCTCACTATTTTATTCCAACACTTAGCGTAAAACCCAGTATATCATGGAAACTCTAAATATTTGTCACATAATAACAGCCTGAGATGAGAAGAAATGGTTAAATGCTGCCATATGCAATTTAGGTTACATTTAAGAGCATTTTCCAAGCACCAGTGAACACTGCAATGGGGCTCCAAAAAAGGCTGAAGAATCATCACTCGTGGAAACTTTAAAACAGAATATATTTATATCTGTCTAGAGCTGCACTGCTCAATATGGTAGCCACTAGCCACATGGAGCTATTTGAATTCTTTAAATCTGACTAGTGCTAATTGAGATGTGGTAATTAGTATAAAACGCACCACAGGTTTCAGAGACCTGGAAAAAAAAAGTAAAGTATCTGATCAATACTTTTTATATTGATTACATGTTGAAATATTTTGGTAATATTGGGTTAAAAATACATTGCTAAACTTAGTTTTACTTCTTACCTTTTTTAATGTGACTACTAGGAAATTTAAAATATATTTCTATGGGCTATATATATATATGATGGCCTATACATTTCAGGATGATACGGCCTGAAGATAAGCATGACACAGTGAGACAAAACTGTTCACATGGATTTGAATACTGTAAGAAGTCATGCAGAATCTCCTTCTGTTAGCACTGTTTTTCTATCTCCTGATACTCCCCAGCCCCACTTGACAGTGCCTGTGCTACTTCACCACATGTCCAAATATTTGTTTAACATATTTCCCCACTTGGTCAAACAATACTTAACAGGCTGAATTTCAAAGCCCCTTCTCGTGCTTTTATTTAATCAGTACCCTAAAGGCTGACATAAAGTGTGCAAAATTCAGCTTTCTTATAATACTTTACTGGATTCTAAATTCTACTTTGTTGACAGAGACAACAAACAGATTCTAGTTTGTCTAGTTTGGGACAGTTTGGCATGATGAGTCATTTCTATCCAAAGTGGAGCCAAACAGTGAAAGAACTGTTTAGAATTGCAGACATAGGGTTTTACAAATTCTTTCTACCACTGAAAGTTACACCTCTCCTCAGAATTTTCTTTGTATTCCTACTGCAGTTTGCCCATGTCAGTTTTACATGTTGTCTTCCTCTGACGATCTTTAGACAAGTGAATGTATGGATTTATCTTTGTATCCCTAGCCTCTAACCTAACACAGTGCCTGGCACAAAGTAGGCACTCAGTAAATCTTTTCTAGAATGTGTTGAATGAGGGAAAACACTCTGATCACTCCTTGACTCTAATGTCAACACTTATTACAGATTCAATTTATGAGTTTGTACTTAATGAACAATCATCCAGGGATTATTTTAGGAGCATTTAATGAGTGTGTGTTTGGAGTGCTATATCAAAGGTAGAGTCTTAAAACTTCCCTATAATGCCAAGGACTTTGCTTTAAGCATTTCACAGGTTCCATACACATTAACTGAATAACAAACTATAATTCTTAGACCAAGCATGAATCCCAGTTACAGGTGAAGGACCTGACCAGGGATTGTTCTTAGCATTCCTGATCTCTTAGGGAACAGGCTAAGCTTATGCATAAAATTATTATTCACACAGCTTAGTGAGTATACCAGCAAAATTATAAGCTAAGTTTGGGATAANATGGCCTATACATTTCAGGATGATACGGCCTGAAGATAAGCATGACACAGTGAGACAAAACTGTTCACATGGATTTGAATACTGTAAGAAGTCATGCAGAATCTCCTTCTGTTAGCACTGTTTTTCTATCTCCTGATACTCCCCAGCCCCACTTGACAGTGCCTGTGCTACTTCACCACATGTCCAAATATTTGTTTAACATATTTCCCCACTTGGTCAAACAATACTTAACAGGCTGAATTTCAAAGCCCCTTCTCGTGCTTTTATTTAATCAGTACCCTAAAGGCTGACATAAAGTGTGCAAAATTCAGCTTTCTTATAATACTTTACTGGATTCTAAATTCTAGTTTGTTGACAGAGACAACAAACAGATTCTAGCTTGTCTAGTTTGGGACAGTTTGGCATGATGAGTCATTTCTATCCAAAGTGGAGCCAAACAGTGAAAGAACTGTTTAGAATTGCAGACATAGGGTTTTACAAATTCTCTTTGTACCACTGAAAGTTAACACCTCTCCTCAGAATTTTCTTTATATTCCTACTGCAGTTTGCCCATGTCAGTTTTACATGTTGTCTTCCTCTGACGATCTTGAGACAAGTGAATGTATGGATTTATCTTTGTATCCCTAGCCTCTAACCTAACACAGTGCCTGGCACAAAGTAGGCACTCAGTAAATCTTTTCTAGAATGTGTTGAATGAGGGAAAACACTCTGATCACTCCTTGACTCTAATGTCAACACTTATTACAGATTCAATTTATGAGTTTGTACTTAATGAACAATCATCCAGGGATTATTTTAGGAGCATTTAATGAGTGTGTGTTTGGAGTGCTATATCAAAGGTAGAGTCTTAAAACTTCCCTATAATGCCAAGGACTTTGCTTTAAGCATTTCACAGGTTCCATACACATTAACTGAATAACAAACTATAATTCTTAGACCAAGCATGAATCCCAGTTATAGGTGAAGGACCTGACCATGGATTGTTCTTAGCATTCCTGATCACTTAGGGAACAGGCTAAGCTTATGCATAAAATTATTATTCACACAGCTTAGTGAGTATACCAGCAAAATTATAAGCTAAGTTTGGGATAAGCTGCTACCACTGAACTATGAAGGCCGAATGATTCCTTCTGAACAGAAATGCTACAAGGCATAAAGATGATTGAAAAACTACATCAAGCATATGTACTAAAAATTTATCTTAGGCAATTAGGTCTAGGTGAGTAGAGCAACAGAGTAGTTGCATGTACATGATGGACTAATATATACAACCTTCACATCTGACCAGGAGCAATCAAGCTCTTGCTTCAACACAAGGACACCGAGAAGCACAGCAGCACACCTGTTCACTGCCAGAAATCAACACAAGCAGACAAATAACTTTGGTACCCGACAGCTTGAGAGGGTTGTTTCATTTCAGCAAAAGTATAAAGCAGCCTAACTAGGTGAAGGACAGTGCAGCAAAATCCACAGTTTTAGAAATTTCTGCTAGTCAGAGGGAAGTCCAAGTGTATTCTTGGGCTGATTTCAACATCTGAATGAAATATGGACATTAACCACTCAGGAATAAATAAGTTAGAAATTCAATTTGGGGGATTTCAACTGGATGATTCTCATTGAGGAGTTACAATCTGAAGTCAGAAGAGATTTTGCATCATAACAAATTTTTCTTCCAGACTAATAAAGCCTAAGTAGCAATATCATCAAAGATGATTTTTAATTACAAAAGGTGTGTGTGTGTGTGTAGACTCCTCAACATTTTGTAAATAACCAATATTTATACATATAAGTGGCTGACCTGGCCTACATCCAGGCCATAACTGTCTATCCTTGGTGGTCATTGAACTCCCCAACAATGGTCTTCAGAAATTGTGTATGGAGAAACTGATATCCCATTTTAGTAACTGATAGATAGTGGGTCATAGGCATTGTGGCAAGTCACAATCTCTAGCCATTCCACTTTTCCATAAACAAAGGAACAATCTATAGATGTAGATTCAACTAAGGGCATAAACATTATCCGTGATAGCACATTCTCTTCTTGGTAAGAACTACCATTTGCCATTCCCAGACAATCAATATTACAAACAGGTCCCATGTAAACTCATATAAGCCTATTTAACCCATTAGTGGCTGAAATGCAATGTAAGAAGAAAATGAGAAATAGGAAAGAGGCATGAAGGAAAAATGGATTTCCACAAAGCAATGATAACACACAGTAAACTCTAAGGGAAATTATAAGTTACTATAAGCTATATTGTGAATTAATTAATATATTGGATTATGTGAGAACACAACTACCACTTACAATAATGTTTCCATGGAGAAACATGTCAAAATTTTTTCTGAAATAAAATCAATTTTATTTCATTTTTCTTAGTAAAAGATGGAAATCAAGAGTGGTAAAAAGAATAGTACAGATGATTTCTCTTTTTAAAGGATATTTATTTATTTATTTGGCTGCACTGGTTCTTAGTTGTGGCACATGGGATCGTCGATATTCATTGTGGCATGCAGGATCTTTAGTTGCAGCCTGTGGAATCTAGTTTCCTGACCATGGATTGAACTCAAGCTCCCTGCACTGAGAGCACGGAGTCTTAGTCACTGGACCACCAGTGAAGTCCCCCCAAAATTCTTTAAAAAAAGAATTCATTTTCCCCTACTAACTGTGGATAGAGGCAAGTATGCAAAGCATTTGTGTGATAACTACCTCAAAAGGATGTGGGGTGCCATGAAGCACAAAGAAGGGGCATCTAACTAATCTTGATGATGATAGAGAGGTAGTTTCTAAGGAAGGTGTAGGGGGAGGGATTTGAAAGAACTGAAAGAAGATAAAGCACAGACAAGGGTATTCTAGGCAAAAATAAAATGACATATCGTGTTTTGGAAACAAAAGAAATTAAAGAGACAAGGAAGACTCCCAGCTTTCTGGGTTTAGCTCCAGGGAGGTAGTGGAATTATCACCAAAAGAAGAAATAAAAGCAGCTTGAGGAGGAAGATGTGTACTGTAGCTTTGGATGTGGAGTCTGAGTTATCTAAGGAACACACAAGTGGTAGTACTAGTTAGGGGCCAGGTGGATACACGAAGCTGAGACTCATGAGAGACTTCTGGACTGCAGATACGGATTGTTAAGCCATAGAGATAGTGATTGGAGACGTTGGAGAGGGCAAATCCCTCCCAGGGATGTACTGACATGAGAAGAGGACCTAGACCAGAGCTTGAAAGAATAGGTAACGGAAGAGGGATAGCCAGAAGGGTTGGAGGAAAGACAAAAGATGCTACTGAAGCAAAATAAAAGGAGGATTTCAAGAATCAGAGTGATCAGCAAGGATGATCAAGTAAGATAAGGACTGATAAGTACCCACCCTGTTTAGTTACATGGGGGCCATTGGCAACTTTGGCAAGAACAACACAGTTGAAGCGTACCAGAGGGCAGAAAGTACATCATGATGGATTAATGAATAGAGGCAGGTGAGTAGACAATTCTCAAAACTGTGCCTGTCAGGAAGCACTGGGAAGGTAACATGGGCCTGAGGGAGACATTTTCTTTCATGGTTCTTTGTTTAAAAATCAAGTAAAGGAGCCAACAAGAAAAA
>SJYW01050638.1:1064980-1089201 GCA_006410735.1 Raphicerus campestris
CATGGATTGAACTCAAGCTCCCTGCACTGAGAGCACGGAGTCTTAGTCACTGGACCACCAGTGAAGTCCCCCCAAAATTCTTTAAAAAAAGAATTCATTTTCCCCTACTAACTGTGGATAGAGGCAAGTATACAAAGCATTTGTGTGATAACTACCTCAAAAGGATGTGGGGTGCCATGAAGCACAAAGAAGGGGCATCTAACTAATCTTGATGATGATAGAGAGGTAGTTTCTAAGGAAGGTGTAGGGGGAGGGATTTGAAAGAACTGAAAGAAGATAAAGCACAGACAAGGGTATTCTAGGCAAAAATAAAATGACATATCGTGTTTTGGAAACAAAAGAAATTAAAGAGACAAGGAAGACTCCCAGCTTTCTGGGTTTAGCTCCAGGGAGGTAGTGGAATTATCACCAAAAGAAGAAATAAAAGCAGCTTGAGGAGGAAGATGTGTACTGTAGCTTTGGATGTGGAGTCTGAGTTATCTAAGGAACACACAAGTGGTAGTACTAGTTAGGGGCCAGGTGGATACACGAAGCTGAGACTCATGAGAGACTTCTGGACTGCAGATACGGATTGTTAAGCCATAGAGATAGTGATTGGAGACGTTGGAGAGGGCAAATCCCTCCCAGGGATGTACTGACATGAGAAGAGGACCTAGACCAGAGCTTGAAAGAATAGGTAACAGAAGAGGGATAGCCAGAAGGGTTGGAGGAAAGACAAAAGATGCTACTGAAGCAAAATAAAAGGAGGATTTCAAGAATCAGAGTGATCAGCAAGGATGATCAAGTAAGATAAGGACTGATAAGTACCCACCCTGTTTAGTTACATGGGGGCCATTGGCAACTTTGGCAAGAACAACACAGTTGAAGCGTACCGGAGGGCAGAAAGTACATCATGATGGATTAATGAATAGAGGCGGGTGAGTAGACAATTCTCAAAACTGTGCCTGTCAGGAAGCACTGGGAAGGTAACATGGGCCTGAGGGAGACATTTTCTTTCATGGTTCTTTGTTTAAAAATCAAGTAAAGGAGCCAACAAGAAAAAAGAAGAATTTGAAGATAAAAGAGAGAGGGGTAGTCACAAAACTAAGGGAAAGAATGGGATTCAGAGCCCACATGGAGGGAATTAGCCTTAGATCGGAAGAGAACTAAGTAAGTATATTCTTTATGGGAGGAATAAGAGAAAAGGAGAAAGCTCTAAGAGGAGGATAGGGAAAATTATAATTTTGTTGGCTGGAGTTGAGGGTGTTCTATCTGATGACTGTTATTGTCTCTGTGCAGCAGGAAATGATTTCATCAGCTGAGGAGAGGTGAGAATAAGAATGCACAGAGCAGCTCTTCTGAGAAAAGTTGAAAATGGGAGAAAGAGCTGATTCTACACATACAGAAGGCTTGCCAAACTCTGCCAAGAGCCTAAAAAGGTGTGCATTTCACCAACAACTGACTGAAGGGCTGGTTCCTGGGCTCTAAGCTCTAAGATTTATGGACTGGGAGAAAAAATGGAAGTGATTAAACTGGATGATCCTTATGAAATGAAAGGATAATTGTTGGGGGGAAGATACTGAGAGACCTAGAAGAATTAGATGTTTTAAGTTTAATATTAACAAAGGCAGAGTTATTCTGGGAGATGGAGAGATACAGGGATTGGCCACTGGAGTAGTTAGCTGAAGTTCAGTGGAGATAAGCATATGAGAGTTGATAGGGTCACAAGAACTGAGATACTACTGTTGTTGGATATATTGCTCACAAAGACATGGAAGTCACTCAAAATAATGCTACAAATTGAAATGGAAAAAGTTAACAGATTATATTTTGCTAATGAATGCAAAAGTTGTGACGAATGCCAAAATTTAAGTGAAAACAAAATGACAGAGGAGAGGAACGTCATAAGGATATAAAAAACAACCTGAAAAATTTCCAATGTCCAAAGCTTTTTGAGCAACAAACCAATGATAGTTTTGGATTACAGTGCATAAAAATAAAATAAATATCTATTACTTTCTACTGTTATAAATAAATGATGAAATAAATAAATACAGGAGAAGGAACAAACCTTCCATATAGAATAATTCTAAATAATCAACTGGAAGAAATGAAATAGAAAATCATCACAGTCGAATTTGCTTTAGGCATGAATGAATGGATGAATGCAGCTTTGAGCTGCAAAACATTAAGAAGAAATGCAATATTTACATTGTCAAAACTACTTCCCTAGTATATTCATTAATTATTATGGTGGTTTTAATGTATGTACAAAAGATTTTTTCAGTATTTTTCAATATTCCTTTCTCCGGAAAGTGCAGCTCAATTCTCTTCCCCCGAAGTGTGAACTAGACCTTGTGACTCACTTCTACTCAACAGGGTATGAAAAAGAAAAAAAAAAAAAAAAGTAACTTTGCAGGGGAGAAATGTGGCATGCATCACCTAAGCCACATGATCAAGGTTTATACCACCAGCACCAAGTCATGATGACACAATGCATCCCAAACATGATGTGAGGGGAAGGTTACTTGACTTTTGTAGGGGACTTCCTCAAAATCCACAACCCCAATCTAATCATGAAAAACACCAACCAAACCCAAACTGACAGACAATCTACAAAACACCTGACCAGTGATTTTCAAAAGGGTCAAAGACATGAGAAATTTGTAAAAGGTTGTGAAACAGAGGAGGGTCAGAGGAGAGAGACTAAGGGGACATGACAACTAAATGCAAAGTAGTAGTGGATTGGATCTTGGGAAAAAGGACATCTGTGGATAAACTGGTGAAACCCCAAAAGTCTGTTGTTTAATTAACAGTGTTGTGCCAACATATATTTCTTAGTTTTGACAAGTGTGCCATGATCAAGTAAGAGGGTAACATTGGGGAAACTGGCTGAAGGAATCTATAGCTGCTGGTTGAAGGAACCCTAAGCTGGTTGATAAGAATTCTGTATACTTCTGTACAACCCTTTTGTAAATAAGAATTCTTTCAAAATAAAGAATTTAAGAGAACTTTAATGAATAAACTTACTGAGAACGTTAATGAATGAGTAGCTAAGAGACCAGCCTAATATCAGCAAAGTATAGTGAATGTAATGAGTGTTGAAATTCGATGATATGAGACTCAATGGAGTAGGAAGTTTTATGGAAAAAGGGATGGCTTGAAGCAGCATTATGGAGGGAGGAGTAGAGGCCAGATTATCAACTGCACTGGAGCCTAACATTTATTTGACTTGACATTGCTGCTTCCAAAGGTCGAACAATGACTGAAAAGTATTCATTGCATTTGGCAATTATCTGATCCAAATATTATGTGGACCATTGGCCCTGATTTGTAGGGCTGTCATCCACATAATCTGTCAATATCAATCAGCTCCCTTCTATTATCCATGACAGTTCTATGCTATTACCCACTTCAAAAGTCTGCAGCCCCTGTGGACAAGGTTCTGTAAGTGATCAGAGGAATGCCTAAGTTCTACGTTGTGTTGCATAATAGAGATGACTGACACATTTGGAACCCAGTGAATGCTCATGTTCTCTGCTCATATTTCCAGCTTTTGTCACCTTGACTGCCTTCCACCAAGGGATAAGTTTTCTACAAAGTTCTCTAAACATTAGGTCAAACTAGCAAAAAATTTAAGGAAAGAGATTTTTTTAAAAAGTTTGTTGAGTGTCTACAAAGTGTTCAAACAAGTAACCGATTCTTTATATCAGTTATTTCAATCAGAGATAACTTTTCAAAGAGAATCCCAAGGACGGAGGAGCCTGGTGGGCTACAGTCCTGGGGTCGAAAAAAGTGGGACACGACTGAGCGACCTCACTTTCACTTTCAGGTAAAATAGAGACACTGGTAAATACCATTCACTGTATTAACTGGGAAAGCTAATGACATATACTACTTTAAATTTAAGATTTAGGGGAAAAAAAACAGAAGCAAAAGAATGGGAAGGAATAAGTTTTAAGGTACTGATAGGAGGACTCTTATGCAATAGCTTTAGATTTTTTTTAAATTTCAACCCGTGGTTTATTTATCATTGGAAAGTTTCAGATCACAACCACAGCAGAGTTACAACTGCAAACAGAGAGCCACCAACAAAAGATACTGTGGGAGAGGGCGAGGGTGGGATGATTTGGGGGAATGGCATTGAAACATGCATATTATCATATGCAAAATGAATCGCCAGTCCAGGTTCGATGCATGATACAGGGTGCTCTGGGATGACCCAGAGGGATGGGATGGGGAGGGAGGTAGGAGGGGGGTTCAGGATGAGGAACACATGTACACCCGTGGTGGATTCATGTCAATGTATGGCAAAACCAATACAGTATTGTAAAGTAATTAGCTTCCAATTAAAATAAATAAATTTATATTTTTTAAAAAGTAAAAAAAAACTAAAAAAGAAAAAGATTCTTATAAACTTAGAAAAACACTGAATTGTTATATTTTTACCTGTATAAAAAAATTCTTCAGCTTTTCATTTTCACCTGTATTTTCTTTAATAGAATTAAGCCCCAATTTTGAAGGCTTAAATTCTTTCATCCTAATGCCTTGGGACTATCAGATTTTCCTTTGAACCTGCAGCTGTCTAAAAAAGGAGCAGACCATTTAAAGGGAGGGAAAAATAAAGATATCCAGATTTCCAACCTGTGCCACTCATATAGATTATGCTGAGAAAGAGTTCCTGAGTTGGCTACCCATTCACTCATCTTAGTTCAAAAACATAATAGCTGGTTACAGGATTAAACTGGCATTCTTGCAGCCCATCAGCTTTCTTAATCACTGAAAATTATTGACATGTGGCCCTTAGCTTAATCTGACTAACTGTAATTTAGGAATTCTATGACATGATGTTAGCATAATTAAATGTAAAATGCAAGATTCTGAATATTAAAGAATTTATTTTTTAAATATAAAAAAAGAGAAACTGGCAAAGGCACACAGAGTAAATATCCTTCATCACAACCAATAAACAACTCAACTCAGAATCAAAATTCATCATAAAGTTTCAAGAAGAAAAATATTTAAGAACTCTGAACTTTTCATGAGAGTCTCAGTTGATAGATCAGTCTGACAAATACAACTAGAATTAAAGTATAATGATGATAGTGGTAGTAGTTTAGTCACTAAGCTGTGTCTGACTCTTGTGACTCCATGGACTATAGCCGGCCAGGCTCTCTGTCCATGGGATTTCCCAGGCAAGAATACTGGAAAGGGTGGCTATTTTCTAGTCCATATATGAATGAAAGATAGACAATATAATAGATTAGATAAACAGACAGATACAAAGTGGCAATAAATGTGTTCTAAAAACCAAATTTGAAACTTCAGTTAATAATATCCATAAGGTTAAAAAAAATGAAAAAGAGCTTTTCTAAGACTAGCAATATTTGAGTGCTTAAATAAAACAACAGAAGAAATAACTGCAATAAAGCAATGTTGTAGTTTGTTCAGAGCGTGACTTCTTAAAGTGCTTTATATGTAATGTCCGGCCCACACCCAGAGAATTAAGTTGGAATCAGCATCTTGAATAAATAATCTGCTCAAAATCATTTAGCAAAAATGACTAGGCCAAATCAAATCTTACTACAGTGTTTGGTGCAGCACAGAAGAGTTACAATTAAAAACCTGAATATGCATGCTGAGATTTTCCTAAAAGATGTTTAAACAAACAAACAAACAAACAGGGGGGAAAATGTAGTAATGAAAAAAATCACAAGTTGAAATAAAAGAAAATGAACTTTTTTGAAANTTACAATTAAAAACCTGAAAAGGCATGCTGAGATTTTCCTAAAAGATGTTTAAACAAACAAACAAACAAACAAACAGGGGGGGAAATGTAGTAATGAAAAAAATCACAAGTTGAAATAAAAGAAAATGAATTTTTTTGAAAAAGTGGGGAAATTGTAAGCTTTATTTTACATGTTCCCTGACTAATAACAGGTATCTTGATAACTATGACAGTTGAATTTCCCTAGCAATTGCCTCTGAATTAAATAAATGCAGCATTTTTGTACAATTCAAAAATAAAGACAGATTTTTGAGTTGGGCCATATAATTTACTTGGAGACGGATCATATATATAATATCTACATTTTAAATTATTCTAGTTAAATCAGTAGACATTCAGATAATTTTATAAAAGCATTCAGACATTATAAAAACCAGCACTGTTAAAAATGTTTTAGTGAAATACACACATAGAGAAATGCACATTCCTTGTTTTGTTTGTTTATGAGATTTTTTTAGAGCAGTTTTATGTTCACATCTATATTGAGCAGAAAGTACAGAGGTTTCCTATATTATTTCCGTCCCAAATACACATAGTCAATGCCACATGCCTGCACCAGTTAACATCTTCCACCAGAGTGGTACGTTTGTTAAAATTAGTGAATCTACATTTACACATTATCACCCCAAGTCCACATCTTACCTTAGGGCTCACTCTTGGTGGTGTACATTCCATGGATTTGGAGCGAAGTATAACAACATGTCAGAGAAGGCAATGGCACCCCACTCCAGTACTCTTGCCTGGAAAATCCCATGGACGAAGGAGCCTGGTGGGCTACTGTCTATGGGGTCGCACAGAATCGGACACAACTGAAGCGACTTAGCAGCAGCATAACAACATGTACCCATCATTATAGTAAGATACAGAGTATTTTCACTGCACTAAAAACCCTCTCTACCTAGCATATTCATCCCTACCTCCCCTATAAACCCTGGCAACTACTGATGTACTTACTGTCCTCAAAGTTTTGCCTCTTTTTCAGAATGTCACAGAGTTCAAACCATACAGAAGGTAGCCTTTTCAGGTTGACTTTTTTTCACTTAGTAATACACATTTAAGTTTCCTCCATGTCTCTTCATGACTTCATAGCTCATGGTTTTTAGCATTACATAATATTCCATTTTCTGGATGTACTACAGTTTATTTATCCATTCACCTACTGAAGAATATCTTGTTTGCTTCCAAGTTTTGACAGTTATGAATAAAGCTGCTATANATGACTTCATAGCTCATGGTTTTTAGCATTACATAATATTCCATTTTCTGGATGTACTACAGTTTATTTATCCATTCACCTACTGAAGAATATCTTGTTTGCTTCCAAGTTTTGACAGTTATGAATAAAGCTGCTATAAATAGCCATGTATGGGTTTTTATGCCATTTTCAACTACCTTGGGTAAATACTGAAGGGATGTCCTGAAGTGTATCTAGTGTGAGATATTGGCAAACTGTCTTCCAAAGTGACAGTACCATTTGCATTTCCACCAGCAATGAATAAGAGTTTCTGTTGCTCCCCTTCCATGCCAGCATTTGGTGTTACCAGCATTCTGGATTTTGGCCATTCTGATAGCTGTGTAGTGGAATCTCATTGGTGTTTCAGTTTGTACTTTCCTGATGACATATGATGTGGAGCATGTTTTCGTACACTTATTTGCCGTCTGTGTATCTTTGCTGAGGAGTCTGTTACAATCTTTCGATCATTTGTTAATTGGGTTGTTTTCTTATTGCTGAGCTTTAAGACTTCTTTTATATTTTGGATAATAGTCCTTTATCAGATATTTTCTCCAAGTGTGTGAACTGTCTTCTCATTCTCGACAGTGTCCTCCACAGAGCAGAGGTTTTTAATTTTAAGAAAGTTTATCTTATCAATCTATCAACAAATCTAAGGTCATCTAGAGTTTCTCCTCTGTTATATTCTAGGAGTNAAGGTCTATATAGTCAAAGCTCTAATTTTTTCAGTAGTAATGTATGGATGTGAGAGTTGGACCATAAATAAGGTTGAGCGCCAAAGAATTGACTCTTTCAAGCTGTGGTGTTGGGGAAGACTCTTAAGAGTCACTTGGTCAGCAAGGAGATTAAACCAATCAATCCTAAAGGAAATCAACCCTGTATGCATTGGAAGGACTGATGCTGAAGCTTAAACGCCAATACTTTCACCATCTGATGCAAAAAGCCAACTCATTGGAAAAGACCCTGATGCTGGGAAAGACTGAAGGCAGGAGGAGCAGGGGACAATGACAGAGGATGAGATGTTTAAATGGCATCACCAATGAGTTTGAGCAAACTCTAGAAGATAGTGATGGACAGGGAACCCTGGCGAGCTGCAGTCCATGGGACCGCAAAAAGTCGGACACGACTGACTGACTAAACAATAACATCTTAAATATAAAGGGTGGCAAATTTTCACATATTGAATATAACCAGATAACCATGTTTTAAATATTATGAGTATATCCAACTAAAAATTTTTCAGTTTTCCAAATTTATGTTCAAATATTATCAAAACTATTTGCAGGCAATTTTATTTCTCAGAAATATGGAACCATTTTTATCTCTTCTAAATTTCTTCTTTGACATCTCAATGTTCAGAAGCTGAACCGAAGTGTAAGAAAATAAAACTATCTGGTAATCTGCAAATGTGACACTGAGCATATTCCTTATCCTAGTTCTTTAGGTAACCCCCCAGAACTTCAGACTGAAATTTGCTAATTTTACAATACGTGAAATACCTTTATACCAGGTTTCCTATCCTTTCTACAAGTCACTTCGTACACTAATAATGATTCCAACTGTGTAGATTCTGAGTTATGTTTGTAAGGAGGAATATGAAGAAATGATTATCCTGTGGTTCTACCTACATTTTTTATAGATGCAAGAGAGCTTGAGACAGGATAAAGTGAAATGCAGGTTAGCTCAAGAGTACCTGTTGAAACATTCAAAGTATCCTTAAAGAGGCAGAGTCCTGAGATATTGGGGAACCAGAAGGAATCCCAAACTATCTCAGTGATGCAATCTCAAAAAATACTTCCTTAACTCACATACCTTCTCATATCCACAGTCCTGTACACTTGCTTGCTCTGAATGAAGCAAAACGAGAATTTCTCATACAACTGAAAAATACAACAATAAATTAGACTTTAGGTACAACTGGATCCAATGGCTCAAAAAAGCCATCCAAACCTAGCTCCTCCTTCTCTGTATCTCTGCACAGACACCAGTCTCATACAGGCTCTCCCACAGTGGTCCCAGGTCAGCTCCATGGAATCCCAGGGCTACATCTTTCCTCATTCATGCCCAGTAGCAAAGAGTGAGAATTCTTGTACCAGCATTTCCATCTAATCAAATATTCATGTGTCTCATCTTCTCCAGTCTGATCTCACAACTTTTTCTGAACAAATTATTATAACTAGGAAATGTTACATACTTCTGTCTCATCCCATGCACAAGCTTAGTCTGATATGAACATTGAAACAATACTACCTCGTGGGCTGCAAGAAAAATGGGGATACAATTATCAGGGGAATGGAAAATAAGTATTGTGAAGCAAAATTATTTCAACAACCTCCATCGGTAATCCTGTCAAGCACTATAAGTTAAAAGATTGCAAAGACTTTCATGCCAAGTATCAGCCATGTCAGTATCACCCTAGTCTCAATGGGATGGGGAGTCATTCTCAGTAGAATCCACCCCCAGAAAAAAGTACCTTTAAGTAAAAGGAAGAAAAAGAAAGTTTGAATTGCCTGGAATGTTTTCTCTAGATGGATTAATTAATCTATGAAGTGAGAGCTGGACTGACATGATGAATACATAAAGCACCAACTGCTATGACTTCAAAAAGGGGAACTGTGGAAGTCAGAGCTGTGATCTTGAAAGGATTTGGTTGCTACTGAAAAGTTCTGAAATGCTTTCTTTGTGAGCATAAAGATAAACTAAAAGAGAGCTCACACGAAAGTAAAAGACTCAAGAAAAGTAATTCAACAGAGCACATTCAATAACATTGTTTGTATTAAAATAAACCTGTTGGCCAATGTTGCCTAATGAGCTCAGACAGCCACCCAAAATGTCCAGAATCTAACAACTGCTAGAAAGGAAAACACTCAGCAGGGGGTTGCTTCAAAGGGAAACAGAAAACTGGGGCCAGGGGCTAATCATACGGTTGTGGAAAATATAGCTTTTTCTTAGAGCCTACTTAGAAAACACCAGGCAAGGTTTCAACAGTCGATGTTAAATGTGTAGTGGTATAAGTTAATGGACAATCACATTAATATGCATGCAATCACGTCAGCTCAGTCCCGTTCTGTCACTCAGTCATGTCCAACTCCTTGCGACTCCTATGACTGCAGAACACCAGGCTTCCTTATCCATCACCAACTTCTGGAGCTTGCTCAGACTCAAGTCCATCGAGCCAATGATGCCATCCAATCATCCCATCCTCTGTCGTCCCCTTCTCCTCCTGCCTTCAGTCTTTCCCAGCATCGGGGTCTTTTCCAATGAGTCAGTTCTTTGAATCAGGTGGCCAGAGTACTGNACTAAAAGAGAGCTCACACGGAAGTAAAAGACTCAAGAAAAGTAATTCAACAGAGCACATTCAATAACATTGTTTGTATTAAAATAAACCTGTTGGCCAATGTTGCCTAATGAGCTCAGACAGCCACCCAAAATGTCCAGAATCTAACAACTGCTAGAAAGGAAAACACTCAGCAGGGGGTTGCTTCAAAGGGAAACAGAAAACTGGGGCCAGGGGCTAATCATACGGTTGTGGAAAATATAGCTTTTTCTTAGAGCCTACTTAGAAAACACCAGGCAAGGTTTCAACAGTCGATGTTAAATGTGTAGTGGTATAAGTTAATGGACAATCACATTAATATGCATGCAATCACGTCAGCTCAGTCCCGTTCTGTCACTCAGTCATGTCCAACTCCTTGCGACTCCTATGACTGCAGAACACCAGGCTTCCTTATCCATCACCAACTTCTGGAGCTTGCTCAGACTCAAGTCCATCGAGCCAATGATGCCATCCAATCATCCCATCCTCTGTCGTCCCCTTCTCCTCCTGCCTTCAGTCTTTCCCAGCATCGGGGTCTTTTCCAATGAGTCAGTTCTTTGAATCAGGTGGCCAGAGTACTGGAGTTTCAGCTTCAGTATCAGTCCTTTCAATGAGTATTCAAGACTGATTTCTTTTATGATTGACTGGTTGGATCTCCTTGCAGTCCAAGGGACTCTCAAGAGTCTTCTCCAACACCACAGTTCAAAAGCATCAGTTCTTCAGTGCTCAGCTTTCTTTATGGTCCAACTCTCACATCCATATTTGACTACTAGAAAAACCATAGCTTTGACTAGTTGGACATCTGTTGGCAAAGTAATGTCTCTGTTTTTCAATATGCTGTCTAGGTTGGTCATAGCTTTCCTTCCAAGGAGCAAGTGCCTTTTAATTTCATGGCTGCAGTCACCATCTGCAGTGATTTTGGAGTCCCAAAAAACAAAGTTTGTCACTGTTTCCATTGTTTCCCTATCTATTTGCCATGAAGTAATGGGACTGAATGCGACAATCTTATTTTATGAATGTTGAGTTTTAAGCCAGAATACAACACGGAGTTAAATTTCCTTCACCATTGTTGAAACTCTCTCTGAAAATTTCCTATCTATTAAATGAGCAGTGGCATTATTTTTTATTATGTGTATTGAATGAATAGATACATAAATGAAGTGCATTAATTGTAAGGTAAATTCAGATTGCGTTAAAGTGCCATTTTTTTATTCTGGCTATAATGACTATGCCAGAGCCATTCTATCCTATAAAGGGTCTTTGGACAAATTAGACAAAGTATGCCTTAAGGATGGATGTAGCCACTTGGGCATGTGACTTGATGAAAGATGGTGCACTGGTATAAAGCTGAAATGTGCCCCATTCCCTGGAAGACTTGAAAGGTGGCAAGGAACTGAGATGGATTTCCATCCCCCATTAATTAATCAGCGTTGAAAGCATAAGTGGTATAACCTTGGCCCAGCATATAAAAACACTAATTATAAAGCAAGGAGCAAAATTCAAAACTTTCTTGCTGCTTTGTTTTGTGGAGTTGTTTCCCTTAGGTCAGATTCTATTAGCAAATGATATCAATGGTATGGTGATAGATGGAAACTAAATTTTAGGTGGCAAGCATTCTTCAGGTATATAGAAGTACAGATATAAGGCACACATGAAACATACAATGTTATAAATCTGTTACTTCAATAAAAAATCATAATATTTTAAAAAATGATATAATCAATAACTGTTTAAAAAAAAAGCACCCAGCAATACTTCCTTGGTGGTGCAGTGGATAAGAATCCACCTGCCAATGCAGGGGACATGGATTTGACCCCCCATCCAGGAAGATTCCACGTGCTACGGAGGAACTAAGCCCATGTGCAACAACTACTGAAGTCTGTGCACCATCGAGCCTGTGCGCTCGGCAACAAGAGAAGCCACAGTAATGAGAAGCCCATGAACCACNAATCATAATATTTTAAAAAATGATATAATCAATAACTGTTTAAAAAAAAAGCACCCAGCAATACTTCCTTGGTGGTGCAGTGGATAAGAATCCACCTGCCAATGCAGGGGACATGGATTTGACCCCCCATCCAGGAAGATTCCACGTGCTACGGAGGAACTAAGCCCATGTGCAACAACTACTGAAGTCTGTGCACCATCGAGCCTGTGCGCTCGGCAACAAGAGAAGCCACAGTAATGAGAAGCCCATGAACCACAACACAGAGTAGCCCTAGCTCACCCCAACTAGAGAATGCCCGTATAGAGTGAAGATCCAGCACAGCCAAAAATAAATAAAATTTTAAAAGACATAATAACGTGTATTTAAACCTTAAAAATTCAAATTTCCATCAAATTGTTTTTCAACCTGTTATTTATCAATATGATTTTTCCTGAAGACCAGGTGAATTAAAATCATGAAAAGGGTCATACACATACAATACGTAATTGGTCACAAAGACTTTATATTCTAATCTTATGGTAAGTTTTCAAATTAAAATGCTATTGCTACTCTAGCAATTAAAGTCCCCCAATCTAATTCTAAGAGGTAGGATACCCTCAGAGCAAGGAAAATGGGGAAACATTGAGAGAGAATGGCAATGGAATCTATTTTACCCTAAAGCAATAACAAAATGAAATCAATTTGAACAAAAGGATTCTGATTTGCAGCCAAAGAACTAAAAACACTCCTGTTTACTTTTCATTAGGAAAGTACACATGTCACATTCTTTTCTGACTGTCTCACAGCCAAGAAATGAGATTGCTCTTCCCAGTTGTAAGGCTTTGGAAGCTGAGGCTTGTTCTGCAGGTTAAAATGGAAAGAAGTAGATAGTGAGCCAGGCTTCCATGGTAGCTCAGTGGTACATAATCCACATGCCAATGTAGGAGATGTGGGTTTGATCCATGGGTTGAGAAAAATCTCTTGGAGAAGGAAATAGCAACCCACTCCAGTATTCTTGCCTGGGAAATTCCATGGACAGAGGAGCCTGGCAGGCTGCAGTCCATGGGGTCGCAGAGTCAGACACAACTTAGCAACTAAGCAAAAACACACTGTGAGCCAGGAGACCCAGTTTTAAGTTTNAGTCTAATATTTGAACTAAACATATGTACACTGAATCACCTAAAGAACATGACAGACCTTCTTTACATTAAATTCTTCATTATACTTAGAATTTTAAAACATTGATTTATCTGTTATGTCTAAAAAATTACCATACATATGATGACATTAAAATGGACATCTGCTTTGCTGCCTAATATCTACCCTCTTCCTTTCTTATAAGAGGACCCAGAGTTTTCTCCCCATTTCCAGGCAGGATTTGGGTGGGACTTTATTCCCAGCCAGTCAACATATCTCATTTCCTTTGTTGCAGTGACTGACTTAAAAACAGACACAATCTAGCCTTTTAAGATGCACATTTATCTGACCAGAGTGATTAGTTCAGAGGTAAGCTTATGGTCTTAGATGATGCAAATGAAGATGAACTCTAGGACTTTGGTTGAAAGTGCTCTACTTTAAGAATATGAGATTTAAAATGTTATAGCCAATTTGTAAACTCAAAAGAGAACTAGCACAGGGCTGGAGACAACCTAGAAAAGGAGTGTAGAGAAAGGAATTTGGTAATGATCTTTGAGCTCTGGATCTTCTATGAGTTGTAAATTATTTATTGATATGAATCAATAAATAATCAATGGTTTATAATTGAGCCAGCTTCACTTTTTTAGTGTATAGGAATACAAGAGACTTTTGTGTATTACTTTTGTATTCAGCAATTTCATCGAATTCATTGATGAACTCTAGCAGTTTTCTGGCAGCATTTTGAGGATTTTCTATATATAATATCATGTCAGCTCCAAACAGTGATAGTTTTTTTTGCTTGCTTTTTAAAATTTAAGTTATTTTGTACTTTAAAAAAAAATTAATTTATTTATTTATTTTACCCTACAATATTGTATTGGTTTTGCCATACACTGACTTGAATCTGCCATGAGTGTACATGTGTTCCCCATCCTATTTTGTACTTTTAAAAGTCACTCAGTTACCATTAATTAGAGAAGAAATTGAAATTGTATCTGTACTCTTTTATGAAGATAGCATTATTTATGAATTAGATCATAATGTTAAAAAGCAAAGCAAAACACATCATAGCAAACAGAGTATTGGACCTTGAGGGTGCTTGACCTGCTTTGGTGACCATGTTATTAGTTTGCTATTATACTGCTGTCTTACATGCATAATAGAAATACAAAGAAAAATTAAGGAAGCAATCCCATTTACCATTGTATCAAAAAAAAAAAAAACACCTAAGAATAAACCTATTGAAGGTGGCAAAAGACTTGAACTCTGAAAACCCTAAGATGTTCATGAAAGAAAGTAAAGCTGACACAAATAGACGCAAAGATCTTTCCTTAGATTGGAAAGATCAATATTGTCAAAATCACTGTACTCCTCAAGGCAATCTGTAGATTCAATGTAATTCCTATGAAATTACCAAAGGCATTTTTCACAGAATAGAACAAAAGTTTTTAAAATTTGTATGGAAACACAAAAGACCCCAAATATATAACGCAATTCTGAGAAAGAATACAAGTTGGAGGAATCAGAGGCTCTGCCTGCAGACTAATACAAAGCTACAGTGATCAAAACAGTATGATACTGGCACAAACACAGAAATATAGATCAATGGAATAGGATATAAACCCCAATAATAAACCCATGCACCTATGGTCAATTAATCTATGACAATTAATCTGTGACAAAGAATATACATGGAGAAAAGACAATCTCTTCAATAAGTGCTTCTGTGAAAACTGGGCAACTACATGCAAAAGAATAAAATTAGAGCACTCCCTAACACCATACACAAAAATAAACTCAAAACAGATTAAAGACCTAAAAGTAAGGCCAGACACCATAAAACACTTCAGTTCAGTTCAGTTGCTTGGTCATGTCTGATTCTTCGTGATCCCACTGACTGCAGCATGGACATGGTTCCCTGTCCATCACTTCTGGAGCTTGTTCAAACTCACGTCCATCGAGTCAGTGATGCCATCCAAGCATTTCATCCTCTGTCATCCCCTTCTCCTCCCACCTTCAATCTTTCCTAGCATCAGGGTCTTTGCCGTTGAGTCAGTTCTTTGCATCAGGTGGCCAAAGTATTTGAGCTTCATCTTCAGCATCAGTCTTTCCAATGAATATTCAGGACTGATTTCCTTTACAATTGACTGGTTGGATCTCCTTGCTGTCCAAAGGACTCTCAAGAGTCTTCTCCAACACCCACAGTTCAAAAGCATCAATTCTTTGGCGCTCAGCTTTCTTTACAGTCCAACTCTAACATCCATACATGACCACTAGAAAAACCATAGCTTTGACTAGATGGACCTTTGTTGGCAAAGTAATATGTCTGCGTTTTAATATGCTGTCTAGGTTTGTCACAGCTTTTCCTCCAAGGAGCAAGCGTCTTTTAAGTTCATGGCTGCAGTCACCATCGGCAGTGATTTTGGAGCCCCTCAAAATTAAAGTCTCTCACTGTTTCCCCATCTATCTGCCATAAAGTGAAGGCACCAGATGCCATGATCTTCACTTTTTGAATGTTGGAGTTTTAAGCCAGCTTTTTCACTTTCCTCTTTCACTTTCATCAAGAGGCTCTTTAGTTCTTCTTTACTTTCTGCCATAAGAGTGGTGTCATCTGTGTATCTGAGGTTACCAATATTTTTCCCTGCAATCTTGATTTCAGCTTGTGCTTCATCCAGTCTGGTATTTCGCGTGATGTACTATATAAGCTAAACAAGCAGGTTAACAATATACAGCCTTGTCGTACTCCTTTCTCAGTTTAGAACCAGTCCATTGTTCCATGTCTGGTTCTAACTGTTGTTTCTTGACCTGCATCAAGATTTCTCAGAAGCAGGTAAGGTGGTATTCCCATCTCTTTAAGAATTTTCCACAGTTTGTTGTGATCCATACAGTCAAAGGCTTTAGTGTAGTCAATGAAGCAGAAGTGTATGTTCTTCTGGAATTCTCTTGCTTTGTCTATGATCCAGCAGATGCTGGCAATTTGATCTCTGGTTCACCTGACTTTTCTAAATCTAGCTTAAACATCTGGAAGTTCACGATACACATACTGTTGAAGCCTGGCTTGGAGAATCAGTTAATTACTTTGCTAGCATGTGAGATGAGTGCAGTTGTGCAGTAGTTTGAATATTCTTTGGCATTGCCTTTCTTTGGGATTGGAATGAAAACTGACCTTTTCCAGTTCTGTGGCCACTGTTGAGTTTTCCAAATTTGCTGACATATTGAGTGCAGCACTTTCAAAGCATCATCTTTTAGGATCTGAAATCACTCAACTGGAATTCCATCACCTTCACTAGCTTTGTTCACAGTGATGCTTCCTAGGGCCCACTTGACTTTGGACTCCAGGATGTCTGTCTCTAGGTGAGTGATCATACAATCATGGTTATCTAGGTCATGAAGATCTTTTTTTGTATAGTTCTTCTGTGTATTCTTGCCACCAAGAGGGAATATCTTAATATATTCTGCTTCAGTTAGGTCCATACCATTTCTGTCTTTTATTGTGCCCATCTGTATGAAATATTCCCATGGTAGCTCTAATATTCTTGAAGATATCTCTGTCTTTCCCTTTCTATTCTTTTCCTCTATTTCTTTGCATTGATCACTGAGGAAGGCTTTCTTATCGCTCCTTGTTATTCTTTGGAACTCTGCATTCAAATGGGTATATCTTTCCTTTTCTCCCTTGCCTTTAGCTTTCTTCTTTTATCAGCTATTTGTAAGGCCCCCTCAGACAACCATTTTGCCTTTTCTCATTTCTTCTTCTTGGGGATGGTTTTGATCACCACCTCCTGTAGAATATTACAACATCTGTCCACAGTTCTCCAGGCACTCCATCTATCAGATCTAATCCCTTGAATCTATTTGTCACTTCTACTGTATAATCATAAGGGATTTGATTTAGGTCATACCTGAATGGTCTAGTGGTTTTCACTACTTTCTTCAATTGAAATCTGAATTTTGCAATAAGGAGTTTATGATATGAGCCACAGTCAGCCCCTGGTCTTGTTTTTGCTAACTATACAGAGCTTCTCCATCTTTGGCTGCAAAGAATATAATTAATCTGATTTCAGTATTGACCATCTGGTGATGTCCATGTGTAGAGTCTTCTCTTGTTTTGTTGGAAGAGGGTGTTTGCTATGACCAATGCATTCTGTTAGCCTTTGACAAAATTCTGTTAGCCTTTGCCTTGCTTCATTTTGTACTCCAAGGCCAAACTTGCCTGTTACTCCAAGTATCAAAAGAAAAAATAGAACACTCTTTGACATAAATTTCATTGATATCTTTTTGGATTCACGTCCCAGGGTAAAGAAAATTAAAATAAATAAAACTGGACCTAATTATACTTAAAAGCTTCTGCACAGCAAAGGAAACCATAAACAAAAAGAAAAGACAACGCACAGAATGAGAGAAAATATTTGCAAATGAAGTGACTGACAAGGGATTAACCTCCAAAATATACAACAGCTCAAGCAGTCTGTGTTAAAAAAAAAAAATCAAAAATAGGCAGAAGGTCTAAATAGATATTTCTTCAAATAAGACATACAGATGGCAGAGAGCACATGGAAAGTTGCTCAACATCACTAATTATGAAAGAAATGCAAATTTAAACTACAATGAGATATCACCTCACACAGGTCAGAATGGCCATCATCAAAAAGTCTACAAACAATATGTGCTGGATAGGTTGTGGAGAAAAGGGTGGGAATATAAATTGGTGCCGCCACTATAGAAAACAGAATGGAGGTTTCTAAAAAAACTAAAAATAAAGCTACCATCTTATCCAACAATCCCAATCCTGGGCATATATCCAAAGAAAACCATAATTCAAAAAGATACATGAGCCCCAGTATTCACTGCAGCACTATCTGCAACAGCTAAGTCATGGAAACACCTAAATGTCCATTGCCAGAAGAATGGATAAAGATGTAGTATATATATATATACAAAGGAATACTAGTCATAAAAAATAATAAAATCATGTCATTGGCAACAACATGGATGGACCTAGCAATTATCATACTAAGTGAAATAAGTAACACAGAGACAAGACAAATATTGTATGACAGCACTCTTTATGTGGAATCTAAAAAAAAATTATGCAAATAAAATTATTTGCAAAACAGAAGCAGACACCGAGACTTTGAAAGAAGATTTGTGGTTGCTGGGTATGGGAAACCTGGGAGAGAGAGATAAATTAGGAGTTTGTGATCAGCATATTCATAGTTTTCCATATAAAATAGATAATCAACAGGGAGCTACTGAATAGCACAGGGAACTCAAATCAGTATTCTATAATAGCCTATGTGGGAAAAGAATCTGAAGAAGAATGAATACACATATATGTGTAACTGAATAACTTAGCTATATACCTGAAACTAATACAAAATTGTTATAATCAATTATAAAGATTAAATTTAAGCAAGTATACAATCATCTGTTTTTATAAAACAATAAAATAGACTATTTTAAAATTGTGTTAAAGCTTTTGATAAAGTACATAAAAGGTAAGTTTTGGGGAGAATTTATGATTGCAAATAAGTGTTATCCTCTGTCATTCAACTTTGAGGTTAATTTACTGCATGATTTTGACTCTTTAAAAGTTCTTTCACTAAACTTTTAATTTTTACTTTCAATTGTAAATTCCTCTATTGTTCTACAAAACTATGATAGAGGGGTATTTCTTTAAAGATCAGCACATATACATTTCTATTCATTATACTTGAGTAAAAACATCCATTAGCAGTATGGGAGAAAGAGTCTTTAATACTCAATCAAACCACATTAAATTAAGGCTCTAATACAAAAGATTTTATTTTGTTCTTTGTGCCTTTTGTGGGAAAAAAAAAAGGATATTATAATTGTAGCTTTCAGAAGAATCTACATACTAAGATATTATTCAAGAATATCAAATTAAACTTCAAATAATCTCACAGGAAATGTAGTCAGAGTCCACGTGCTAGCTTATCTATAAATTATACATTGTCTTTCATTAAAATGTATCACACACTTCTCCTGTCTAGCCATAATCCTTCACTCTGTGCTCTAAGTCTCATCACTTCCTCCTTTTCAGGCACCTCACTGTGATTATTCTTCCTTTTGTCTCTATCTTCAAAATCCATGCATCTCCCATTGGGAACAAATTGTAAAAATTCGCTATAAAATGCCTAACACTGCAGCTCTTGTAGTTCCTTTATTCCCTTTCACTATCGAATTTCTTTAACTGTTGTCTTCATTTGCTATCAGCCCTTCCTCACTTACCAATCACTTCTTAATCTACTAGAACGTGGCTTCTAGGTGAATGGCTCTACAAAAGAAATCTTGCAGAGGTCACTGTTGGTCTTCGTGTTACTCTGGAAGACTTACCTTATTTGACATCTTAGAAAAGACATTTGATGGCCTATCCCTGTTTACAGTTTTACACCACTGGTGTGAGCCTCAGCAAATACAGGGAGTCTTTCTTCTACTTTTTTGACTACTTCCTTTTGATCCTTTACTCATCTCTTATATGTCATTTCTGCCCAAATCTTTATTTATTTTTTGCACTCTCCAGGTTTTCTCCTTAACTATCTCTGAGTCTTTACTTACCATTTATATTTTCATAACTCTTAATTCTGTATTTCTAACCCAAATTTCCATCTTGGGGTCTAGCATCACACATTCAACTCTCTATTCAATAGCTCCAATTATATGTCTCATAGGAAACCCAAATATAATCCGTCCAAATTTAACTCATAACATGCTCTTCCACTTGAATAACTCCCACCACTCACCCAACTATCTGGCAATAAATTGTGATGTGATCCTTGAATCCTCCATTTCCCTTATTTCTTATATCCAGTCAACCACCAAGCAGGACCTTGTAACCCAAGCCTTTGTCCTAGCAGCAACTAGAAATCACTGAAGGGCCTTAAACAGTGGAGGAACAAGACCATATTCATATATTAGAAGGATTACTCTAACTACAGAATGGGGGATGAAGTGGAGGTATCACAAGCAGGAAATTATTTTTTATCTGAACTGAGGAAGAAACCATGGGGGAAATGATACTTTAACGAATGTTACATGTCAAATGTGTGCATGTGCTCAGTCACTCAGTCCTGTCTGACTCTTTGCAGCTCCATGGACTGTCACCTGCAGGTTCCTCAGCCCACTGGAGTGGGTTGCTATTTCACCATTTATGAAGCCCTACGCTACTACAGACCATGGGGTCGCAAAGTCAGACACGACTGAGCAAATTCACTCACTCACATGTCAATGAAAACAAAAATACTGGGGAAGAATGCTTTTTAAAAACCAAGAGTTAAAATGAATATACTAGAAATGACACACATTTCTTCCCTCTACATCATCCCTTTAGAAAGTATGCTCTCTTATAGCCCTGTTAACACCCTATAACCCTCTATCACCCCCCTCTTTGCCCTACCCTCAGCTGACTCATAATTAAATTATTTGACTGTGATGACAATATTGAGATGAAGTGTACATGTCATTGTATATAATGATACATAAGAGATTATCCTTGTTCTCAGGAGTTATATGCCATTACATTACGAAAATTTTAAAAGTTCAGCTAAACACACACACACACACACACACATACACACACACACACCACACACACTCATTCTATACCAGTGTTTTTCAAGCAGTTTCTAAAGAAGTTTTCAAGGGTGTCAAACCAGTCAATCCTAAAGGAAATCAACTNCCTCAGCTGACTCATAATTAAATTATTTGACTGTGATGATGATATTGAGATGAAGTGTACATGTCATTGTATATAATGATACATAAGAGATTATCCTTGTTCTCAGGAGTTATATACCATTACATTATGAAAATTTTAAAAGTTCAGCTAAACACACACACACACACACACCACACACACTCTTATTCTATACCAGTGTTTTTCAAGCAGTTTCTAAAGAAGTTTTCAAGGGTGTCAAACCAGTCAATCCTAAAGGAAATCAACTGTAAATATTCACTGGAAGGAATGTTGCTGAAGTTGACACTCCAATACTTTGGCCATCTGATGCAAAGAGCTGACTCACTGTGAAAGACCCCAGTGCTGGGAAACGTTGAAGGCAAAAGGAGAAGAGGGTGGCAGAGAATGAGATGATGAAATAGCACATGAATAGACATGAATCTGAGCAAACTCCAGGAGATAGTGGACAGAGGATCCTGGCATGCTGCAGTCCATGCGGTCACAAAGAATCAGACATAACTTAGCAACTGTACAACAGCTGATTGTATCACCTGTGGACATCTGACTTCAAAAAAAAAAAAATACATAGATGGGAACTACCAATTAAGACTTTTTCTACTAGACACGACAGAGACTTTCACTTTTCAAAAAAAAAGTTTTTCTTTTAATTGTGGTTTTAAAAAAAGCACATAATGAAATTTGGCAGCTTAAATATTTTAAAGAGTAAGGTAAAGGTAAAGTCGCTCNAAAAAAGTTTTTCTTTTAATTGTGGTTTTAAAAAAAGCACATAATGAAATTTGGCAGTTTAAATATTTTAAAGAGTAAGGTAAAGGTAAAGTCGCTCAGTCATGTCCGACTCTTTGCGACCCCATGGGCTATAGCCTACCAGGCTCCTCTGTCTATGGGATTTTCCAGGCACTAGTACTGGAGTGGATTGCCATTTCCTTCTCCAGGGGATCTTCCCGATCCAGGGATCGAACTTAGGTCTCCCACATTGTAGACAGATGCTTAACCATTTACTCTTTAAAGAGTAAAGTTCAGTAATATTAAGCATATTCACATACTCTTGATTGATTGTTGTGCAACAAATGTCCAGAAATTTTTCATTTTACAAAACTGAAACTCTATATCCACTAAATAACTTTCAATTTCTTCCTCCCTCANTCCAAATATATACATTACAGATATATGATTTCCAAATATTTTATCCCATTCCATAGGCTGCCTTTTAATGCTATTTATCATGTCCTTTGATGCGCAGAAGTTTTAAGTTTTTGATGTAGCTTAATTTATATTCTCGGAGAAGGCAATGGTTCCCCACTCCAGTACTCTTGCCTGGAAAATCCCATGGATGCAGGAGCCTGGTAGGCTGCAGGATGGGGTCACTAAGAGTCAGACAGGACTGAACGACTTCACTTTCACTTTTGACTTTCATGCACTGGAGAAGGAAATTTATATTGTTTTTGTTGTTGCCTGTTATTTTAGTATCAATCCAAGAAATTACTGTCAAATCAAATTTCATGGATCTTTCTCCTATGTTTTCTCTTATAGTTTCATGTTTAGGTACATTTTGAGTTAATTTTTAAAATACAATGAAATAAGGATCCATCTTCATTCTTGTGTATGTGGCTATCCAGGTTTCTATAGCCCTCTTATCACAAGTCAACACGAGTTGGCTATTTAGATTAGGGATAGAAAAACTTACTATTTAGATCTAATTTAACTTTTATGAAAAAATAAGAGCATTTATGTTATTTACAAACAAAGTGGCATTAAATATCACCTCTCTTCATTTAATCTTTTCAAAGATGCATTTTACAAATATGTTCATTTTTCTAAACTTGTACTTGCTATTTANAACTTACTATTTAGATCTAATTTAACTTTTATGAAAAAATAAGAGCATTTATGTTATTTACAAACAAAGTGGCATTAAATATCACCTCTCTTCATTTAATCTTTTCAAAGATGCATTTTACAAATATGTTCATTTTTCTAAACTTGTACTTGCTATTTAAAACTGACTTATCTAGGAAAGTATTTATAAGTAATACATAGGGAAATGTTCAACAACTGGAAAAGTTTTTTTTTTTTTTCCCCTTAGAAAACCTGCAGGTAGTAGCTCATTTTGAAAATTTCAAGTTTATGCATGGATTTTGGTTATCTAAAGATACAGGCAGGAAACAGTCACTGTGGAGTTCCACAGATCAGAAAGAAAAAAAGAAAAACATTTTTGGAGAAAACTTACAGTCCTCAAAAACTTTCCCACACTGCACCATCCTAAAAAAAAGATTCACTATTCTCAAATCAAAAATGAAACACATGACTATGACTCAGATAGCATTAACTTTTTTCAGCTTGCTTGAAACTATAACACAGGCACAATTTTTANTTTTGGAGAAAACTTACAGTCCTCAAAAACTTTCCCACACTGCACCATCCTAAAAAAAAGATTCACTATTCTCAAATCAAAAATGAAACACATGACTATGACTCAGATAGCATTAACTTTTTTCAGCTTGCTTGAAACTATAACACAGGCATAATTTTTAAATTATCCTAGCAACTTGGCATTAATGTCATTCATAAAGGTAGTTCATAATGTGGAATAAAATAACTCCCCAAGTAGTAAACATTTCTAGATTACTGCATAGCAAAAAAAATTCTGATCATCAAATCAGTATCTTTTTTCCTTCCCATTACACCAAATAATCTGATTGTGAACTACAACCAAAAAATAAACTTCAAATATACTGTGGCAAATACTACACTTTCTTAGTTCAAAAGAATACTATCTCTTGTCAAATTAATAACCATATCATCTAACTTGAATGACTACATTGACAAAGACTCTTGAAAACTGCTTCTAGTCTATTCCATTTTAAATATCATCCAATATACTTTAATAATATTAATATACTACCAAATTACTTTCTTTGTAGAACAAAGACAAGCACTTTAAAGCTTGTAAAGTGACTAAAGTGACTAATTCTTAATGTTGTCAAATTAGGTTAGGCGATTTAATGCAATTACTAATTGTACCAGCTTCTTTAAAAATTATAGCAATTAGAGAAACAGTTTAACTGCCATTAATAACATACATAAATAACTTGCTGAAGCAAAATGCTTTGAGGAGGCTGGGGATTTTTT
>SJYW01050638.1:1094249-1128696 GCA_006410735.1 Raphicerus campestris
TAGCCAAATCTAAGTTTTTAGTCACAGTTTGGATTCATCCAAATTAAACAAAAGTAGTTGATATTATAAAATTAAATCTCTTCCTATCTGTGGTTTTGAGTTCATATTATTAAAGTAGGGCACATGCTTATATCTGCTTTATAACCACCAATGTCAGTATCAAGGTTAGTTCTCACCATAGAGAAATAATTTTGATCTAAGTTGGGTTGCCTTCCAAGTTGTCCAATGCCTGGACAGGCCATACAGCACACTTGATAACAAAAATCCAACTATAAGTCTCCTGAACTTGTTATGACTTAGGAGGATTAGGAGATGATCCAAACCCTGGACAGCTGGGCCTTGGACAATCCTTTGTCTTCATAAAATAAGGAGATTGAAGTAAATTTTTACTGGTTTTTTTTTCCAGCAATAAATTGAATAAATAGGTGATCTTAAAAATATCTGAGTAATAAGACATTGATACACTGTGGTTAATCTCTTCAATTCTGTAACCAGTTTATCTATCAATACACTGAGTTTGGGCTTCCCAGGTGGCTGTAGTGGTAAAGAATCTGCCTGCTAATGCACTCAAATGCAAGAGAAGAAGATTCAATCCCTGAGTGGGGAAAATGCCCTGGAGTAGCAAATTCAAGCCCACTCCAGTACTCTTGCCTTGAAAATGCTATGGACAGAGAAGCAGGGAGGACTGCGTCCTGGATGGCCCACGCAAAAGAATTGGACACAACTGAGCACAAAGCAAATTTAATTAAGATTATTAATTGTTATTAACTAAATATGTTTTGTTTTCTTTCTTTCTTTTTTTTTTTTTTTACTAAATATGTTTTCAATTGCTTTTTTCATGTTTTCTCAACACGAAAACTATGGCTGTCTTTTAAGAGTATATTCGCCTTTCATTTCCTCTCACCTTCATTCAGTCATTCATTCAATTACTATTTTGTTATACCAAGTACATGGTTGGAGTAGTATACCAAGCACTAGGGAGGGATTCAAGGGTAAAAAAGCAAAAAACAAGCAAATGAAAACAGACATGGTAACGGGTCTCTTGAAATCTACAGTCCGTTTGCTGCTAAGTCACTTCAGTCGTGTCCGACTCTGCGACTCCACAGACAGCACATGAGGCTTCCCCGTCCCTGGGATTCTCCAGGCAAGAACACTGGAGTGGGTTGCCATTTCCTTCTCCAATGCATGAAAGTGAAAAGTGAAAATGAAGTCGCTCAGTGGTGTCCGACTCTTAGCAACCCCATAGACTGCAGCCTACCAGGCTCCTCCATCCATGGGATTTTCCAGGCAAGAGTACTGGAGTGGGGTGCCATTGCCTTCTCTGACAGTCCATTGCTGCTGCTGCTGCTGCTAAGTCACTTCAGTCGTGTCTGACTCTGTGCGACCCCACAGACAGCAGCCCATGAGGCTCCCCCGTCCGTGGGATTCTCCAGGCAAGAACACTGGAGTGGGTTGCCATTGCCTTCTCCAGTGCATGAAAGTGAAAAGTGAAAGTGAAGTCGCTCAGTTGTGTCTGACTCTTAGCGACCCCATGGACTGCAGCCTACCAGGCTCCTCCGTCCATGGGATTTTCTAGGCAAGAGTACTGGAGTGGGTTGCCATTGCCTTCTCCTGACAGTCCATTAGAGATGGCCAATATTACAAACACATATAAAATTTCAACAATGATTTCAATAATGCTAAGAGCTAAGATGCTATGAGAACATGTAAATAGGGGGATCTGATCAATTCAGGGATATCAGAGGAGTACCTTAGAAAGAGACCCTTGATGTAAACTCTGTAGGATTAGTAGGACTTAACCAAAGAAACCAAATTCAGACTTAAATTGAAGAATGTAGGGAAAACCACTAGACCATTCAGGTATGACCTAAATCAAATCCCTTATGACTATACACTGGAAGTGAGAAATAGATTCAAGGTATTAGATCTGATAGAGTGCCTGAAGAACTATGAAGGGATGTTTGTGACATTTACAGGAGGCAAGGATCAAGACCATCCCCAAGGAAAAGAAATTCAAAAAGGCAAAATGGTCGTCTGAGGAGGCCTTACAAATAGCTGTGAATAGAAAAGAAGTGAAAGGCAAAGGAGAAAAGGAAATATATACCCATTTGAATGCAGAGTTCTAGAGAATAGCAAGGAGAGATAAGAAAGCTTTCCTCCGTGATCAATGCAAAGAAATAGAGGAACATAATAGAATGAGAAAGACTAGAGATCTAAAATTAGAGATACCAAGGGAACATTTCATGCAAAGATGTGCACAATAAAGGACAGAAATGATATGGACCTAACAGAAGCAGAATATATTAAGAAGAGGTGGCAAGAATACACAGAACTATACAAAAATGATCTTCACATGGAGGTGATGGAATTCCAGGTGAGCTATTTCAAATCCTGGAAGATGATGCTGTGAAAGTGCTGCACTCAATATGCCAGCAAATGTGGAAAACTCAGCAGTGGCCACAGGACTAGAAAAGGTGAGTTTTCATTCCAATCCCAAAGAAAGGCAATGCCAAAGAATGCTCAAACTACTGCACAATTGCACTCATCTCACACACTAATAAAGTAATGCTCAAAATTCTCCAAGCCAGGCTTCAGCAATACGTGAACTATGAACTTCCAGATGTTCAAGCTGGTTTTAGAAAAGATAGAGGAACTAGAGATCAAATTGCCAACATTTGCTGGATCATCAAAAAAGCAAGAGAGTTCCAGGAAAACATCTCTTTCTGTTTTATTGACAATGCCAAAGCCTTTGACTGTGTGAATCACAACAAACTCTGGCAAATTCTTCAAGAGATGGGAATACTCAGCCACCTGACCTGCCTTTGAGAAACCGGTATGCAGGTCAGGAAGCAGCAGTTAGAACTGGACATGGAACAACAGACTGGTTCCAAATAGGAAAAGGAGTAGGTCAAGGCTGCATATTGTCACCCTGCTTATGTAAGTTATATGCAGAGTACATCACGAGAAACATTGGACTGGATGAAGTACAAGCTGGAATCAAGATTGCCAGAAGAAATATCAATAACCTCAGATATGCAGATGACACCACACTTATGGCAGAAAGTGAAGAAGAACTAAAAAGCCTCTTGATGAAAGTGAAAGAGAAGAGTGAAAAAATTGGTTTAAAACTCAATACTTAGAGAACTAAGATCATTGCATCTGGTGCCATCACTTCATGACAAATAGATAGGGAAACAGTGAAAACAGGGAGAGACTTTATTTGAGGGGTGGGGGGCTCCAAAATCACTGCAGATGGTGACTGAAGCCATGAAATTAAATGACTCTTGCTCCTTGGAAGAATCGCTATGACCAACTTAGACAGCATATTAAAAAGCAGAGACATTACTTTGCCAACAAAGGTCCATCTAGTCAAAGCTATGGTTTTTCTAGTGGTTATGTATGGATGTGAGAGTTGGACTATAAAGAAATCTGAGCTCCAAAGAATTGATGCTTTTCAACGGTGGTGTTGGAGAAGACTCTTGAGAGTCCCTTGGACTGCAAGGAGCTACAACCAGTCCATCCTAAAGTAAGTCAGTCTTGAATATTCATTGGAAGAACTGATGCTAAAGCTTAAATGCCAATACTTTGAATATCTGATTCAAAGAACTGACTCATGGGAAAAGACCCTGATGTTGGGCAGGAGGAGAAGGGGAAGCCAGAAGATGAGATGGTTGGTTGGCATCACCTACTGGATGGACATGAGTTTGAGTAAACTCCGGGAATTGGTGATGGACAGGGAGGCCTGGGGTGCTGCATTCCATGGGGTCCCAAAGAGTTGGACATGACTGAGAGAGTGAACTGAACTGAGCTGACATTAATACTGACATTGGGGACTTTCCTGGTGATTCAGTGGTTAAGCCACCTTGCAATACAGGGGTCACAGACTCAATTCCTCCTGGGGAAACTAAGACCCCATATGAATGCTGTGTGCTCAATAGTGTCCAAATCTTTGGTGACTCCCCCTGCCAGGCTCCTTTGGCCATGGAATTTTCCAGGCAAGACTACTGGAGCACGTTGCTGTTTCCTACTCCAGAGGATCTTCCCAACCCAGGAATCGAACCTATGTCTCTTCCATTTACTGCACTGGCAGACATATTCTTTAGCCCTTGGTCAACTGGGAAACTAAGATCCCACAGGCCTAGAGCCTTCCGGTCACAACTACTGGAGCGTGAGCAAGTCAAGGACGATCCCCTGTGCTGCTACCAAGACCTGATACAGCCAAATAAATAAACAAGCTACTTTAAAAAGGAGAGAGAGAGAAGATACTTTTTTTAAAGCTTACACTTTTAAGAGTGTTTCCAACTCAGAACCAAACTTAAGCCAGCGCCTGCCTCATGTCTTTATTATCTGGAGCAAAAAAAAAACCTTGGCTTTTTGAAGCGTGCAGTGACCTTGAGTAAATACTCTTACCTCCTTGGACCTTCTGAAGCAATGAAAGGGTCTGGCGACACTGACTGAAGCCACGTTTAGAAACCTGGTTCCATGAGTCCATGACTCTTTACTTCAGCAACCTATCACTAGTCAGTGTTCACAACGACGAGAGACCAAGTCGATGTGATATGTTTTCTAGAAAAGTCCAGCATTTGTGGTAGTTGTTAAGCCAGGTAAAGTTTTCACTTATTTTTGTAGACACAAGTCACTACCTGACCAGAGTGAGGGTATCAGGTTGGACGTTCCCGCCTTTCCGCGGGAGACCCTCGGTTGCCTGGGCAACGCCTACGTCATTGCGTATCACGCGTCCCTCGGCGTGACGCTCGGACAGCGCCACGCGCTGGCGCCTACTGGGAACCAATGGGCGCGGTCGGAAGGTCCGTCCTTCTCGCCCCCGCCCTTTTCCGAGAAGATTCGGGGGCGGGACGGCGGCGGGAACGCGCCCGCCTTTCCCGGGCTAGCGGGCGGGCGGTTGTCCGAGGCTCGGCGTCTGTGCGTCCCGTCACGTAGATTACGCACACTCTTCATCCCCGGCTACCGCCGGGAGCTCCCCGAGACCCGGGCACCCTGGCGGCTGGGCCGTGATGGTTCGGGTCGCGGGTCTGAGGTGGAGCTGAGTAGGGGCTGAGAAGAGCCTGGGAGTCGCGACGGAGCACGAAGCCCCTCCTTGGCCGTCGAGCCCCGAGCTTCATGCCCTCCCGCCGACTTCCAGCCGTCTGTGTCAAGCTGTTTTTCTGGAAGCCCTGAACTCCGTGCCCCTCAAGCCCTGGGCCCCCTGCGGGAATGTTCAAAAATGAGTACCAGGTAACCCGAAACGGCTGTCCATCCTCTCTAGTTCCGTCGGGTGAGGTAGCTCACGTTCTGTTGACATCTCTCAGCCACCCCACTCCCTACCCCACATCCCCAAATAATACTGTCTTTTTAGGGGTAAGAAGGAATTACTGGCTAAGTGCTCTTGACCCTCCTCCCTCACCAAAAAAAAAAAAAGGCAGCTGTGTGGGGATATGATTTGATTTTTGTTCACTCAACAGTTCCGTGCTTCTCAGGGTGTAGGGATGCCTTTGTTTGTGACTGAAATTCAGTCTTAAACCCTCAACCAGACCTCCTGGACAGAAACTTGAGGACAGGACCCACCAATCTTGAGTTTTACCAATTTTGAGGCACTCTGGTAACTCGGACGCTATTTAGAAGAGAGTAAATAAGTGAATGCATGAATGACTTAAGCCCAAAAACAGCAGAAGCACTTTGGCCATGTGCTACTTTCTGCCCCCCCACCCCACCCCAAACTGGGGGTTAGTGATTCTCAAACATGCGGTGCATTAAGATTATTTGGAGTACGTGTAAAAATACGAATTTCCTGATCCTCACTCTCAAATAGAGTGAATCAGAGTCTCTGTCGATGCAATAGTTAATTTACCGTCATAGAACCTTTCCTCAGTTGATTCGGATGCAGGTGGTCCAGATAACACACTGAGGGAAACTGCTTCTGGCTCTTGAGTCACCGTCACCGTGCCTACCCTGGATAGTTTCAAAGTCTCCAGCTTTCCTCACCTCACTGGGCATCTCCCTGCTCTTCCTTGGCTTCAGTCTCCCGCCCTCCTACCTGTACCTGAGGTTACACCTTCCATGTGTCTGCCATCTTAGTACTGCTGTTACGAACAAATTTGTCCCTGTGCTAGAACAGTCCTCTACTGGTCACCTCTTCGTTGCTTTTATGTTTTGGCTGCGCTGGGTGAACACAGAGCTCGTTGGTACCAGTAATGATTATTCCAAAAAAAGGGCAAATTGAATAGTACTGGGTCAATTTTAAAAGCTTGAACTTGGAGTGATTCTTACTTTAAGAATTCCTGTAAGAGTTTTTATATATTTAATACAATTTGGAGAGCTATATGTACAAAAACGAATTATTTCTATAGACATGCTAAATGTTCTCTACTATGATCCTGAGNGTGAGCAAGTCAAGGACGATCCCCTGTGCTGCTACCAAGACCTGATACAGCCAAATAAATAAACAAGCTACTTTAAAAAGGAGAGAGAGAGAAGATACTTTTTTTAAAGCTTACACTTTTAAGAGTGTTTCCAACTCAGAACCAAACTTAAGCCAGCGCCTGCCTCATGTCTTTATTATCTGGAGCAAAAAAAAAACCTTGGCTTTTTGAAGCGTGCAGTGACCTTGAGTAAATACTCTTACCTCCTTGGACCTTCTGAAGCAATGAAAGGGTCTGGCGACACTGACTGAAGCCACGTTTAGAAACCTGGTTCCATGAGTCCATGACTCTTTACTTCAGCAACCTATCACTAGTCAGTGTTCACAACGACGAGAGACCAAGTCGATGTGATATGTTTTCTAGAAAAGTCCAGCATTTGTGGTAGTTGTTAAGCCAGGTAAAGTTTTCACTTATTTTTGTAGACACAAGTCACTACCTGACCAGAGTGAGGGTATCAGGTTGGACGTTCCCGCCTTTCCGCGGGAGACCCTCGGTTGCCTGGGCAACGCCTACGTCATTGCGTATCACGCGTCCCTCGGCGTGACGCTCGGACAGCGCCACGCGCTGGCGCCTACTGGGAACCAATGGGCGCGGTCGGAAGGTCCGTCCTTCTCGCCCCCGCCCTTTTCCGAGAAGATTCGGGGGCGGGACGGCGGCGGGAACGCGCCCGCCTTTCCCGGGCTAGCGGGCGGGCGGTTGTCCGAGGCTCGGCGTCTGTGCGTCCCGTCACGTAGATTACGCACACTCTTCATCCCCGGCTACCGCCGGGAGCTCCCCGAGACCCGGGCACCCTGGCGGCTGGGCCGTGATGGTTCGGGTCGCGGGTCTGAGGTGGAGCTGAGTAGGGGCTGAGAAGAGCCTGGGAGTCGCGACGGAGCACGAAGCCCCTCCTTGGCCGTCGAGCCCCGAGCTTCATGCCCTCCCGCCGACTTCCAGCCGTCTGTGTCAAGCTGTTTTTCTGGAAGCCCTGAACTCCGTGCCCCTCAAGCCCTGGGCCCCCTGCGGGAATGTTCAAAAATGAGTACCAGGTAACCCGAAACGGCTGTCCATCCTCTCTAGTTCCCTCGGGTGAGGTAGCTCACGTTCTGTTGACATCTCTCAGCCACCCCACTCCCTACCCCACATCCCCAAATAATACTGTCTTTTTAGGGGTAAGAAGGAATTACTGGCTAAGTGCTCTTGACCCTCCTCCCTCACCAAAAAAAAAAAAAGGCAGCTGTGTGGGGATATGATTTGATTTTTGTTCACTCAACAGTTCCGTGCTTCTCAGGGTGTAGGGATGCCTTTGTTTGTGACTGAAATTCAGTCTTAAACCCTCAACCAGACCTCCTGGACAGAAACTTGAGGACAGGACCCACCAATCTTGAGTTTTACCAATTTTGAGGCACTCTGGTAACTCGGACGCTATTTAGAAGAGAGTAAATAAGTGAATGCATGAATGACTTAAGCCCAAAAACAGCAGAAGCACTTTGGCCATGTGCTACTTTCTGCCCCCCCACCCCACCCCAAACTGGGGGTTAGTGATTCTCAAACATGCGGTGCATTAAGATTATTTGGAGTACGTGTAAAAATACGAATTTCCTGATCCTCACTCTCAAATAGAGTGAATCAGAGTCTCTGTCGATGCAATAGTTAATTTACCGTCATAGAACCTTTCCTCAGTTGATTCGGATGCAGGTGGTCCAGATAACACACTGAGGGAAACTGCTTCTGGCTCTTGAGTCACCGTCACCGTGCCTACCCTGGATAGTTTCAAAGTCTCCAGCTTTCCTCACCTCACTGGGCATCTCCCTGCTCTTCCTTGGCTTCAGTCTCCCGCCCTCCTACCTGTACCTGAGGTTACACCTTCCATGTGTCTGCCATCTTAGTACTGCTGTTACGAACAAATTTGTCCCTGTGCTAGAACAGTCCTCTACTGGTCACCTCTTCGTTGCTTTTATGTTTTGGCTGCGCTGGGTGAACACAGAGCTCGTTGGTACCAGTAATGATTATTCCAAAAAAAGGGCAAATTGAATAGTACTGGGTCAATTTTAAAAGCTTGAACTTGGAGTGATTCTTACTTTAAGAATTCCTGTAAGAGTTTTTATATATTTAATACAATTTGGAGAGCTATATGTACAAAAACGAATTATTTCTATAGACATGCTAAATGTTCTCTACTATGATCCTGAGACCATGGAGGGACATGCTCACATAAAATCAGGAAACACATTACTGAATGCCCATAAGCTTTAATTTTAAAAGAGAGGCATTATGGATGATTGTCTCTAAGGAAGAGTTTACTGAGAGAAACTGAAAACCTGAGCGTAAATATGATTTTCTTTTATGGACTGTTAATTTATAAGCAACGCGTAAGCAAATGTATGATTTTCGTAGTTTTCAGGCTCTGTAGTTTTCAGGCTCAGTAGTTGCTGCGGGACAGCTTCGTTTCTCAACCTGAGGTGGAACTGGTGCCCCCTCCGTTGAAAGTGGAGACTCCTGGACCATCAAGGAAGTCCCCACTCTTCTTCATTTGCTTTTCACCATATACTACCTGCCTTCTTACGCGTCTCCTCAGCGTGTTCCACAGTCCTCTTCTTTTACATTTGATGTCATTAAATGTGTTAGAACAATTTTAGAGAGTTTCTTTCCCTTAACATAGGTAAAATGTATATTGTTATATAAAAACCTGTGTCCACTGCGGGAAACAGGTGATAGCAGAAAGGAATGGGCACAGAGGAGGTATATTTTTCTGTCTCTTCAGTTGTATGGATTTTTCTCTTTAAAAAAATAAAAACTTCCTCAAATTTAAAATTCGTAGTGAAATATACCCTGACTTCAGAAGCTATAGTAATTCTTAATTCTTTTCCTCAGTTTGCACATAACACTCACTCAAGAAGACATTAAATGTCTCAGCTTCAAGTGATTATATGTTAAAACACAGAAGCAAAAATATCTTTGTATTATTGAGAAAAATTAAAAGCTGTACACTTTATGAAAATCAGACAGTTGCTTATGTGCTGCTTATAAATTAACAGGCCATAAAAGAAGTCATATTTACTCTCAGGTTTTCAGTTTCTTTCAGTAAACTCTTCCTTAGAGACAATCATTTATAATGCCTCTCTTTTATAATTAAAGCTTATGGACATTCGTGTTTCGTGATTTTATGTGAGCATGTCCCTCCATGTTCTCAGGATTACAGTAGGGAACATTTTAGCATGTCTATAGAAATAATTCACTTTTTTTGTACATATTTCGTAGATCACCAAATTGTGTTAAATATATTTTAAAAATCGTATAGGAATTCTTAAAATAAGAATCCCTCCCTCTTGAAGTTCAAGCTTTTTTTAATTGACCCAGTACTATTCAATTTGCCCTTTTTTTGAATAATCATTATTGGCTAATAAGCTCTATGCAAGGTACTGAATGTGGTGGTTTATGTTTATTGTCCTGTGTAATCTGACAACCCATTTTACAGAAGGAGAATCAAGAGGTTAAGTATCTCCAAGGTCAGTTAATAAATGGAAGAACTGGTATTGGAACTCAGGTTAGTGTGACTAAAAAGCTTGTAGCCAGAGATAATTATCCAGTTTGATTGGCCTTGCCTGAGAGTTGAGTTTTGACCCTTTAGTGTGTGTTGAATAAAATATTTTGTGAGCATTAAGTAAATGAATCTTACACTGAGAGATTGTAAAGTTTGTATAGCTTGAAATTTAATGTTTGCTTTCAAAAAAAAATTTCTTAAACTATTAACTTGAGGTGACTTGAATCAGAACAGTTGTTGCTTAGATACACCCAAGATATAAAGGAATAATAACAAGGATAATGTTTCCTCTCAGATCTACTTTACTGACAGATTCCCNATATGTTAAAACACAGAAGCAAAAATATCTTTGTATTATTGAGAAAAATTAAAAGCTGTACACTTTATGAAAATCAGACAGTTGCTTATGTGCTGCTTATAAATTAACAGGCCATAAAAGAAGTCATATTTACTCTCAGGTTTTCAGTTTCTTTCAGTAAACTCTTCCTTAGAGACAATCATTTATAATGCCTCTCTTTTATAATTAAAGCTTATGGACATTCGTGTTTCGTGATTTTATGTGAGCATGTCCCTCCATGTTCTCAGGATTACAGTAGGGAACATTTTAGCATGTCTATAGAAATAATTCACTTTTTTTGTACATATTTCGTAGATCACCAAATTGTGTTAAATATATTTTAAAAATCGTATAGGAATTCTTAAAATAAGAATCCCTCCCTCTTGAAGTTCAAGCTTTTTTTAATTGACCCAGTACTATTCAATTTGCCCTTTTTTTGAATAATCATTATTGGCTAATAAGCTCTATGCAAGGTACTGAATGTGGTGGTTTATGTTTATTGTCCTGTGTAATCTGACAACCCATTTTACAGAAGGAGAATCAAGAGGTTAAGTATCTCCAAGGTCAGTTAATAAATGGAAGAACTGGTATTGGAACTCAGGTTAGTGTGACTAAAAAGCTTGTAGCCAGAGATAATTATCCAGTTTGATTGGCCTTGCCTGAGAGTTGAGTTTTGACCCTTTAGTGTGTGTTGAATAAAATATTTTGTGAGCATTAAGTAAATGAATCTTACACTGAGAGATTGTAAAGTTTGTATAGCTTGAAATTTAATGTTTGCTTTCAAAAAAAAATTTCTTAAACTATTAACTTGAGGTGACTTGAATCAGAACAGTTGTTGCTTAGATACACCCAAGATATAAAGGAATAATAACAAGGATAATGTTTCCTCTCAGATCTACTTTACTGACAGATTCCCAGAATAGTGGTTATAGACTATATGGTAGATAATATTTCCTCCTTCTTAGCATTGTCTTTCATTGCAATTAAAAAAAAACATTTTTTTTCACCCTAGGGAGGTGCATTTGTTGAAATCTTTAGTGCCCAGGGTAAAAATCCTGGTGCAAAATGGAAGATCCTCGGCAGTCCTTCTGTGATTTGGAAAGTAAGTGTTAGAAATTAAAGCCAGCTAAATCCAGGAAAGAAATGAGACTAAAGATTATAACAAAAAGGACTTGGTAAGGTTTCAGAACTGGTTTACCTGTTTATTCACTTCAAAACCCTTTCATGACTACTGGCTGCAGCCCTTTGAAATACCTCTCATTGAAGACTTTGGCACACAGCTCATAGCCCTTCTCTACGTGTCAAGTCCTGCTATTGTTTTAGGCGGCTTCAGTATCTGTGAGGAAAATATTCAAACCCTGGGCTTCTCATTTTCTTGACTTCCTCTCTCGTGACCTTCTCCACTCTACTTGAGCACTGTTTCCCTCTGTCACCCTTTGTACCTTCTCACTGAAACTGCATGGCCTCTGAAATTCCTGAGACCTTAAGTCTTCGATTCTTAATGTTGCTTGCCTAGTTACTCCTACTCTGTTTGTTCTTCAACCTAATTGTGACTATTAGGACATTGACCATTCTACTTTTTTCTCAGTGTTTAGATTGATTTACTTACTTACCTACTTACTCACTCACTCAGTCTGTCTTCACTTTCTTTTTCTCTCCAGCCCAGAATCCATGGTCCAAAATTTCAGTCACTTCCCAGTCAAGACCTTGAATGCCCTGCTCCTTCTCTTTTCATCATGCCTGCCTAGCAAATGCCAACCGTTTCTGAATTCCTGATCACATCTCTTTCCTGTGTCTGCATGTGGGCTTCACAATACCTTTGGAGAAAATATCTATAGTCTTTCAGGTTGATAATGCTGTGAATTAAGTATGAACAGCCCAAGAACCTAATCTTGTTCTCCTGGTCTCTAAAATGATTCTTTCTCTAGTATCTTTCAGGTTTCCAGCCATAAACTCCTTACCCTCACCCCTAACCCACCCCCAAGACAGGCCCTCCTCACTCATTTACCAGAAGACTTTGTACTGATTTTACGTAAATGATGTATGGAACTTCACGTTAGAAGATCGGTAAAATAAGGCACTGATTAATTCTATATGAGCCATGGCTTGAAACCAAGGAACTTCCAGACTAGACAACATAATTTAGATGCTTTATTGTACTGTTAACAGAGAGCAATGTTCAGCCTGTGCTATTAGACAGAAATACATTGATTATAGAGGGGAATGCCTGGCATTGGAAAACTTATTATTTGGAGGAAAAGTGTCTGGATATAGAAGAGAATTTAAGTGTGCCTTCTGTATTCCAATTCCCAACAAGTCTTAGCAGCATCATTAAGACCTAGGCCTATTTTTAAGTCATTTGAGTGTGGGGCTTTTTGTATGGGCTTGCTACTTCAATTTTATAATAAAAGTCAAATAAAACACACAATTACCACTGTGTTCAATTTTGTTCTGTAGGAATTTGATAAAGAAGTTAAAAGTTTTGTGTTTGTACTGGAAGGCAGCAGCCAAACAAATAAAATACAGTTACCAAAGGAGAATAAGCAAATCCGTAAGTAAGATTTTTAACATTGAAGCTTAACATTTGATGCTTAAAGTGAAACTTTTAAGTCTCATAAACAGACATGTACGTTTGGCTTTTACTGGCATCTGTTGATGTATAGTAATAAGATTTTTTTTTTTTATTTAAAGAGTAACTTTATACCAGGCTTTTGAGAAGAGATTCTGCTTCATTGTTTATTAGAAATATACTTCTATTTTAAAGAAGATTTAGAAGATTATTTAACCTTCTAAATTACAAAATATGTATAAGATTATTTCATTAGAATAGTAATGATGTTTATTAAGCACTCACTGTGTGCCAGTGACTTTCTAAGCATTTCATTTTTTAAAATTCTTTTAATCCTGACAGTAAGTCTTTTATGGATAAACACATTAAGGTTGATTCCTCGTCAAGAGCTCAGGATGTTAAGGCTGTACTTTGAAATAAACTCATGAGTTCTTGTAGTGAATTGATTTTTGAGGAAAAATATATGTGAAGTACTATATAAGGCTTACTTAGTAATATATCAACTTATATACCTTTAGAAATATATCTAATAAGTGAAGATATGAGTATGTGATTTAACAAAAAACGCAAAAATAGATTTCAATTCTTATCTGTTCTGAGAATTAGGAATAGTGGTTTAAAGCAGAAGGAACCCTGAGCAATCACCTAAATTTATCATCAGAAGCCTAAACTGTTGGCCAAACTGGGGTTAAAATTCAATGCTTTGCCACAAAATTAGGCTCTGCATACCCTAATGTGATTTAAGAAATATAAATTATCAAAATGATTAACCATATTTTCGTTAACTTTGACCTATATTTATCTATTGTGTTTTAACAAATGTAGGTAATCAGTTATTTTTTACATTCATTATTTACTTCTTCTTTCATTAAGAACATTTATTGAATACCTGTTGTGTACCATGAACTATGAAAAAACCTAGTCTTGGTATCTGATTTTCTCATTTTAATCCTGTTTTCTAAACCTTTATAGACTCTGTGTTTTATCTACTATTTCAAGTTACTACATGCATATTTTAGATTTCTGAGACATAAATCAAGCCATAGAAATTATAGTTGGAAGATGATTTATTTTAAAATGGTATCTTTCTGAATAAAAAACAACTTCAAAGAGAAAGGATAGTCATTGTTAAAATATTTGTTATTAGTTTATTACCATTTTAAAACGATGATTTCCTCATAGTTTGCATTTTTTAATAGCAGAGGTTTTTTTAAAATTTCTCTGTAAATCTGTACTGATAAATAAGGCGAACTGAGATAAGCCATGGAAACATGGCTGAAAATGTCGGTTATTTTTAACAGGAAACATGGACCGTCTTTTTTAAGACTATTGACTGTAAAATGAACACATCTGATATTCACGAACATGACTTTGCTCTAAACCAATTTTAGTTGTTTTTTATTTATTATTGTTGGCCTCTACATCCATGTGATGCCTTCAGCATCTATGCCCGTGATGATGTTATTGACAAAATCAAATCACTTCTAGTAACCTTTCTCAGATGGCCCTGAGAAACATTTCTCCTCTAACAGGGGCTCAGTGATTAAAGACAAGCTCCCCTTGCCTACTTCTTTCTTTTTTTTTTTTTTTTAAGAAATAAAACAAATTTAATGTGTTATAATTGCTTTTTTAAAACGGAAAGATGATTGTTTTAACCTGAAGAAAGAAAAATGTTTTAATGTATTTCTTGTACAGTGTCCTGCAATTAAAAATTAATCTTTTCTGTAACATGTACAGCCCTGTAACAAATGAAGCAGTTTATATAGTCTGCCCTGTACTAATGCCTTTAAGATTAATTCTTTGGAATTTTTGATAATAGCAACTTATAATTATTTTCACTTCTATAAAATGACCTATGTGAAGTTGTTATGGTTAAATTTAAATTTAATGACATGCTTTGAATAAAGAATTGGCTTTAAGTTAAGGATTCTAAATTAAGTTCAATTACCATTTTGTATTCCTACTTTAAGAGTAAAAACTCACTGTATTTTTGCCAACTTAACATTAGACACTTCATATGTATTTCCTACTGTATTAAGTACCTATGAAGGAATTTTAATAATGAAATTCAGTATTTTAAAACTTTAAATAGTAATATTCTGAATTATATTTGAGCATCTCTGAATATGTCAAAGTGTTTTTTTTAAACTATATGTTATCAAATAATGGAAGCTGTGATTATCAGATTGAGTATTTCTCCATGACAGAACTCTTGCATCATCTACTTCATACCCCTAACTTAGTGTATCATATATAGTTGGTATTCAGTAACTTTCTTAAACTTTTCATACTAAGAATCTGTAATGATTTAGTTTATAATTTCTAATGGTAAACATTTGGCCTTGTTACTGAAACTCATAGATCATTAAGCCAGTTAAATAAGCCCATGTTGCTGTTGAGGCTGGAATGTGTTATACAGAGATGCCCATATGAAAAGAAACTCTATTACATGTAAATATCTGTCATTTGGATGGTCTCCCTGGGGACTTTCTATTTGAGGCTCATATTTAAAACCATACTTTTCTCTGCCTGTGACATCTTAAGCAAATGTGTGTCTCCGGATCGGCATCCCTAAAGCTGTGTGTTGATCTAAGTTTCAGCTGCTCTGGTGGATGAGGTCATCTTTATGAGGTTCCCCTCAGGCTACCCCTGCCCTAACTTTTTGTAATTCTTTGAAGTGAACTTATTACGATTTCCTCTTTTTAAAACCCTATTGACAGTGCTCTTGTCAAGGTTTCTAGTGCTCTCTCTTCTTGAATCCAGTGGCCAGTTCTCAGCCCTCGTCTTGTTCAACTTAGCAGCAGCACTGACAAAAATTGACATCCTCTTCTTGATATATATTGTACTTTCTCCACTCATCTTCCAGGATGCCCATACTCCTGGATTTTTGTTTGTTTTTCTTTTTCCTACTTCACTGGTCTGTCTTCTGTCTCCTTTCTTGGTTCTTCCTCTTCTCTCCAACCCAGCTTAATGTGGCAATGCCCCTGGACTTAGTCTTGGACCTTCTTAACACTAAACTACATTTAGTTCTTTAGTTTCAGACTCTAGTCTGATGACTTTAAATTTCATCTCTACTGTGTACCAGCTTGCATTCTTATCACTGACTTGTGTCCTAAACTCCAGATTTGTATATTCAGTTGCTTAGTTGACATTTCTACATGGATAGCTTTACTTGGAAATTTTTGTTCCTCCTGCAGACTGCCCCATCTCAGTTGTTAGCAAGTTGTCTTCCAGTTGCTCAGACCAAAAACTCTTAAATCATCTTAATTTTTTCCTTCTTTTCATTTAACCATCAAGAAAATCTTGTTGGCTGTATCTTTAGTTTTAGAGTCTGACTGCCTCTTGCTACTTGCCCTTCTGCCACCCACCATTATCTTGCAGTATTGCTGCTAAGTTGCTTCAGTTGTGTCTGACTCTGTGCGACCCCATAGACGGCAGCCCACCAGGCTCTGCCGTCCCTGGGATTCTCCAAGCAAGAACACTGGAGTGGGTTGCCATTTCCTTCTCCAATGCATGAAAGTGAAAAGTGAAAGTGAAGTCACTGAGTCATGTCCAATTCTCAGCGACCCCATGGACTGCAGCCTACCAGGCTCCTCCGTCCATGGGATTTTCCAGGCAAGAGTGCTGGAGTGGGCTGCCATTGCCTTCTGCAGTATCGCAGTAGCCTTCTAATTAGTCCCTGTTTCTAACTTGCCTCCCCACAGTCCATTGTCAGTTTAGCAGCCAGACCGATACTTGTAAATCAAGCACTCTTCTGCTGAAAATGCCACATCTCTCTCTGGGTAAAACCCAAGCATCTATAGGGCACTGTAGTATCTGATGTTATCTTAACTCTGATCTTAACTTCCTGTTACTTTGCCTTGTTCATTCTCTTCCATCATACAAGTCTCCTTGCTGTTTTCAGCCACAGTCTGGTACCTTAGCACTTGTGCACAAGCCATACCCTCTGCCTAGGGCTTTCTTTTTCCAAGTAGCTACATAGCTCACTCTCCCCTTCTTCAAGCCTTCACCACATAAACTGTCATCTTCTCAGTGAGGACCGTGCTTGCCCATACTTAAATTACAACCTGTGCTTTGTATCCCTTCTGCATTCTTGATCTCCTCTACCCTGCTGTCCATTTTCCTACAATAATTATCACCTTGAACTTGCTGTTTAGTATGTTCTTTTATTGTTTTTTCCACCATCACCAGAAACTAAGACCTAGCAACACAGAAACTTAGTCCACTTTGTTCACCTAGAACAGTGGCTGGCACATAGTAAACGTTTCAGTAGATCTTTGTTGAATAAATGAGTGAACGGATGAGTGGCTTCCTGTTGATTTTAGGATGATCTGTATCTTTCACAGGGCTTTCAGCCCCACGTCCCTATTTGCCAGACATATCCCCTACTCCTTTCCCCTTCTGTCTCTCCTATCAGTCCTTTAGGCCTTTAAGTTCATCTGATCTACTATCAGTTCAGTTCAGTCACTCAATCGTTTCTGACTCTTTGCGACCCCATGAATTGCAGGACGCCAGGCCTCCCTGTCTATCACCAACTCCCGGACTTCACTCAGACTTAAGTCCATCAAGTCAGTGATGCCATCCAGCCATCTCATCCTCTGTCATCCCCTTCTCCTCCTGCCCTTAATCCCTCCCAGCATCAAAGTCTTTTTCAATGAGTCAACTCTTCGCATGAGATGGCCAGAGTACTGGAGTTTTCAGCTTTAGCATCATTCCTTCCAAAGAAATCCCAAGGCTGATCTCCTTCAGAATGGACTGGTTGGATCTCCTTGCACTCCAAGGGACACTCAAGAGTCTTCTGCAACACCACAGTTCAAAAGCATCAATTCTCCAACGCTCAGCCTTCTTCATAGTCAACTCTCACATCCATACATGGCCACTGGAAAAGCCATAGCCTTGACTATACGGACCTTAGTTGGCAAAGTAATGTCTCTGCTTTTGAATATGCTATCTAGATTGATCATAGCTTTCCTTCCAAGGAGTAAGCGTCTTTTAATTTCATGCTGCAGTCACTATCTGCAGTGATTTTGGAGCCCCCCAAAATAAAGTCTGACACTGTTTCCAGTTTCCCCATCTATTTCCCATGAAGTGATGGGACTGGATGCCATGATCTTTGTTTTCTGAATGTTGAGCTTTAAGCCAGCTTTTTCACTCCCCTCTTTCACTTTCATCAGGAGGCTTTTTAGTTCCTCTTCACTTTCTGCCATAAGGGTGGTGTCATCTGCATATCTGAGGTTATTGATATTTCTCCTGGCAATCTTGATTCCAGTTTGTGAGTATTCCCTCTCTATTTGATATTTTTTCCTCTCTTCTGTCCCTATTTTCTTGCCCAGTCAATCTCTGCTGTTCTTCCCAATTAAACTCCACTGTTACTTCTACAAGAAAACCTTCATTCATCATCCTCTTCCTCCCAGTGACTCAGGATTATATATACTTTCATAGCAATGTGACCTTCATGAAATGTAGTATGTAAGTTCCAAGAGAGCAGAGAGAATGTCTGTCCTCTTCACTACGAAAGCTTTAACACAGTCTTTTTCATAGCAGATCCTCAATAAATCTTTATTGAATGATAGATCTCATTTGATTTACAGAAATGATTCTGTGAGGGGTAAACCAAAATTATCAACCCAGTTTTGCATATGAAAAGTAAAAAGGCCCAAACAGGTTTTCTGATGTGCACAAGGGGTGTGGAATAACCCATTATGAAGCCATAATTGTTTCCTGTTTTCTGTGCTTCAGCAGCTAAGGTGCATTTTAGAGTCCTGTCTGTGTCAGGACTCCAGTAGCATCAGGAAGTACTTTCAGGTTACTGTTACCAAGTTACTTAAAAAAGGTTACTGTACTGTGGTCCCAACACTTTGGAGAGCGGAACACTTGCAAAGTGTATGTTGAGGTATACAACTGTGATTTGCTGTAATGGAACAACTGTAAAACCACTATTCAAAAGAAGAAAGGATCTGACCTCTTAAAAATAGAGGTAGCTTTTGTCCTGGGCAGAGAACATACTATAAAACTGAAGAAACCTGCATATTTCAGTAAAAAAGAGTGAATTTTTATGAATTTTATGTACTTGATGGGTATTTTCTGACTTAACAATAGTTCCAGCGTTGCTTAGAGTGATTTTTAAATACAATGTAGACATAAAAGAGTCACTTTAAATTTACTTGGCCATAGAGTCAGTTTAAATTTACTTGGCCAAAGAGTCAGTTTAAATTTACTCGGCCACTGGAAGAAAAAATGTTGCTATAGAGTTTATTTAGCATTTCTGACACACAGGATCAGTGTCTGTCAAATGTTATTAGAGTACTTTTTTCTTTGTCAGATAATTACCGTATGGTATTGTCATACTTCTTTTAATCTTAGAAGTGAAGCCTTTTGGAAACTAGGGCTTCTATATGTGAGAGAGTTGAATTACAATACTTTCTTTTTTTTGAGGGCAAGCATCTTTCATATCTAAAAATGTTCATACAAAAAAGCCCTATGTGTGTAGCTCTTTGTGTTTGAAGAGAACAGTTGCTGATTCAGTGAGATCTGTGACATAAATTAGGACCTTTTATAAAGAGAGATTTCATTTATCCCAGTGCTCTCAGCTCTCTTTATGGGGCCTTTCTGCAGTGGAAAAAATACTGTAGGGCCAATCAATGGAAGATACATGAGAGAGATTGATTAATGGTCTTTTATTTAAGTTGGCCTCATTTGAATATTTCATTTAGGTTTTGTGGTCCAAAGCTCTAGTTGTCTTGTTGGCTATTCCCATAAATGTGGTAGAACCTGATTCCTAGAGAATTTTCTAAGATCAGAGACTGTTACCTCTACTGATGACTCTTTGCAGCTTAGTATTTTAAGTACAATTTATCCTTGTATGTTTGATTTTTAAAATATTAAGCACATTTAGTCAAATATTTTTATTGCTTAGAAGCTAGATTTGAAGTAAAATATAGGAACTATTTAATGGAATGTTGTAAAAAATTTAACATAAGAATTCTAAACCAGAATGTTTTTATATGTAGACTATCCAAATATAAATTGTTACTTTAAAACACTTAAATATGTTAAGCCTACTAAGTTGGAATGAATAGAAAACAGCATTCATGTTAGACCAGTTACCTTTCTTGAAGTGTTTTTTCCATTTACTGGCTTGTACTATTAGATTTGTAGGAGAGGTTCACAATTGTATCAAGACATCTCCACTTCCTAAGCAACATTCCATATTAGGGAAAAAACAAATTCCTGGAAGTCATGTTTCAGGAGGAAGTGATACTAAAACATTCATTAAAAGCATCATAATTAAGATATCAAGTGAAAGTTCAAAAGCTAAGGGGAAAAAAATTAAGTGAATAGGTCTGAAGAGGTAATATAAAATCAGTTGATAATTTTTTTTACTTTATTTTACTTTACAATACTGTATTGGTTTTGCCATATGTCAACATGAATCCACCACGGGTATACACATGTTCCCAATCCTGAACCCCACTCCCACCTCCCTCCCTATTTTTTGAAGCAAAGTGCCATAGGTCTTTCTCCAGGTATTTTTAATTCAGATGAAGCTGGTGATGGGGAATAAAAGCTATAAGTTTTTAATTTGTGAGCATTAAATTAATTAAATATATTTTAAATTAACAAAAGGTATTTAACTGAAAATATGTTCCTCCATCCATCTCATTTTAGACACATTTAAAACCATATGAACTAGATATGGCTCATCAACTGTTTTTCTGATCTATTATTTTTCGTTAAGTTGTTAAATACAGTTAAAATTGTCAGTGAGTAAGAATAATTGCTACATGCTTTTATGACCGCCTTAATGAGAACACCTATAATTCAGTTTCATATGTGTCTATTGATTGTGTACACTTTCTTGCAACCTAATAAAAAGAGTAAATAAGAAAGTATTATTTTATAAATTTTCATAAAGATTTCACCAAGCCCACAGATGGGACTTTAAAAGACAACATTTGTTGTTAGAGTTGGATTTGATTTCATCATTTTTTTTTTCTTTTGTAGTGAGATTGTAACTCAGGATAGTCCTCTTGCAGTTGTGTATATTATTGAAATGATAAAAGCTTTAGCTTATTGATGGCATGTGATTGTTTTGTTTATATATATATATAAATGATTCAGACATACAAACATATATTTTCCTCCTTTCATTTTAGTTGGACTGATCCAGAGGTTTCTTGTACTTCAGATTTACATACCCCTGGGACAAGACTTCTCTACTGAATTGCTGTAAGATATATAGAACTCCTTTCAATGTTTTATGTGTATTAGACATTTGATCAATTGACACAGTGCTAAGAGTCATTAATTACAACTGGCAGTTTTTGCATTAAAGAGCAGTGACTTACCAAGTCGACATGAAGTAATTAAACTAATTTAATAGTATTTCTGGGTATACTGGCATTTCCCTAAGGGGAGAAAACAAATTTCATCTGTTTAAGAAAATATCAAAGGATCCTGAATTTAATAATGAAGAGCCTATGATTTGAAAAGGTGGGAGATTTCCCTTTTCTCCACACCCTCTCCAGTGTTTATTGTTTGTAGATTTTTTGATAATGACTACTCTGACTGATGTGAGGTGATGTCTCATTGTAGTTTGATTTGCATTTCTCTGATAACTAGTCACATTGAGCATCTTTTCATGTGCTTTTTGCCCATCCATATATCTTCTTTGGGAAAAATGTCTGTTTAGATCTTCTGTCCAGTTTTTGATTGAGTTAGGTTTTTTTGACATAGAGTTGCATGAACTGTTTGCATATTTTGGTCTGTTTGCATAGCTGGTCACTTTGCAAACATTTTCTCTCATTCTCTGGGTTGTCTTTTCATTTTGTTTATGGTTTACTTTGCTGTGTAGAAGCTTTTAGTTTAATTAGGTCTCATTTGTTTATTTTTGTTTTTATTTTCATAATACTATCAGGTGGATCCAAAAAGATATTGATATGATTTTTGTCAGTGTTCCACCCTGTTTTCTCTTAAGAGTGTTACAGTGTCAGGCCTTATATTTAGGTATTTGATCCATTTTGAGTTTATTTTTGTGTCTGGTGTTGGAGAATGTTCTAATTTTATTCTATCACGTAGCTGTAAAGTTTTCCCAGCACCACTTATTGAAGAGACTGTCTTTTCTCCATATCCTTGCCTTTTTCATAGATTCATTGAGAATAGATGCATAGGTTTATCTCTGAGCTTTCTACCCAGTTCCATCAATCTATATTTCTGTTTTTGTGCCAGTCACATACTGTTTTAATAACTGTAGCTTTGAAGTATTGTTTGAAGTCAAGGATTCTGATTCCTCTAGCTCCATTTTTCTTTCTGAGTTGTTTTAGCTATGAGGGGTCTTTTTTGTTTGCATACAAATTTTAAATTTTTTGTTCTAGTTCTGTTAAAAAATTTCCATTGATAAGTTGATAGAAATTGCATTGAGTCTGTAGACTGTCATGGTAGTTTGGTTATCCTGACAGTATTGATTCTTCCAATCCAAGAATGACACTACAGAGCACAGCACACAACCCCAAAACATGGTATATCTTTCCATCTGTGTCATCTTCAGTTTTCATCAGTGTATAGTTTTCACAGTACAGGTCTTTTGTTTCCCTAGGTAGGTTTGTTCCTAGGTATTTTATTCTTTTTGATATGGTGGTAAATGGGTTTATTTCCTTAATTTCTCTTTCTGATTTTTCATTGTTACTCTATAGGAATGCAAGAGATTTCTGTATATTACTTTTGTATCCTGCAGCTTTACCAAATTCATTGATGAGGTCTAGTAGTTTTCTGGAAGCATCTTTAGCATTTTCTATGTAGAGTATCTTAATGTTACTTACTTTTGTTGATATATATTCAGTTTTTCTGTTTACATATAGATGGCTTGGGATATATTTGTTTTAAATGGCCTTGCTATGAACCAGTTGTTTAGCAAAAGTAAGAATATACAGATTTTACTCAGTTGAGCTACCTGTTCTCTGATATAATTCTGAGAATGAAAATAACATTTAATTTCTGTACTCAGAATGGAATATTATTTAGGGACTCAATTATACATTATATTTAGTGTATATGTTTTCTAATTTTTCCTTGTAATTAATAGCTGTCCAAGGTCAAAGTCTTATTTTTAGTCTTTTATTTCCCCTACTGAAATAAGTGACTTTTCCTATTAATGAAGTTAATTTTGTACTAGATACACTGGTGCAGACCAAGAGGAAGGAAGAGCTTTCTTAATTGAGATTACTATAAATTTGAAGTTATTAATTTCTTTTTTATGCAAATTAAAATATTAATGAATGCATGTGTTGATAAAATATGAATTTGGGCTAATGACACATAGTTTTGTTTTCTGGAATGATGAAGAATAGATGGAACAATTTATGTTTTTATTTTATTCAACTTTAAATCTCAGTAAACTTCTAAGATTTTCCCTTATCCTCTGCCATGATCAGCAAGATTCTTTAAACTACTTCTAATAGTAACAAGACCAAGCAGCATTTGATGCTCTTATGTATCTTTTTCTAGTTCTGCAGAAAAACCATTTTCAAGACTCTAAAAACATTCTAAAGGTACAGTGTACCATATAAAGCTTTATATTCAGTGTAGAGGGAAGTGGTTTCCTACCAAATAGAAGTGAGCATACTGTATTTTATTCTTAAGGTTGTTAGGTTCCTTGCATAGAAATACAGTCCAGCCCTCTTATTCTCCTAATCTCTACCACCTATACATTGAGATTCTTCAGAAGCACTGGTAGGGATGCTGGTAGTTAGCCTTTTGATTAAAGTTGTGCAGGAAACTTCGCTGAACCTCAGGACAGAATCGTCTGTGGATGAGCACTCTTTTCCTAAGCAAAATTATGCTTTGTGCCCCCAAACACTTGAGCTTATCACTGTGACCTGAGCAATATATTGTTTTAACTAAGTTAATAATAATTAGGGCTTTAATTAGAGAAAGTAGTAGGTATCTTAGGTTTACCTTAGTCCTAGCAAGAGAGCAGTTGATATAAATAAGCTTGACCCTTTGTTACCATGTGATTAATGCACTTGAAGGATGAGAAAATACTTTCATGGGTGATAGAACTAATGGTCAGATGTTGAATTTGGTTGACTATAATCATAGAGTTTCTTGTTCTTATAGCCACGTGGACAAACATTTGGATTTTCTAGATGGTTTTAGTTTTATAGTTTTCGCAAAATAAATGTCTGGGACAAAAGGTCAGAATTATTAAATAAAATGGGGAAAACATTCTCTATCCTGACCCTGTGAAATTACCAGATTATAAGAAAATGTATTAATTTCACATTTGAATTTGTTGCTTATAGACAGTCAAAATATTTTTGCTATTTTAGAAAGTAATGACAGAGCCCATGTTTTATAAGAAAGAAGATATAGTAGTCAGTTTTGATTGTCTTTTGAACTACAGCTTTTTATATTCCTTAAATGAAAGGGCTTTCTTTCAGCACCCTTAGTGTTACTGTGTTTCTGGCAGCATAGCTCCAGGCCATTTTAAATAATATATATCTCTAACAAGTTTGGAAAGTCACATAGCACAAAGATATTTGACTTCTAAAATTTTTCATTGTCAAAATGGGAGAGGCATTTTGTTTCACAAAGATACACTTACACATCAAGAGTTTTTCACAAGCAAAGTCTTGCCAGATGGTGTATATATTTAATACTCATTTCTTCAGCATCTTCCTATGTATCTCATGTTCACTGGGTGATTACACTACTCAGGAGAAGGTCAGACATCTGTGAGTTAGTGGATGCCTTAGAACCAGCAAGAGCTCTGCTTGAGAAATCCCTTGTGATTAGTCAGTCAGCAAATTACTGAACTGTCATACGGTGTGATAAGGTGTGGGAATGTCACTCTACCTTGAATCTATTTACTTCTTCCCACCTTCACTACCCTCCTAGTCCCAAGCCACCATCACATTTCCCCTGATCTACTGTTACATAGAGCATCTGAGTGGATTTCCCAGATTCTTTTCTTATCCTTTTCCAATCTAATCTCTATACTGCAACTAAAGTGATCATTCTAAAAACCAGCTGGAATCTTCACTGTACTAAGGACAAGCTTCAAGATCCTAATAGTTCCTATATGCTCTGGTTTCTCACCTGTCCTTGCTCATCCCATACTGCTCTGTTGTCAGCTATATGAAAAATAAGTCTTATGAGAAATAAATCTTATGTTGTTTTCTAGCACTTTGATATTTTCCTTCACTACAACTATACCAGTTTGTAATTGTATATTTATTTGATTATCTGTCGTTTTGGATGGTCTTTGAGTTCTGTGATATTCTAGCACCTCAAAGAGTGTCTTACCCAAAAGCTCTGAAATATGTATGAGTGGACAGGAGTGGAATGAGTATAGAAGACCCAGTCTCTGTCCTCATAGTCTGCCGTGAGGGTGAGAAATCATTTAAAAAGCAATTTAAGTTAGTGGTAAAAGAGCAAGGCATAAGGAACATGTGATGGGTTAGGTAAAAGTAAGAGCACTGGCTTGGAACTAGACAGATCCAGAGTCATATTCTGCTTTATCTCAGTGGGACTTTTGGCAAGTTCCTAAACTTGCCTCAGGTGTGGGAGGAGAGTAATAATTCCTACCTCACAGGTTTGTCAAAAGAATTAAATAAGAAAATTAACATAAATTAATAATGGCTAATATTTATTAAACACTTATTGTATACTGGTGTTTTATTACATATTATAAATGTAATATATCCAGCACATATGTTATATATGATGGTTGTATGGCATCACCGACTTGATGGACATGAATTTCAGCAAGCTCTGGGAGTTGATGGAAGGAAAGCCTGGCATGCTGTAGTCCATGGGGTCTCAAAGAGTTGGACACTACTGAGCTATTATATACTGGACTGAACTATTATATACTGGGCATGTTCTAAACATTTTAATTGTTTTCATTTGATCTCCAAAATAAGCCTGAATATTAGCCATAAATATTGCCTTTATTTTACCATTGAGGAAACTGAAGTCTGGAAAGGTTAAAGAATTTGCCAGAGGTTATTGACTTAAACCAATAACCTTAGAGTCAGAAATCAAACTTAGAGTCTAAATCTAGAACCTGTGCTCTGCAACACTATACCATGCCTCCATATTTGTAAATTTTCTTTCTCACTATACATACAAACATATGTAGCAGGGATATTTAATTCGAATCTTAGAACAAGATGAAAGTGCTTAGACTTGTATATCTTATTTAGATTCTTTCATTCTCAGCTGTTCTTGTTTCTGTAATTACCCTTTTAAGAGATAAATACTTGAAAATAAAGGAAGAATTTTACTCAGATATTTTTTACTTAGTATTTCACATCTCAAAATAAGATAATACTTTCTTATACTTTTTTCCAAGAAAATGAGAGCTAAGAAACAACTTTTATTTCTTTTTTATTGTTTCTTTACTTTGGTTCATGACTAGGCCTCCTTTTTCTTCTTTAACATACATAAATTATATTATTCAAAACTCCTGTATCTGTGGATAAGGTGGCTTCAGAGCTTCATAACCTGACAAGAAGTTATCAAAGTACATTGTATTTTGTATGTAAATGGTGTGTTTATGGTGTTAGCACACAGTATATTTAGCATTAAAGTAACAGAATTCTCACATACTTCTCTCTTTCATTATAAACCCACAAAAGAAAATATCCTCTCTCGCTTTTTACAAATAAACCACTCATTTTGACTTGATTATTTCTCAGTTGCAGTTTTCATTTTCAAAGTGTTTAATGTACCTGTGTCTCACTTTGACCTGAAGTTAAATAATTTCATAAACAACAGATTTTTAAGGATTTTTTTCATTCTGTGGTCTTTTCCATACATTTCATCATGGCAGTGGGAAGCCAGCACTCCCCTGTGAGGGTTGTTAGATGTTTCAGAGCCTGGGGGCAGACATCTGGTGCACAGGAGGAGTACCAAGAACCTGAGTTATTGGAAGAGAACCAACTGCATCTTGAAATAGAAATCTGGTTCACTATATTTGATGCTGCCAATCACACTAAATGATTTTGGAATATTACATTTTGAACAGGAATTGCATTCATTTTACTGAATATTGTTGAGTTGCATTAATTCCTTTGTCTATCCTGGTTTTGTCATTATCTTGATGAATTCTGAGAGATATTTTGTACTATTAATGCCTCTGGTGAATTGACATTAGTTTTTAAATTTTCACTCAGCTCAACCAGTGTTTTTTCAATATTCGGGATGAAAACACTTTGAAAGCTGGTGGGAGCATCATGTGCTATCTTAAAGAAGTTGAGATTCTTGACTTGTAGATCCTAGGGAATATTATTGCCAGAAGTTTTCACGTGTTGAGCCATTAGCTATCTGGAGTACTACTTTCATTTGGAATCTAATAAAGTAGATTCCTTAAAAAAGAGAGAGAGAGAAAGACTCTTAAAAGTGTCCGTAGTCCTTAGAAATTTTAGCTGATACTTTGTGATGTCTTCATTGCAGTTTTCTGAATTTGAAAATTGTGTCTTAAGTAGAGATTAATGATTTTTAACCAAGAATCCAATGCAGCCTAATATTTATGATGCCCATTCCAGAGTTTTTGTCTTGTCCTTTTGCTCTATCCTCTAGTTTTTTGCTTTGGGGCTAGACACTTAAATTCTGTCTGTTTCCTCTTTAGTAAATGGTAATGTGAATGTTCTTCTTAAAATTGCCAGAGATAATTGGTGATACTAGATTTTTTTTTCTTCCCTTAAGAAATACTGGGAGATTTAGGTTCAAATGCATCTAAAAGCTTCCTTTTCAATTTCTGTATCAGTAAAATGGAAGATTGAAGCATAATTATCCTACAAAAAAAAAGCTTTAGCCTCAGGATAATCTAATGAAAGTTACTCTTACATCGCTTTTTCTGTATTGTTATTAGTGAGCTAGACAAAGAGTTCAGAAAAGAAATGTAATAGAAATTTCAAGTTCTTATACCCTATTGAATTTTACTCCTACTGTCACTTCTTCAGTGATATTGGAGATAGCAGAGTCTTTTGAAACTTCAAACTAAGAAAAGTGAATATGACCTCACAGCTGAAGGCCTGTTCTTTTCACGTGTCACTGGTCTTCTTCAACCACTTTAAAGCCACCAGAGTTGAGAGAATACCTAAATTTGATAATTTCAGGTCAGAATGACATTGGTGAGAGCTTTTGAGATTGTGTCCATGTACCAAGCACAACTCTTCCTGTAGAATATTTACTTTCTTATCTTTTTTGGTTATTTTGATGCCTGCCTTTGAAGAAAATAGTGGTTGCTGAATAGCTCTTAAGTTATTTGTTTAAAAAAGGTGTTACCCAAGCGAAAAGTCTCCTATTATCCAATGAAATCTTTTTTTGTCACTTATATCTCTAAGTTGTGTATAGAACCGGTCAAAAATGACCAGTGGTTGCTCTTTTTTAAACTACTAGTATTATATCTTAAAATGGTAATGACACTGTAAGTTTCATTAACATTTTGAATGCATCTCATGGCTAATTCCAACTTCTATCTTTTTCTTTTAAAAATCATCAGTATTTAAATCTCATTATTTTAATTATATCCAATTAAATGTGCTTGCATAATCAGTATATTTTGTTACATGCATTAGTAAAGAGAGCACTTTAAGATACTTAGCATACTGACTTTCATCATATATTAAATTTGCATGCCTTAAAATAGATTTTATATGGAAGTTTTAGATAACACATGTGATAGGTATATAAATCAGATGCCAGAGTCTTTACCTGTGAAATAAATGTTCTTTGAGAATTCTTATCCTCTTGGTTCTTAGTTTGGTTCTTTTTCATTTCCTAAATTATTTTATAGTACTCTGTAGATAATCTGGATGCATTCTGCATTCTGATGAATGCATGCTAAATAAGATGTTAGCAAGAAAAAATTGCACATATATAAATATTTGGAAGGGTCATTCCTCTGTAAAATCCTCTATAAAATCGTCATAAAAGGCCATACATTTGTTAAAGCACTATACAGTTAATGATTGCCTTATCCACTATCAGGGCAAAAGTCAAAGGCCCTGTGATGGATCCGATTATGGGCCTGAGAGTCACTGGCTATGCCATGTATTTGTTTGATGACCTGGGCAAGTTACTAGACTCATATATGTGTTACAGCCTCACCTGTACAATGATTATATTTATGCCTATTTATTGAGTAATTAGGAGAATTAAACTGGATAGTGCCAAGTCGTAATTGTTCAATAAATATTAATTTATACTTCTCTATCTCTGAATTTAGACATAGATGCAGGAATATTTAATTTTTAAATTTCTCTTCTGAAACATTTTGCGACAAGTTGGGCATGTCTCCAGTCCATGTGAAATTTCCATGGTACTCATCTCTGAAAAGAGGTGGGGAAGCAGTTTTTTCTTTGGAGACTTTTATTTACCCTGCCACCTGTAAAGTGTGTTTCTCCTAGAAACACCTCTCCTAGCAGGATGGTAGCTATTTCAAGAAGGAAAAAGGTGAGAGAAATTAGGGAAGGAGATGTAAATTCTTTTGAATCTTTTCAGCATGTTTATATGAGCAGAAGTTATGCAAATAAATATTTTCAAGCCTAGACTAAAACTAAGGAACACCACATTTGGCACATAGATGAAAACTATAAGCCCATAATAGAACTCCCAAGAGCTTTAATTAAAACCAATAGTCTGCCCTTTTTTATTGGAACAGACTAGTGATCTTGCATTTTATATCCATTTTATACTTAAAAAGCTGTTACAATAAGCTGTTTCAAACAATGACAGTGCTATGTATAGTTGGGGATTGATTGCATTTGTTAGCAGTAAGTAAGAACAGCTGTTCTGTTTGATACACATAGATATTACCATGCCATTTTTTTCTGAGGGTAAATATTGATTTATAAGGTGGGAAATAAAAAATCTCAGCGTTGCTTAAAGCCAAATATGACTCTTGATATAGCATAAACAGGGATTTGTAAAGTGTAAAATCACTGTATTTTAGAGATTGATGTTTAGTGTAAAACATTTAAAACATTTTAATGGCTCAAGTTTCTGTTATTATGGAGAATCTAAAGATCTTACCAAGCTCCCTATTTTCTCTAAATTTATTTTATTAGAATATAGTTGATTTACAGTGTTGTGTTAGTTTCTGGTGTACAGCAAAGTGATTCAGTTATACATGTATGATAGTTTGCATTGCTCATCTCAAACTCCCAGTCCATCTCTTCCCCTACCCAATTGGAAACCACAAGTCTGTTCTCTATATCTGTGAATCTGTTTCTTTCATAGATAAGTTCATTTGTGTCTTGTTTTAGATTCCTTATGTAAGTGACATTATAAGTATTTGTTTTTCTCTTTCTAACTTACTTCTTTTAGTATGATAATCTCTAGGTCCATCCATGTTGCTGCAGGTGGCATTGTTTCATTCTTTCTTATAACTGCTGCTGCTACTAAGTCGCTTCAGTGGTGTCCGACTCTGTGTGACCCCATAGACGGCAGCCCACCAGGTTCCCCCATCCCTGGGATTCTCCAGGCAAGAACAATGGAGCAGGCTGCCATTTCCTTCTCTAATGCGTGAAAGTGAAGTCGCTCAGTTGTGTCCAGCTCTTAGTGACCCCATGCACTGCAGCCCACCAGCCTCCTCCATCCATGGGATTTTCCAGGCAAGAGTATTGGAGTGGGGTGCCATTGCTGAGTAGTGTTCTATTGTGTGTGTGTGTGTGTGTGCGCGCACACACACACCATATCTTCTTCATCCATTCATCTGTTGTTGGACTTTTAGGTTGTTTTCATGTCTTGGCATTGTAAGCATTGCTGCAGTGAACACAGGGTGCATGTATCTTTTCAAATTACATAATGGATTTGTCTGGTTATATGCCCAGCAGTGGAATTGCTGAATCATATGGCAGTTCTTTTTTTTTTTTTTTTGAGGAATCTCTGTACTGTTTTCCATAGTTGCTGCACCAGTTTACATTCCCACCAGCAGTGTAGGAGGGTTCCCTTTCCTCCACACTCTCTCCAGCATTTACTGTAGACTTAATGATGATGGGTGTTCTGACCAGTGTGAAGCTGGTACCTCCTTGTGATTTTGATTTGCATTTTCTCTAATAATTAGCAATTCTAACTCCCTATTTTTACTAAAGTCAGGAACAAGACAAGGGTGCCCACTTTCACCACTGCTATTCAACATAGTTCTGAAAGTTTTGGCCACAGCAATCAGAGCAGAAAAAGAAATAAAAGGAGTCCAAATTGGAAAAGAAGAAGTAAAACACTCACTGTTTGCAGATTATATCCTCTTCATAGAAAATCCTAAAGACTCCACCAGAAAATTACTAGAGCTAATCAGTGAATATAGTAAAGTTGTANGAAAACTGCTGATAGTTTATCTTCTTTGATCCACAAATCAGCAGTTTTATATGGCTCAAGCTACTACGATCATTAAAATGCAAAATTTTTAAATGTGTTATGTTTGTCCGGAACATCAGCAGATTTAGAAAAAGCTGAGAATTTCATGTTTTTCTACTCTTGTTTTCTTTTTTGGTGGAGGATGCTGGAAGAGAGCATGATACTGCCATGTTTCAACTTCTGTTAAAGTAAAAAAGCCCTCTGAACTCCCTCTTTGTTCTCTAGCCACAAAGCTCGGCCAGTTCATTCCCTTTGCACAGCAGAGTCTAAAACTGCCCAAGCTGCGCTCAGTGACTTCCTGTGCTGCCCTGGTTCCTGCATCCTCTGGTGACGTCATTTGAGGATATGGGACTTGTTTGCCTGCATCCTTTTAATCCATTTCTTGCCAGAGTCGGTATAGAATCCTCATCTCTGTCAACAATGACAGGGATGTTGACTAGCAAACACTATACAACACTTGTTATGGGCTGGGAACTGGAGCAAACGCTCTGTATATATTAACCATTCCATCTTTACTTTCCTCCAAGAGCTATACAATTACTACTTTTCACTTTATAAGTGAATAGATCAAGTACATAAAGTTTTCTTCACTTGCTCAAGGTCACATAGCTAGCAAGGGACCCAGCCAGGACCCCAGCCTCCTGTAAACTTATGCCCCGATGCCTCTCTGGTTAGACCCCAAAACACATGATTAGCATGTCAGTGTTGTGGGCATGATTCCAGAGTAATTTTCAGGACAGGGTCATTGCCACCTACCATCACAGACAAATTTACAAATGTACTTCATGATGAATATGCATCAATTCATTCAAAACATTTATCTACACCAGTGAAGCTACAGCATTCCCATGCTCCCCTGGGTATCTTTATGGGTATAGAGGTATGGGCCTTATACTTGCAGCAGATTAGTTTCCAGGCTGGGAGAGACAAGCATGGTTTCTACAAGTAAGTACTCCCTCTAAGATTCTTATGCACTGCTCTAGAGGGCTCCCCACTTGAACTCCTACCCTTGATACTGATGAAAACAGAATCTACCTGAACTATTTACGTTGATTTTTGAGGTGTAAGTAGAAGAGAGTATCATGTTATTTAATATATTTACTAATAAAAATCACTCCATCTATTCTTAGTTACCCAGTGCATTACTTAACTATTCTAAATGAAAGAAGTTTTAAGCAGTAAACTTATAGTGATCCTAAATGTTCAAATGCATGTTATCATCTTCAAAGCCACCCTTTGAAGAGCTTTATCCTCANTAAGAAACGAATTGCCAGTCTAGGTTCGATGCAGGATACAGGATGCTTGGGGCTGGTGCACTGGGATGACCCAGAGAGACGATATGGGGGGGGAGGTGGGAGGGGGATACAGGATTTGGAACACATGTACACTCATGGCGAGTTGACGTATGGCAAAACCAACATGGTATTGTACAGTAAAATTTTTAAAAGAATTAGAGGCAAAGCCAACATAAAATTCACACTTCTGACTCTCTGCCATCTTTTCTTAGTATCATTGCTACCTTTTAGTGCTCATGTTGGAAAAAGTCAAGATATAGTGTGATTTTATAAGCCTGGTTTCTGATAGTTTTAAGAAGTGAATTGTTTCTACAAATACTTTAGACTCTAAGTTGCAGGAAATTAATTCTATTAATGTAATTCAGATTTCTACCCCTCCCCCCTCTTCCTTGCTCTCTAAAATTAATCACCAGGAATAAGTCAGATTCCATGTTTGGGTCAGGCTTAGCAAGGTTGTAACAAATAATAGCAAAACAACTACTTCTTTGAAGGATTATTTCATTGTTAGGGACAGTAGTCTATTTAAGTTATCTCAGGCAAAAATATAGGAAATATAGGTTTTAGAAAAACTTGGAGAGATAATATGGAACCTAACAGCAAAAGCTGATATAGGCCTTTTGGGTGGTGATAGTTGTCAGCAGCTTCTCTCTTCTCTTCTCTCTCTTTGGCGGCTACTATGTCATCTCTCATTCTGTTTGTAAGTTTGCGTCATTCTTCTGTTTCATCCTATAAACCAGCTTTTTTGATTGTTTGTCATTGTGCACATGGGGAATTAGAGCCACTAGTACATCCTTCTGTGACCCTATAATCCCAGTACTCATCACTGGCAGACCAGGTTCAGTCTCTGTATCTTCCAGTTCAGAAGTTTGAAAGAACAATCAGGATTGGTCCTTAACCAGTCTTTGGGTTTCATCCAACTGCTTCATCTTTGTTTTTATCTTCAGAGGCTGTAAGCTGGAGCCCATTCCCTGAGAAAAGGGCCTGGGTAGGGCAGGCAGATGGACTGATAGATGTACCGCACTACTGGGTATCGACCCGTCACTTTAGAACCTTCTTTTTACCACAGTCACCTGCCAGTTACTTCTCCAGATATTCCTGAGTGCTTCTGGGGGTATTTAGGAGTGAATAGTGGCAAGAATTTTTATTAGAGTCAAATTTGCTTTGATGCCATGATTGTCCTAGCTGATATATTTCATTTACCAGGAATTTTGAAGTTACCTAAATAGTACCTATATGCAAGTCAGGAAGCAACAGTTAGAACTGGACATGGAACAACAGACTGGTTCCAAATAGGAAAAGGAGAATGTCAAGGCTGTATATTGTCACCATGCTTATTTAACTTATACGTGGAGTACATCATGAGAAACGCTGGACTGGAAGAAACACAAGCTGGAATCAAGATTGCTGGGAGAAATATCAATAACCTCAGTTATGCAGATGACACCACCCTTATGGCAGAAAGTGAAGAACTAAAAAGCTTCTTGATGAAAGTGAAAGAGGAGAGTGAAAAAGTTGGCTTAAAGCTCAACATTCAGAAAACGAAGATCATGGCAGCTGGTCCCATCACTTCATGGGAAATAGATGGAGAAACAGTGGAAACAGTGTCAGACTTTATTTTTCTGGGCTCCAGAATCACTGCAGATGGTGATTGCAGCCATGAAATTAAAAGACGCTTACTCCTTGGCAGGAAAGTTATGACCAACCTAGACAGCATATCAAAAAGCAGAGACATTACTTTGCCAACAAAGGTCCGTCTAGTCAAGGCTGTGGTTTTTCCAGTGGTCATGTATGGATGTGAGAGTTGGACTGTGAAGAAAGCTGAGTGCCGAAGAATTGATGCTTTTGAACTGTGGGTGTTGGAGAAGACTCTTGAGAGTCCCTTGGACTGCAGGGAGATCCAACCAGTCCATTCTGAAGGAGATCAGCCCTGGGATTTCTTTG
>SJYW01050638.1:1142815-1154353 GCA_006410735.1 Raphicerus campestris
AAGTTTTTTTTTTTTTTTTTTTTTTTTTAATTCTGTTATGTGATTGATCTGGTCAGTGAACAAGAAATTCTTCGAGGCCATCCATCACTCCAGGCAGGAGCTGAGCTAAACCTTCTAACTCACTGCTTTCAATCAGTCATGCAAGATTCAGGTTATAAATATTGAATGTGCAAACAACTGTTTAAATTAGCTGTCCTATCTATTTTATGCAAGTTTAGTAGAAAAGCAAGCTGATACATTGTTTAGTGGTAAGAAGTGGAAGATGGTGAATACAGTATTATCTTTCCATACGTCACTGAGTTAATCCTGTTGGTAAATATTGAAAATAGTTAGATCAAATTAATTCTTGTTCCCTTAAGTTAAATTAGAAGTAAGGCAACTGAGCATGTAATTTATGTAGCTTTTTTGGTTTTATATTCAAACAGTAGTAAGACTCTTAGTAATTGTAAATGTAGCCATCTGTCATAAATGTAGTAGCCAATTGTTAAATGCTTAGTTCTGTGAATTTTGTTCTTTGCAATAACAAAAATAGCTTAATATTTGGAAAATATTTGGGCAAGAAGGGAAGTAGCATCTGCTTTGTCTTGCCTTTCCTGGTAAGCATCTAGAATATTGAATTTGTGCAGGTGTTTGTTCTTCTGCTACTTGGAGTTGTAACAAGTGTGCATACTTTCACTGGTGTTGATAAATGCAACAGATAAAATGCCAGCCATTTGTAATAAATCTAGGAGCCTTTTTGTATGTAATGAATTTAGGTAAACTTCCAAATTTTCTCTCTGTGTCTTTCTTAAGTTTATTCTTCAGATTATATTATGCTGGCAACATGATCTTTCAAGTAGATGACATGTACCTAAACCCACATTAATAACACGTGAACTGCTTACCAAAGAGGAGTATTTATCTCCCTTTAAAGGCACACGAGGGTATTCAGCAGCTTATGTCTCTTAGTTGTTGGATTGCAACTGAACAGAAAAGCTGGTCAAGATTTTATGTTACGTTCTCTGCCACACTGTGGTTGTTGCTTAACCATATCCATCTATCTTTCTCTTTCTTTAATAGAATTTTGATCAGGATAGCCATGACCCTAGCTAAGTAGACTCACCTTCCTAGACTCCCTTTTAGTTAAAGCTGGCCACATTATGGCTAATAATCAGTAGAATTTACTGATTTTACCAGTAGAATTTACCAGTATTTACAGAATTTACCAGTAGAATTTACTTGGTAGCATTTTAAAAGGTACAAGCTTAGCTAACTTGCATCTTTGGCACTTTGCCTTTTCCTTGTTTTCTGCCTAAAATATAAATTCAACACATGAGAGTGCAACAGCTTTCTTAGGAGAATGAATGTAAAAACTATATACTGAAGATGGCACAGTGGAAAAATGGAGAAGATACCTGGGTCTCTGATGGCTTTGTTGAGCCGCTAACCTTCCTGAATTGCCTATCCTGAGACTTGAAAGGGTAAATAATCCTCATTCTTGTTTAAGCCTCTATTTTTCAAGGTTACTTATAGTCTAACACATTTCTAACTGATACACTTCTCTTTCTAATTTTTCTAAGTCAGAATGAAATTATGCATTGTTCTCCTAATAAACTTAATGCTTGGAAATTATAAAAATAACTTTTATGTATATATTTTTGTTAGTATTAGTCACTCAGTCATGTCTGATTCTTTGTGATCCCATGGACTGTAGCCCGCCGGGCTCGTCTGTCCTTGGAATTCTGCAGGCAAGAATACTGGAGTGGGTAGACGTTCCCTAATCTTCCCACCCAGGGATTGAACCCAGGTCTTCTGCATTGTAGGCAGATTCTTTACCATCTGAGCCACCAAGGGAGCCCATATCTTTGTGAGAAAGTAAATCAAACTAGAATTGCCATATTAATAAGCTTTGTTATTGATAAATGTAACAATGGTATTAATAATTTTTGTAATAAAAATCACAATTGCAGGAAAAAGATCAGATAATTTTCTTAATCTCGTCCATCAAATCATATTTCCCTTAATCTTTGATCAGTCTCTATCACCTTTTCTTACCCTGTTCATAGTCAGTTGAGGCTAATTTATAAATATTTATAATGTAATATTATAAGTCCTAGAAATATTTGTGTCACATATTAATATGATTTTACTATTTCCCTGCTTAAAAGCTTTCTCTAATCTTTGATGTGGTATTAAAGGTTGCTTCATTCTGACTCTGATTACTTGTTTAATCACATATCCTTCCTTCCTCCCTTTGTTTCTCCCAACATATTTCTCAGCTGTGTCTAAAACCTCAGTCTAAAACCACTGAATTAGTTCTTGTATCTTAAAACTACCGCATACTTTTATTCTTCCATGTCCTTCCTTATCCTTGTACTGCTGTACCCTTTCATATCTGTCTATGAAATTCTACTCATTCTAAAAAACTGAGTTTAGGTGTCTGTCTCTCTGAAGCTATCTGTGACTCTTCCAACTTCATATTCTGTGCTTTCCATAATACTTTTTTTTACCTTTCTATGATAGCATTTCTTAGATTGGATTATGGTTCTTTACAGATCTGTCTTTCCCAGTAGCCTGTGAGTTCCATTAGGTGCTAGATGAGCTATATTTTATTTTGCAGCTCCAGTGTCTTAAATTAGTATCTGGAGTAGAATAAATACTCAGAATTTTGATATGCTTTTATAAATAATATAAACTTTATATACTTCTCGTTGAATACTAGTATTATTTACCTGTTTATTAAATATATCCTGTGAAGGATATGCTGCTGCATTTGCTTTTATTTACTTTTGACTGACTTTCTTGCTTCCTTGCCTGTAATTTTTGGGTTACATACCACACATTGTGTGTTAAGAACAGTAAAGCCTGAAGTAAATAGCCTTTGCCTTCAGAAAAGAGCATGTCCCTTCTTTCAGGCTGGTGAGGGTTGTGGGGGTTGAGTCAGTCTATGGTTGGGCTGGGGTCATGGTTTTTTGCAGCATCAATATGATTCAGTTTGTTACTAATCTTTTGAGGGTAAGGTCAGATCTTTTCCCTCAGCAGGGATTGAGTTCTGACCACCAGCAGATTTAACAGATCAGCAGAAGCATGTCTTTGCAAACTGTGACGGATATCTCTCTGCTTTATAACCTAGGTGTCAGGTCTTTGGGCCACTAGGGGATTTCCATTCTCAGTCCTGCCCCTGGCTTTCTTTATCTCTGAAGAACTTTTTTCTCCTGATGCCTGGCCCAAGCCTACTGAGGAAGGATGCTCTACACTCTGAAGGCTTTGACTCCCTTAGAAAGGTCTCTCTTTTCTCCTGAACACCAGTAGCCTCCGTCACATGAAATCCCAGAGTGCCTTAAATGTATTTCTCTCCACTTCTCTGCCCCACCCTCTACGTTCAGAGCACTACCCCAAGCAATTGGTGAAAACTATGGGAAAAACTTGGCAGGTAAAAAGAGACTTGCTTTGTAGTGGGGCTCTCTGAATTCTGATCCATCCTTTAAGCCTGCATGCAGCTGATAAAAAATAGGCTGGTTTCTCCTTACCCCCAACCACAGCCGATTTTTTGTCTCCCTTCTAACCTGCTAGAAATGAAACAGCCATGGGTCTCTCCTTTCCTCTGAAGGGCTCATTTACTTCTGGAATTTAGTTCATATGGGTCTTTTTGCATCCTCAGATCTCTGATGGATATATTTCTTTTTAATGGTTTTTTGATTACCAAACTTGTTTTGGTTACTAAAGTGAAGGTGAGGTTCTTTTGCCACTTTATACATCCTAGCCTCCCTTCCCCACTTCCCCTTGTTCATCCATCCATGCTTATGTGTGTGTATGTACACAAGTATATATTATTTAATGTAGGAATATTTTATGTACTTTTTATTAAGAAAAAAACTATATTTTATGTATCATCTTCCTTTCTCTATGTCCCCAAATTATCAAAATTATTTTCTTGGTATTGTATCTATTTTATGTAGAAGGAAATAGTTCAGCTTTCCCAAGGAAATAAATTATTTTCAGTGAAAATCACATTTGTTTTACCACCTTTGGTGTCTTGGATATTTTGCAGATGAGGATTTACTGGTTTGTAATGTCTTTTAGGCTTCATCAAAATCTAGAATTAGAATAATCACCGCTTAAATTTGATTAGTTTACAAATAATGTGGTCTCTGTTGACCGCAAGGAAGATTAAGAATCAGATGAAAATATTTAGTTAACATTAACATATTGAAACATTCATGACAATAAGAGCTAATGATAGTTTTATGACAGTTATTACCTGCCTAGTAATAGAGAGGTGGGATGTTAAACATGATGCGATCAGTATTATTTCATATCAGTTGGGTTTATATCAAGTGACTAAAGTGATATAAAAATGACTCACTATAAACACAAAGTTTAATTCATATCAAATTTACATAAGAACAAAATTTTAAAATTATTTGAGAGCAAAGTTTATGCATGATAATATTTTTTGTATGATATAGTCTCTCAATAGAGAGGTATTTACCACAGAACACAGTATTGTATAAATGACTTAGTATCAGTTAGCTCTTTTTACCTACCCAACCATTGCAAGATTCAGTGGCTTACAAGTATTATGTATTATTTCTCATGTATCTGTGGGGTGGAGTGGAGTTGGCTGCTCTTGTCTGGGCTTGCCTGGGACACTGTGCTTGAAGCCATACTGGCAGGTGGCCTCTGCAAACCTCTCTTACGCTGCAGCAGGAGGGCTCTGTCCTCTCCCCACAGGGAACAGGAGTAGTGGGGTTGGCCACATGCCATAATGACACACAAGCTTAAACAGAAAAAGAGGAGCACACACTGAGCCTGAAACAGGCAAAGATATTCCCAAATAAGGTGACACATTGAGTACAGGAAGTGATGTTCTTTATTTTTTTGTAAGGAAGTATTCCAGGCCCAAGGCCCATTCTTGTGCAGCCTCAATATTAAGTTCAGTCGCTCAGCCCTGTCCAACTCTTTGCGACTCTAAGAATTGCAGCATGCCAGGCCTCCCTGTCCATCACCAACTCCTGGAGTTCACTCAAACTCACATCCATTGAGTCAGTGATGCCATCCAGCCATCTCATCCTCGGTCGTCCCCTTCTCCTGCCCCCAATCCCTCCCAGCATCAGAGTCTTTTCCAATGAGTCAGCCCTTCACATGAGGTGGCCAAAGTATTGGAATTTCAGCTTTAGCATCAGTCCTTCCAAAAACACCCAGGACTGATCTCCTTTAGAATGGACTGGTTGATCTCTTGGCCGTCCAAGGGACTCTCAAGAGTCTTCTCCAACACCACAGCTCAAAAGCATCAATTCTTCAGCACTCAGCCTTCTTCACAGTCCAACTCACATCCATACATGACCACTGGAAAAACCACAGCCTTGTTAGACGGACCTTTGTTGGCAAAGTAATGTTTATGCTTTTGAACTTTCTGTCTTGGCTGGTCATAACTTTCCTTCCAAGGAGTAAGCGTCTTTTAATTTCATGGCTGCAATCACCATCTGCAGTGTTTTTGGAGCCCAGAAAAATAAAGTCTGACACTGTTTCCACTCTTTCCCCATCTATTTCCCATGGAGTGATGGGACCAGATGCCATGATCATCTTTTTCTGAATGGTGAGCTTTAAGCCAACTTTTTCACTCTCCTCTTTCACTTTCATCAAGAGGCTTTTTATAGTTCTTCACTTTCTGCCATAAAGGTGGTATCATCTGCATATCTGAGGTTATTGATACTTCTCCCGGCAATCTTGATTACAGCTTGTGCTTCTTCCAGTCCAGTGGTTCTCATGATGTACTCTGCATAGAAGTTAAATAAGCATGGTGACAATGTACAGTCTTGACGTACTCCTTTTCCTATTTGGAACCAGTCTGTTGTCCCATGTCCAGTTCTAACTGTTGCTTCCTGACCTGCATATAGGTTTCTCAAGAGGCAGGTCAGGTGGTCTGGTATTCCCATCTCTTTCAGAATTTTCCACAGTTTCTTTGTGATCCACACAGTAAAAGGCTTTGGCATCAAGAAAGCAGAAATAGATGTTTTTCTGGAACTCTTCTTGCTTTTTCGATGATCCAGCAGATGTTGGCAATTTGATCTCTAGTTCCTATGCCTTTTCTAAAACCAGCTTGAACATCTGGAAGTTCACAGTTCATGTATTGCTGAAGCCTGGCTTCAAGAATTTTGAGCATTACTTTACTAGCATGTGAGATGCATGCAGTTGTGCGGTGGTATGAGCATTCTTTGGCATTTCCTTTCTTTGGGATTGGAATGAAAACTGACCTTTTCCAGTCCTGTGGCCACTGCTGACTTTTCCAAATTTGCTGGCATGTTGAGTGCAGCACTTTCACAGCATCATCTGTTAGGATTTGAAATAGCTCAATTGGAATTCCATCATCTCCACTAGCTTTGTTTCTGTGATGCTTTCTAAGGCCCACTTGACTTCACATTCCAGGATGTCTGGCTCTAGGTGAGTGATCACACCATCGTGATTATCTGGGTCATGCAGATCTTTTCTGTATAGTTCTTCTGTGTATTGTTGCCACCTCTTCTTAATATCTTCGTTCTGTTAGGTCCATAGCATTTCTGTCCTTTATCGAGCCCATCTTTGCATGAAATGTTCCCTTGGTATCTCTCATTTTCTTGAAGAGATCTCTAGTCTCTCCTATTCTGTTGTTTTCCTCTATTTCTTTGCACTGATTGCTGAGGAAGGCTTTCTTATCTCTCCTTGCTGTTCTTTAGAACTCTGCATTCAAATGGGAATATCTTTCCTTTTNTAGCCTTTGCCTTCAGAAAAGAGCATGTCCCTTCTTTCAGGCTGGTGAGGGTTGTGGGGGTTGAGTCAGTCTATGGTTGGGCTGGGGTCATGGTTTTTTGCAGCATCAATATGATTCAGTTTGTTACTAATCTTTTGAGGGTAAGGTCAGATCTTTTCCCTCAGCAGGGATTGAGTTCTGACCACCAGCAGATTTAACAGATCAGCAGAAGCATGTCTTTGCAAACTGTGACGGATATCTCTCTGCTTTATAACCTAGGTGTCAGGTCTTTGGGCCACTAGGGGATTTCCATTCTCAGTCCTGCCCCTGGCTTTCTTTATCTCTGAAGAACTTTTTTCTCCTGATGCCTGGCCCAAGCCTACTGAGGAAGGATGCTCTACACTCTGAAGGCTTTGACTCCCTTAGAAAGGTCTCTCTTTTCTCCTGAACACCAGTAGCCTCCGTCACATGAAATCCCAGAGTGCCTTAAATGTATTTCTCTCCACTTCTCTGCCCCACCCTCTACGTTCAGAGCACTACCCCAAGCAATTGGTGAAAACTATGGGAAAAACTTGGCAGGTAAAAAGAGACTTGCTTTGTAGTGGGGCTCTCTGAATTCTGATCCATCCTTTAAGCCTGCATGCAGCTGATAAAAAATAGGCTGGTTTCTCCTTACCCCCAACCACAGCCGATTTTTTGTCTCCCTTCTAACCTGCTAGAAATGAAACAGCCATGGGTCTCTCCTTTCCTCTGAAGGGCTCATTTACTTCTGGAATTTAGTTCATATGGGTCTTTTTGCATCCTCAGATCTCTGATGGATATATTTCTTTTTAATGGTTTTTTGATTACCAAACTTGTTTTGGTTACTAAAGTGAAGGTGAGGTTCTTTTGCCACTTTATACATCCTAGCCTCCCTTCCCCACTTCCCCTTGTTCATCCATCCATGCTTATGTGTGTGTATGTACACAAGTATATATTATTTAATGTAGGAATATTTTATGTACTTTTTATTAAGAAAAAAACTATATTTTATGTATCATCTTCCTTTCTCTATGTCCCCAAATTATCAAAATTATTTTCTTGGTATTGTATCTATTTTATGTAGAAGGAAATAGTTCAGCTTTCCCAAGGAAATAAATTATTTTCAGTGAAAATCACATTTGTTTTACCACCTTTGGTGTCTTGGATATTTTGCAGATGAGGATTTACTGGTTTGTAATGTCTTTTAGGCTTCATCAAAATCTAGAATTAGAATAATCACCGCTTAAATTTGATTAGTTTACAAATAATGTGGTCTCTGTTGACCGCAAGGAAGATTAAGAATCAGATGAAAATATTTAGTTAACATTAACATATTGAAACATTCATGACAATAAGAGCTAATGATAGTTTTATGACAGTTATTACCTGCCTAGTAATAGAGAGGTGGGATGTTAAACATGATGCGATCAGTATTATTTCATATCAGTTGGGTTTATATCAAGTGACTAAAGTGATATAAAAATGACTCACTATAAACACAAAGTTTAATTCATATCAAATTTACATAAGAACAAAATTTTAAAATTATTTGAGAGCAAAGTTTATGCATGATAATATTTTTTGTATGATATAGTCTCTCAATAGAGAGGTATTTACCACAGAACACAGTATTGTATAAATGACTTAGTATCAGTTAGCTCTTTTTACCTACCCAACCATTGCAAGATTCAGTGGCTTACAAGTATTATGTATTATTTCTCATGTATCTGTGGGGTGGAGTGGAGTTGGCTGCTCTTGTCTGGGCTTGCCTGGGACACTGTGCTTGAAGCCATACTGGCAGGTGGCCTCTGCAAACCTCTCTTACGCTGCAGCAGGAGGGCTCTGTCCTCTCCCCACAGGGAACAGGAGTAGTGGGGTTGGCCACATGCCATAATGACACACAAGCTTAAACAGAAAAAGAGGAGCACACACTGAGCCTGAAACAGGCAAAGATATTCCCAAATAAGGTGACACATTGAGTACAGGAAGTGATGTTCTTTATTTTTTTGTAAGGAAGTATTCCAGGCCCAAGGCCCATTCTTGTGCAGCCTCAATATTAAGTTCAGTCGCTCAGCCCTGTCCAACTCTTTGCGACTCTAAGAATTGCAGCATGCCAGGCCTCCCTGTCCATCACCAACTCCTGGAGTTCACTCAAACTCACATCCATTGAGTCAGTGATGCCATCCAGCCATCTCATCCTCGGTCGTCCCCTTCTCCTGCCCCCAATCCCTCCCAGCATCAGAGTCTTTTCCAATGAGTCAGCCCTTCACATGAGGTGGCCAAAGTATTGGAATTTCAGCTTTAGCATCAGTCCTTCCAAAAACACCCAGGACTGATCTCCTTTAGAATGGACTGGTTGATCTCTTGGCCGTCCAAGGGACTCTCAAGAGTCTTCTCCAACACCACAGCTCAAAAGCATCAATTCTTCAGCACTCAGCCTTCTTCACAGTCCAACTCACATCCATACATGACCACTGGAAAAACCACAGCCTTGTTAGACGGACCTTTGTTGGCAAAGTAATGTTTATGCTTTTGAACTTTCTGTCTTGGCTGGTCATAACTTTCCTTCCAAGGAGTAAGCGTCTTTTAATTTCATGGCTGCAATCACCATCTGCAGTGTTTTTGGAGCCCAGAAAAATAAAGTCTGACACTGTTTCCACTCTTTCCCCATCTATTTCCCATGGAGTGATGGGACCAGATGCCATGATCATCTTTTTCTGAATGGTGAGCTTTAAGCCAACTTTTTCACTCTCCTCTTTCACTTTCATCAAGAGGCTTTTTATAGTTCTTCACTTTCTGCCATAAAGGTGGTATCATCTGCATATCTGAGGTTATTGATACTTCTCCCGGCAATCTTGATTACAGCTTGTGCTTCTTCCAGTCCAGTGGTTCTCATGATGTACTCTGCATAGAAGTTAAATAAGCATGGTGACAATGTACAGTCTTGACGTACTCCTTTTCCTATTTGGAACCAGTCTGTTGTCCCATGTCCAGTTCTAACTGTTGCTTCCTGACCTGCATATAGGTTTCTCAAGAGGCAGGTCAGGTGGTCTGGTATTCCCATCTCTTTCAGAATTTTCCACAGTTTCTTTGTGATCCACACAGTAAAAGGCTTTGGCATCAAGAAAGCAGAAATAGATGTTTTTCTGGAACTCTTCTTGCTTTTTCGATGATCCAGCAGATGTTGGCAATTTGATCTCTAGTTCCTATGCCTTTTCTAAAACCAGCTTGAACATCTGGAAGTTCACAGTTCATGTATTGCTGAAGCCTGGCTTCAAGAATTTTGAGCATTACTTTACTAGCATGTGAGATGCATGCAGTTGTGCGGTGGTATGAGCATTCTTTGGCATTTCCTTTCTTTGGGATTGGAATGAAAACTGACCTTTTCCAGTCCTGTGGCCACTGCTGACTTTTCCAAATTTGCTGGCATGTTGAGTGCAGCACTTTCACAGCATCATCTGTTAGGATTTGAAATAGCTCAATTGGAATTCCATCATCTCCACTAGCTTTGTTTCTGTGATGCTTTCTAAGGCCCACTTGACTTCACATTCCAGGATGTCTGGCTCTAGGTGAGTGATCACACCATCGTGATTATCTGGGTCATGCAGATCTTTTCTGTATAGTTCTTCTGTGTATTGTTGCCACCTCTTCTTAATATCTTCGTTCTGTTAGGTCCATAGCATTTCTGTCCTTTATCGAGCCCATCTTTGCATGAAATGTTCCCTTGGTATCTCTCATTTTCTTGAAGAGATCTCTAGTCTCTCCTATTCTGTTGTTTTCCTCTATTTCTTTGCACTGATTGCTGAGGAAGGCTTTCTTATCTCTCCTTGCTGTTCTTTAGAACTCTGCATTCAAATGGGAATATCTTTCCTTTTTGTTTCTCTTCTTTTCACAGCTATTTGTAAGGCCTCCTCAGACAGCTGTTTTGCTTTTTTGCATTTCTTTTCCATGCGGATGGTTTTGATCCTTGTCTCCTGTACAGTGTCACGAACCTCCATCCATAGTCTGTCAGGTACTCTGTCTATCAGATCGAGTCCCTTAAATCTATTTCTCACTTCCACTGTATAATGATAAGGAATTTAATTTAGGTCATACCTGAATGGTCTAGTGGTTTTCTCTACTTTCTTCAATTTAAGTCTGAGGTTTTCAGTAAGGACTTAATGATCTGAACCACAGTCAGCTCCCTGTCTTAGAGCCAGACATCTTGGAATGTGAAGTCAAGTGGGCCTTAGAAAGCATCACTACGAACAAAGCTAGTGGAGGTGATGGAATTCCAGTGGAGCTGTTTCAAATTCTGAAAGATGATGCTGTGAAAGTGCTGCATTCAATATGCCAATAAATTTGGAAAACTGAGTAGTGGCCGCAGGACTGGAAAAGGTCAGTTTTCATTCCAATTTCAAAGAAAGGCAATGCCAAAGAATGTTCAAACTACCACACAATTGCACTCATCTCACATGCTAGTAAAGTAATGCTCAAAATTCTGCTAGCCAGGCTTCAGCAATACGTGAACCGTGAACTCCCTGATGTTCAAGCTGTTTTAGAAAAGGCAGAGGAACCAGAGATCAAATTGCCAACGTCCGCTGGATCATGGAAAAAGCAAGAGATTTCCAGAAAAACATCTATTTCTGCTTTCTTGACTATTCCAAAGCCTTTGACTGTGTGGATCACAAGAAACTGTGGAAAATTCTGAAAGAGATGGGAATACCAGACCACCTAACCTGCCTCTTGAGAAATCTGTATGCAGGTCAAGAAGCAACAGTTAGAACTGGACATGGAACAACAGACTGGTTCCAAATAGGAAAAGGAGT